>JARYHS010008075.1:149145683-149745683 GCA_031002005.1 Vandiemenella viatica
CGATGAAAAAATCGAAAGTAAATAGTACAATTAGTTATCGATGACACTGGAGTATTTTGTATCTTACTTGCTATCTATAATGTTATACGGCAATAGTGATTAAATACAAAGGGTTTTTTCCCCTCAATGTGTATGCTAGTAATTTTTCTTCTTCATTTTTTTTTACTTATGGCTTTACGCCTCGTCGATGTCGAGGTCACTGGAGGCAGTGTAGAACTTGTAGACAAGGAACGGAAATGAAATCACCCATGGCCTTTTTATAGAAGCATGCCGACATTCGCCTGCTGTGATTTGGGGAAACGATGGAAACCCCAAATCTGGATGCCCGGACGGGGTTTCGAACCACCGTCCTCCCGAATGCGAGGCCAGAGCGTCAGCCACACACCCACCACGCTCGGTTTCTTCTTCAAGGAAATGTATTGAGCAGAGTTGTTTCCATTTAAAACAAAGATTATAACGTTTGGGGTAGCGTAGGAAGCCTCCGTTCCGTACAACAATTAACATTACGCAAGTGAGACCATTTTACCGTCTGTACATTTTTGGTTACGAATCTAATCAGCTTTCATTTATCGCAGTGACACGAATTTACATTAAGGTTAAATTTTATTACTGAATTCGTAGTAATGGTCTGCTATACCTAGTGCCTGCTTGGAAAGATACATTTCTCTTAGTTATAGCCCACTTTTATCCAGGAAATATTAGACATATCTTTGAAAGCAAAGCGAGTTGCATACATCTGTTATAGAAAACGAAAAAGTTTTGAATAGTGCATTTGAGTTGATGTATGCAGAATGGAAGTGTCGTTTTTCTTGACAGTTATTTAAAGTGTGAAAATTATAGGAAACCGTAGTTTTGAACACCCTTAAAAGCAAAGTGTCTTTGTTTATTTTCCTTTAGTTACAAGTAATTACCTGGGAAGGTACAAAGGCTGTTAAAAAAAATCCCAACTTATGAAATTTTACGGGAACCGTTACGTTGATCCAGTTTTTGCAAAACGGAGTGTTAAGTAGCATTCTTTGGCAACAAGACTTCACTTGCCGCTTAGGACTCGCTGTGATCAGTTTCGAACCAGAGCCATCTAAGTAAACACGTGCAGCGACCACTCAGTGAATTCAGAGACAGTGAAGATGAAGGGATTTTTGAAACAGGGTTCAATTGCTAATTTTCGCGGAAAACTTGAAACCGTGGGCATTGCTTCGGCCGACTTGTAAGGAGGACTGTATAAGCCATGTGCAAAGTCACGAGTGACTTAAGCGCTTTAAATCGGGCAGCGTGTCGATAGATGAAGATCCAAAATGGAAATGGCCGCGGATGTCAACAAACGATGAGACAATCAATGCTGTCCCATCTGTGATTAGTTACAATCGTCGTTTTACTGTACAGGAAGTTGCAGAAGAGGTCGGGATAGGGGTTGGGTACTGCCATGCGATTTTGACAGAGAAAACTTGACAGTCACCGCGTCGCTGCAAATCTTGTGCCATAGATATCTGCAGAAGACTAAGAAGAGAAACGTGTCACCGTCATTCAAGAATCAATTGATCGCACTAACAGCGATAAAAACTTCATGAGAAGCTACATGAAAAGATGACGTGAAACAAAAGAAGTACCGTCGCAATGGGTCGGTCCAAATTTACCAACGCCAAAGAAAGCAAGCATGAGTCGGTCAAATTCGATGTCGATGTTGGTAATTTTCTTTGACTGAGATTATCCATCATGAATTCGTGCCACAAATTCAGATACTACGGAACAGCATTAAGTCCTATATAGTGACATTGTGCAGTGGAAAAGGCCTGAACAGTGGATTTTGCATTACGATAGCGCGCTGTGCCACTCGGCTCTGCTCGTTCTGGAATATTTGGCCAGGAATGGATCAGCCGTCCTTCTCCACCCCTCCTACTCACCAAATTTGGCCCCGGCAGAGTTTTTCCTGTTTTTCAAACTTAAAATGTCACTGAAATAACGTAGTTTTCAAAGTGTTGACGAAATTCAAGAAAAATCGCAGACGTAACGTCGAGCCATCACAGAAAATTAGGTGGGCGGAGCATATGAAACATATGAGCAGTGAAAGAAACGATGGTGACGTCCCGTAGCAAGCAATTTGGAGAAAGTTGAAGGAACAAGTACTGGTAGGTTTTTTTTTTTTATTAAACCTCGTGTGAATGTTTTGTAAATAGTTTTGTGTTTTTCTCCCTTAATACGCGAGACATGAACGTCAGCACGCAGTTGACTGATGCATACAGTACGTCACATAAGATCAATTTCAGTGAGATGAGAGACTTGTGTGTGGCTTACGTCCCCGGCGACGGAGGCGCTGTCCCAGCCGTTGGTGGCGGAGCCCGCGCGCAGCAGGCCGGCCCTGTGCGCGGGGTCGACGTCTGCTGCGGCGGGCTCTGGGCTGGCGCGCTGCTCCTCCTGCTGCTGCTGCTGCGGACTCGGCGCCGTCGCCGGCTGCTGGGGCGCCTGGCCGTGGTCGTGGCGGTGCGTCGGGTGGTGGTGGTGCGAGTGGTGGTGGTGGTGGTGGTGATGCGAGTGGTGGTGGTGATGGTGGTGGTGGTTGTTGTGGTGGTGGCCGTGCCCGTGGTGGTGGTGATGGTGGTGGTGGTGATGGTGCGCGTGACCCCGCATCACGCCTGCAACACGGTTACCAAGTTTCTAATGAGCCAAACACAAAAATCTGATAAATTTGTCACTAAAAACGAAACAGAAGAAATATTGATAGAGTATCACCGCATACTGAAGTGTTACTTTATCACCACATTATCTACATCTATAAAACTAAAACCGGATATATTTGCAAAATAAAAACTCGGTAACTACTGAGCAAATTTCGATGGGGTTTTCACATTTTTAAAGCTTAGAATCTCAATTCAGATGTTTGGTATGTCTTATATTTCAACATTACATCATTACGGAGATTTAAATGAAATTATGAATTTATGACAACATATTCCAAAGTTTGAATCACTAGATGTTGCATTCTCCGCAGTCTGCACAAAAGACACAACTGCAATATCTCTGACCATGGCCTTTAATGAACGCAATAAAAGCAATTTACAATAATAATTATTTTGCATATTCCACACTAAACAAAACTTGCAATATTCTTTCCTTAAATTCGAGATGTTGAGTTATTAAACGCCGTAGATTTCCATATTGAATGCGAGAAATTAATGACGAAAAAAACAACAGAGATTTTCTTTGATCACAATTTCTATTAACACAACAGCAATGTCTCTGGCTATCATATACGGTTTAGGAAAACTGAACGTTTTCGTATTACATTCTGCACTACACACGTGAGCTTCTGACATAGTATAGCTTTCAATCGTATTATAATCTATTTAAGTTCTCGATATATCGAATGTCAAACAAATATAATTGGTGTTTGGAGCGAAAGTATTCTGTTCATAATAATTAATGTGTACGCTGATCGTTTTTGATGTAAATAGAACGTTGTATTAAGCCTTTAGTGTTGCAATTAAACACAGTTATAATTTATGGTGTTGTTTAGTAATCCAGTTTCTGTGATAACCATGGCGCTACATTCTGTAACTCCCTGAAATAAATCGAAAGTAAAGAATTTATTTTTTCATTTCTGGCTTGTTACTGAATACTTGATACACATCTTTGAATACCTGATATTCAATTACACAGGTACGGAATAGATTTGAGCTACAGTGCAAGATGAAGTAGCATAATGAGAAATTTTTTAGCTCCAGTGGCAGATGAGTCAGCACAATGAAACACATCTAATGTTTGACGCTACGAAAACACGGGCAAAATCGATTCAGCAGTTTGCAGATAAAGCTTGATTATTCGTAAAGTAAATGTGTCGTAACGACTTAAAACATACTTAAAAATTTAATTTTATGCCGGAATAAACGGACACATTCCAGATATAACTTTATGTATGCAGTATGTAATATTACACGTAATGTTTCGATTTTTGAACAGCTACGTTAGCAAATGTAATTAGGTTAAAATGTAACCTGGACTAAAATGAAAGCTGACGTGATGAGCCACGGAAAGATATTGGTGCAAGAATTGAAAGTAATGCATGGAAGGGAAAAGATGGCCATGACCACAAGCTGGCACTCGATTTGAGGCAGAAGGGTTTAGGAAGATTCTCTTTTTTATGTAAGGGTGTCAGGGATTGGAATAAGTTACCAAGGGAAATGATGAATAATTCGCCGAAAAAGTTGAAAGAATTTAAATTTAAAATTTGTAAAGGGTAAATGTAGGTGGATGCAGAAAAGGGGGAAGATGGGTGTTTAGGAAAATTGCCACCGGAGCATGCTCTCCATTGCAATTTAATTTAATTTAATTCTGTATCAAAGCATCCAAACCACCCCATTCTTAGAACTGTGCTGCTAAATCATGGTTTAGTTCAGTACCGGAAATGGCTGGTAGGAATCAGTGAAGCTTGGTAAATATGAATCTGTTCAGACGAATAAAAATAGTGTACGGTAAATCAAATTAAATCCACTACTTTCTTGGTAAGGTGCGGGTGAATCTAGGTATGCTTTAATTCCGGAAATTGATGGCGCAAAATTGTATGAAACTTGGTACGTGTTACTCATTGCGTGAATAAAAACAGTTTACGGCTAAATCAACGCCAATTAAATCGGACAATGCCGGAAACTACAGGGGTAGTATAACCATGTCACAAAGCAACTTTCACTGTGTTCTATGTGGTATGCAAGCATCGAAACGTGGGTCAGCGTCGCTGTAAACGGGAGAGGCCGCCCCTACCTGCCATGACAAGTGGAGTGCGAGTCGACCCTCCCAGCTGGCGACAGCCGGAGCTGACATGAATGAAAAGACTCTACGCAGCCTAGTTTACGTGCCTGCAGATGGACTGTGATGATTCGGCAGACCTGCTAAATCCAGAATTACGTGGATCCATGAACATGGGAATAACACTCTAGAGACCGAGATAAATTCGTGTTTCGCGCTTAAATCAAGATGGGCTGCATTAAGGTGTCGTCAAGCTCCTAATGTTCCAGAGCGGAGCGCTACAGAAAGATGTGAGAGAAAGCATATAAATATAATTCCAAGAAAAGATTTCACAGACCGGATGAACCCAGCCTAAAGCGATGAGAAAGAATGAGGGAATGTGTGGTTGAATGTGGGAGTAAAATTGTCTATCCATTACGAAAATTAATTAATTTAATTATTTATGTATATTGTTAACATGGGCTGCCTATCGGATGAAATAAAAACGGAATCTAGGGCTGATTGGCCAACAAAACGATTCCAGGAAGGGATGCTGGATCTCTTGGAGGTATCAGGAGCTCAGTTCCTGGGCATTCGTCCTCCATCTTCCTTAATGGACGGACGTGGCCCCAGTCTTTTTTTTTTTTATTTATTTATTGACACTTGGCCTGTTGGCCATACAGTCAATATACATTCTATTTATACATATACACTGATTCGCTCACATTTACCCAACCATATATACAAATACTGTTTATATTATAAGATCAAACATACTTTACGAATGGTATACAGCAGAAATAATAATTTACATAACATTAAGAAAGTACACATCAACAATGAGGATATAAAATTATAAAGATGGTTAGATGGAGAGTTAAAGATTAAACATTTTCACAGTAAATTTTGATAATACATGATTTTTATAGTTTATTAGGTTAAAATGTAATAAAACCATTACCGTCTAGTGTTCCATGAACGGTAACTATTTGCAATATTGAAGAGTGGGGTGGGATCTCCCGATTATATCTCTATATTGTTTCTTGTAATAAAATGTACCATCTTTTGGTATATAGAAATATTTCCTAAGGCAAGGAGATGGCTGACATTGACTGGATATCTTATACCCCAATGTTTCAAGTCTTCCCAAAAGGTGTCCGTTTCTTCCTTGTATTTATTACATCCAAAGAATATATGGTTTGTGTCGGCCTCGGACTGCCCATCACATTGACAAAAAGGGGAGTTCACTAGCTTTATTTTGTATAGATGGCTTCCAAATCTCCCGTGGTTGAATTTTAGTCTCGATATTATGGTGACTGCTTTTTTTGTGGCGTATTTCTTTTGGTACCACTGTGTCCTTGGTATCAACGGATGTATCTGCCTATAATGTGCTCCTTTGTGTTGGTTAGTGGATTTCCACATATCATTCCAGGTCTCCATACATTTTTGGCGAAATAGTGGGATTAGATCACTTCCTATTAGAAGTTCAACTGGGTTTCCTGTTTGTGCGGCTATTTTTGCAAAGGCATCCACTCTTTCGTTGCCATGTAGTCCGACATGCGCCTTGACCCAGATAAAGGAGATCTTCATACCTTGTTTGTTTATGTCGGTCATCAACTCCAATATGTTATACAAAAGTGGAGTCCTCCCTCTATCTTTGATTCCATCATCCAGTTTTTGCAGTGCTGATTTGCAGTCTGTAAGAACAACTGTATTCTGAATGCGCATCTCTAGCGCATATTCCAGCGCTTTATGTACTGCAAACAGTTCGGCTGTGAAAGAGGATGTTTCCTCGCGCAGCTTAAACAACCTTTCCACTATGTTAGTGCTGTCAAAAAAGGCACTCCCAACCATGTTGCCAGTCTTTGACCCATCTGTATATATATATACCACTCGACCCATACCACTTAGATAGTCATTTAGAAGATTATTGTTGCTAAGGGCGTTCTCTGAATATCTCAGATTTTCTACGATCTCGTTCCGGATCATATGGGTTTCGTAGTCAACTTCGTAACATGGTAATCTTGGGAGAGAGAACACTTGTGTCTGATATTCATTAAGCTCAGCGATGGCCGCAACTAGAGGTGGGCTGTTCCTGTGGGTCCAGTAAGCAGAGGTTGATGTTGCTGCCCACAGGGCGCGTATTTTTATTGTAAGGGCGTTTCCGGTTTTCTGGAACTGTTTTATTATAAACTTTTTACTGAGATATTGGCGCCTCAGTGCGAGTGGCATTTCATTGGTTTCGACTAGCAGTGCATTGGTTGGCGTCGACAGGAATGCCCCTAAGCAGAGTCGAAGAGCTCGGTACTGACATTTATCCAGGCGGTTCAGAAGTTGATCGGACGCGGATCCGTAAAGTACACAGCCATAATCTAGGTGAGGTCGCACCATGGCTTTGTAGAGAGCTATTGATTTTGGGATCAGCCCCCCACCAAGCACCGTTAGTGGCTCGGAGTATGTTTATTGCTTTATCACATTTCCCAACTGTTTCAGATATCTGACGCGTCCATCTTAGCTTGTTGTCTAAGTATAATCCCAAATATTTGATACACTTTAGGAGTGGCAGTGTATATGGTCCGAGTCTTATGTTTTCAGCTGCCGGTACCTTATGCCGGGTGAAGGTTATTACTGCGGATTTTTCTGGTGATATTTGGAGTCCGTTTTCCTTTAGCCAAGTCTTGAGTTTAGTTAGCGTTTGGCTAAGGTAGAAATAGGTGTCCTGAAGGTTCCTGGATGTTTTTTAAATGCAAAGGTCGTCCGCATATTGTATAAACCAGGTATCTGGTGACAGTGTTATGCCAATGTCACTACAGTATATTATGAACAGGAGTGGTGCCAGGATAGACCCTTGCGGGAGCCCAAAACTTGTACGCCGAGGACCAATTTTACCAGTTGGTGTCATAATTATCAGAACTCTATTTTGCAGAATGTTCCAAAGATTTAATATAAATGTTTCAGGCAGTTTCATTAGGAGGAGTTTTTGTACTAGGATTTCTGGAACAACATTATCATATGCTCCAGTCAAGTCTGTAAACACACACGTTGTGTACTTGTTAGCTGTCAAGCTCTCTTGTAACTCAGTAACTAGGTGTGGCAGAGCGTCAAGCGTACCCAGGCCTCTGCGAAAACCGTACTGAAAATGGGGGAGTTTTATATAGTGTTCCACGTGCCACTCTATTCTGAGCCTAATCATACGCTCCAGGGTTTTATACATACAAAACATGAGAGAAATCGGCCTGTATGATGCTGGGTCGCATGGGTCCTTGCCTGGTTTGAGGATAGGGACTATTCTTACCGTTTTCATAGATTCGATGTCAATGCGTTGTAACCAAACGTCGTTCATTACTTTTAGAATTGCTAACTTGCCTTTTCTTGGTAGATATTTGAGCATGGCGTAATGGATGTTGTCTGGCCCAGGCGATGTGTTCTTACTATTACTGACAGACGTTTCGAACTCTTCCAGATTAAATGGCTGTAGTATCTGTTCATTGGATGTATTTTCCTGTAGGCAGATCTTGTTTATTACTGATGGTGGTGTCATCTTCTCCAATATCTTCTCTAACACCTCTTGCGTTGCGGTATGAGTTGAGCAGTTGCTCGATGAATTACGGAATTTTCTTATCTCGTTCCACACAGTGATCGGGGAGGTGTTACGGTTTAAGTTTTCGCAAAAGGCTATCCACTTTTGCCGCTTTTTCCTTTTCAAGAAGCGTTTTACTCTGGCCTGAATTTTACTTAAAAGAATAAAGTTTTCCTCCGTTGCGTGTTGTCGATAGATTTTTAGGGCTTGTTTTCGTTCTTGAACTGCCGCGGTACATTCTGAGTCCCACCAAACTGCAGATCTTCTTCGCTTTAATTTGACTGGGTGGTTTTCGGGAATCGTCGTAAGAGCCGCTTGTTCTATTCCGTTTAATATTTTCTCATAGTAGCGCTGCGTATCCCCGATTTCTTTGAAATTTGAGAATATATTGCTTGCTGCTTTTCTGTAGGCGCTCCAATCGGCACGCTTAATGTTCCATCTATACGTGGGTTTTCTTCCTTTGTATTCTATGTGATGTCGTTGATAAGAGAAAAAAATGGGAAGGTGGTCTGACTAGTGTTGCAAACTGAAAAAAAAAAATGTTTTTTTTCAGATTTGTGAAAAAAAACATGAAAAAAAACTTAGCACCCTCGTTTTTTTTCTAAATTTGTTTTTTTTTCAGAAAACTATAAATTTGATAAATTATAGTTTTATTTATGGAACTTACATTTTACATGTGTGTTTTAAACCTTACTAAATCATATAATATCTTACATAATGATTCATAAATGTATCTATATAGGTAAAATAATTTTTTATTCATCTTCTATGTCGGAACCACATTCACTAGTATCAGTACTACCAACACTAGTTCAGTCGGAGTTGGAATTTTCTGTTTCTTCTTCTGTCCCCTCTAGATCCATAACTTCAGAAATAGTTACATTTTCTTTTACTGGTTGTATTGCATGCAAAAGCTTTTGAGATTGCAATTTTAAATTGTGAGCAAAGTACACACTGTGAATGAAGACTGCGCCGATAGTTCTGTATTACGGTCTTTTAAGTTTGAATTTAAATATATTATCATACAAAATAGGAGCTTTATTTGTTTTCAATCGTTGGTTTACGCCAACGGTTGCAAGGAAATTATTCATAATACACTGCGAGTTTAAGAAGTATACGAATATAAGGAAAGCACAACAAGTAATAAAAAGAGGCAAAAAACCGTAGTTAAATTTCCTAATTTTTTGAAAAGATTCGTAGGTCTACAGATAAATTTGTAGGGCCTGGCAGCACTAGTTCAAATAACGAGTATCAATCCAAACAATGGGGAACGGCCGAACGGGGATTCCTTCTCACGCAACCTAGCCTTTTCGGGAAGTCCCCTTTCGTAAAAGAAAACTTCAGTCGATGTTACCAATATTTTTGTAATTTTTTTTTCTACTGAACCAGAAAGTTATAGTAGATTTAAAAGTAAGATAAGTACTTAGTATAAACTCTAAAACAGTCATATTAAATGCCTTAAAAATTTGAAATTTAGTAGTTATGAAAAAAAACATGTCCCAGAAAAAAAACATGTTTTTTTTCACAGTTTTTTTCATGTTTTTTTCACGTCAGAAAAAAAAAAAAAACTGTTTTTTTACAACACTAGGTCTGACCCACTGGTGTCTTTTATGGTTGTCCAGACGGCTGTATGGGAGAGGTGGGTCGACGCCAGAATTATATCTACAACTGATCTCCGTTCTCCTGGTTTTGATAACCTTGTGTACAAGCCGTCGTTAAGGACCACTAGTTCCTCTTCTTCTGCTACCTCCATTATCAGTCTTCCGACAACGTCCGTTCTTTCACTCCCCCAAACCAGATTATGACCGTTTACATCGCCCATTAAAATTACAGGTCGGGGGATTTGTTTCACATAGGAGCTAATAACCTGCTTGCTTACAATCGTATTTGGAGAACGATAAATTACTAGTATGGTCGATTCAATACCGTTAACGCGCGTTCTTATTGCGCATCCTTCTACACCATTTATTACATTCCTTAGTTTCAGGCTGCGGAATGGTATGTTTCTTCTAATTAGTATAGCCACTCCACCGTAACCGTCTGCTCTGTCGTATCGCTCGGTATTATAGCCAGGGATGTTGAATTGTTCATTAGGTTTAAGGCCCATTTCTGCAATTCCGGCAACACATACATCGTACGATTTTAATAGATGGTGCAAACTTTCTTTGTTGTAACGAACAGAACGTGCGTTCCAAAATAAAAGATTGTTCACTTCCCTATTCCCCGCCATTGTTGCTTAGCAATATGTTGGTGACACATTGTTAAGATTGGATGGTAAAATTCCGGAAGTGGCCATATTGAATATCGTTACAACCATCTCGCAAATCTTATCTATCATCTGTTCATTTATAGGTACAGGTGAGGGTCTATAGGGATTGTTGGTGATTGGCTGTATGTGGGGTCTGTTGACATCATAGTATAAGTCAGACGGGATGTTTTGAGCTGAGTTCTGTTGGCCGACCGGCGGCCGATTGAGCTGTTGTTGAGGAAGTGGATGCCGGCGGCTCGTAGGTGGAATGCTGGTCCGAGGTAGAGGCAGAGCCGTTTTCTTTGAGGAAAAGCTAGTTTGTTGTACCGCGCTCTGTGCTGAGCGTAAAACAGGCAATTGCGGAAAATTGTTCACATCTCTGGTTGGTGGTACGGCAGTCCTTTTCGCATAGGTGTTGTTTGATTCAAGTGCTATGGCTTCCTCCCATGATATATTATCATGGACCATGCGAAATTTAATTTGTTTCTGTCTAGTGAATTCGGGACAAATACGATCCGTTGAACGGTGGCTACCCCCACAGTGTACACAGTGTGGCTAAGTGGGTTTCCCTGATAAGTACATTCCTTCGTGTCGTGTTGTTCGCCACAATTTGCGCAACGAGCAGCACTGCGACACATTCTGCTTGTTTGACCGAAACGGAGACAGTGAAAACAAGTTACCACGTTCCCCACGTATGGTTCAACACTGCAGCGAGTGCTATGAATGTATACATAGTTTGGTAGCCTTTGACCAAGAAATGTAACCTGTACTAGCTGCCGAGGTATTAGTTCTGTTGATCCTTCCCGCACCACTTTCCGCATGATCCGACGGACTTGTAAGACTTCCGTATCACACTCAATTTCTTTCTTTAGCTCATCTTCCGAAAAGGACGTGTCTACATTACGTATAAGCCCTTCCTTTACAGTACAAAATCGTGGTATATAGAACTTAATTTTTTTGGGATGGTTTCTGACTTTAGCTAAACAATTTGCCCACACTGCCGAGTTGAGTTCTACTTGCACACGGTTACGCCCTTTTCTACTAATATTAACTATAGCAGATTTAATGCCAGGTATTGATTCTAGGATTATTTTTCCTACAGTCATGGGGTGTAACCTACCGAGATTCTGTTGATCACTATGCACTGAATCATATTCGGCAAAGACATTGAATGGGCCACCATCACTTTCTCTAAACAAGTAAAAATTGTTGGCTTCACTATCACATGTGACTGTGGAATTTAAGTTAGAGCACTTGCTTCCTGATTCTTGAGTTTTGACTTTTTTTTTTTGTTGCAACGTTGTCACTGGTTTCTGGCAACGACGACCTCGGTCGCTGTTTACCTCGAACGGCGTTCTCCCACGAAGTCTGGTTCACTGCGTCCACGTTCTGCTGGTCCATCAACTGCAAAGCTGCTTGCTGCTGTACTGGAAGAATAGCTTGCTGGTAGAAGCTGCCGGAGACGTCTTGCTGTCGACTGCTATCGCGCTCGTCATTCACCACGTTGTAGTACGTCCTTAGTCCTTCACCGACCGCCTGGCCAGTGTCATCTGCCTCCATTTCTAGCATTGCGAAACTGAGACTGTGTCTCAGTTACGCGTCGGGATTGTCGTTGTTACTTAACACTTGCTTTACACCACTGATTTAAACAAAAATAAGGTTAAACTTGGAACTGTCAATTTCTTGATGTCTACTGCTCCGAGCGTGTGTTGCGTAGTTTCCTTCTGAGTACGAGGAAGTTATCGCTACGAATGCCGGAACTAGACTGGTGGCCCCAGTCTGCAAGATTTAGAATGTGACCAGTTAAACAGTTACAGCTTGTAGTTCCTTAGTTTTTGTTGTTGCAGCGATTGGTGTGAAGGAAGACGCTTGAGATGTCCCATTCTGTAGATCTCATTGTTTATCAGTAACAAGAAATGTTGTTGTTAGATTCAGTCGTTTTATTGCCATACTGTATTTAATTTCCATAAGTTCGTTTTATAGATTTGAATGCGGTTCTCGACCGACAAGGTTAACGCAAGGAATATGTAATGTGAGCAAGGATAATGGTTGTAATCTAGTGGACAGGCTAGTGAGTAATAAAGAATGTACTTTATCGAGGTCTGGTTGACGTTCCAAAGAACAGACTTCCCTTGTGTTACCGAATGTTTTAGGTCATTAATTTACTGAAATGATGGAGAGGCCCTCGAATATAGTGCAGGTTTGTTTAAAACAATGGACACAGTGTGACATTGTGAGCTCGCCTGTCTGGATGTTCGACGAATGAAAGACTTCTTTCGAAACCCCAATAATAAAGTGTTCCAGCGCTGAGCTGTCTGAAAGTTTGCAGACGTAGGTGGCAAAGAAACATTCATTAACAAAAAATTGTTTGTACATAAGAGTTGCAGCCAATGAAAAGAGCCAAAAGGGGACAGTCTGGAGGGGATACCCTCCCAAGGAAGAGCCGGAGGAGGTGATACAGATCCCAGCCAATGGAATTCATTCCCGCTGGTTGCTAATAAATTGTTTATGTTCGGCCAATCGGGAGAGAGAAGGGGAACGAGCTCCGCCCAAGGCGAGTCAACGAGGGAGGTACAATGGACGGAGATGGACACTTGAGGTCAGACTGTCGGAGACTGGACGCGAGGGACTCTGGTTTCGGCGCGGGAAGACAACAGTGGGTGATCTTCGCTATGGAGCAGAGCGCATCGCTGAGTTCCCCAGGGTTGAGGACAAGCCGCCGGCTGTCGCAGATGAGAGACACCAGACGCCCACTCCACCCTTCGCTCAGCTGATGCGAATACCTGGGGCCTGCCGAAACACGACGCAGCTCTGAACGCCGCCGCGGTCACCAACACGACTCTTCTCATTACGCTGCTCAATACTACGGTAACTCCACGTACGCAATCACCTACAGAGACCACAACGAGCTCCAAAATTAAAGAACTTATAAACTGTAAAGTCCATTGCCTGATCGGGAACAACCATTTATCCATTAAAGTAACTATTTCGTCAAATAAATTTTGCTTTTTTTTTATGTATAAAGATTAATAAAGTCAAGATGTTCTTTTTGAATATATGTTTGTCTTGTACTAATGTGAAGGACCATTTCGGAAGAGAACCCCACCCATGATCATTTATTTTGTGATAGTTAATAAAACTGTTTATAAAGTAGTAAATCCCGAGGCGTACAGACGGGGACACTACACGCTGTTGACGGGTGCTGGTGACTACGCTGAGAATCGATTGGCATCGTAAAGTTATCGTATTTTTGAATCGACTGTATTAAAATTAAATTTTTCTCTCAGTAACCAAATAACGGTCTGGCATGATAAAAGTAAAATGATAGAAGTTTTTGTTCTACCGACATTCAGTGAGTAATGGCCAGAGTCTATAGTTAAATAATTATATTTTGTCAAAATCTGCGACGTGCATTTGTAAACTGTTAAATGATTTGTAAAGAATTTGAGATGCTAGCCGATATGATAAATTAATTTTGATGGTATTAAGATATGGCTTTAGTTGGAAATTTGTGTAGTGCAAGGATGTCAACATTTGATTGCTATTATCGTTAAACTAAGCCACACTTTTCTGGTACCTGCACAACTGTTAATGAATTGACAGGTTATGGCAATTTAATATTATGTGTACTGCTTTTTAAAAAGAACTTTTTTCATTTGATAATTTAATTAATTAATTTTTTTTCGCCTGAGTACAGTAATAATTTACATTACGTGATATAAGAGAGCCAAAAAAAACCTCTAATACAATAAAAATAAACAAAACTTGCACATAAAACTTCCAAAAGGTGTTCTCCCGAATCCAGTTGTTAAAGTTGTTCTTTCACACATAAAATAAACCTGAACTTTCGATCCGTTTGAAACTAATAGAACAATCGCTGGAATCTCAAGTTAACTAACTATTAACAACTGACAACTATCTTTGTCTGTTCAGCACCGTATATGTCTTAAAAGAATTTTTGTTGCAAGATTTCTTTCAAATTCTGTTTTAGCGATTTCCTTTCTAAACCAAACAAACCAACACATATCTGCTGTGTAATAGCTACTGTTGAAACAATCTGTCTTATTTCCATCGGACAACTCGACGAAGACATTTTAACAATCAATCCTACTGCAAGTCCGCGAAACCTCAAGCCTCAAAGAATGTCATTTTTTAACCACAGATTTTATGTAAAACCTGTGAAATTTAGTATTTTGTTTAAAATGAATTATTGCATACTATTTAATGCACCCATAACACTACATACCATAGAAATGATTTTATTGTGGTATGTTTTTGGGTTTCGAATCAGTAAACTGTCGAATACAAGGATTCTAAGTGACTTGCGAGCATCATCGGAGGACATTTTGCTGTTGAGGATCTAGTCTCCAACATAATCATCGATGAGGACACAAATGGCGCAGTGAAGTGATTCTAATGTAAATAATGTTACTGTGTTCTGAGAAGCAAAGAACATAATACATCAAAGCAAGTGATTTAGTACAAACTTTTTCTCCTCTAAGTCAAAAGCCTACAGTCCCTTGTTCCTCAGTTGGTGAGACGACAGTGTGGCTTTTTACAGCGTGCCTCCGGAGTTAGCTGAGGCTTCCCTGCGGCGAAAGAGATTAATGCTTTTTGCTCGGACTTTCTCGAAGTAACTCCATCTGTCTCTGGTCACGAGACTTGACATCTTACGGAGGAATCGCGGGAGAAACAAACAGCTAACAACCGCGAAGTGATTCATCAACGGTCTGGTCCCATCGCTCTCTCTCTACAACACGACTTTGATCCCTTCTATCAGCTGCTGTGGGTGTCGGTACATTATTGGCGTATAAAGTGGCAGCAGTTATATCAAGACTTCCACACACAGAACTAATACTGCAGGGACATCACGTCTCAATAATATTACTAACATACTAACATTGAATTAGACAAAGGTAGAATGAGAAACAGCCTTCAGTCACTAGAATACAACATTTATTGTATTACACAATGCATTTCGGACCCTGTGGATCCATCTTCAGGTGAATATGGTGTTTACATTTGGATTTGAAATTTCCTTAAGCGAGATTCGTGCCTAGTAAAGTTTGTTCCTGCGCTGAAAAATGATTTCAAGTAAGTGTCGTGAATACGTTTTTTATGAGAGAAAAGACTAAATATGAAAACATTGTGAAAAACTTACCAGAATTGACGAGATGCTGAATAATTAGCGTCGTATACTGCGGAGCACTGTACTAGACACGATGTCGTATAAGGTGCACATGTTTATATAAACACAACAAAACAGATTAAAGATGATGTTTAAAGATGAAGTACTAGAGACAAGAAAAGATCACCGACACGATATACTCTGACAACGAATAATAATTTTCATCTTTGAATAACTTGTAGTACACATAGCTTGTGGCAGATGTGGCAAGGAATGTCTCGCCACCATTGGACTATTCAGCTTAAAAAGAAGAACTCATCAATAGCGAAATGATTCCTCACAGTCACTATGACTATCATATGCGAACATGTTGCGCCCAATAATGAGATGAGTGAAGTTCAGAGTAAAGATGCAGAATGTTGAGTGAGAAACAGCTAGCAAGTCTGCATGCAGAGCGCTCCTTCTAAGTTCCTGCAATTCCGTCGACAGATAAGATCTTACACGCGTTGCTATTAGGTTTGGATGTGATTAGTGTTTAGCTATACGGTTCTCACAAATTCTTCCAAATTGCAACAGTTACGGACAGTGTCAGGATAGGATCTTAATTAGGGTACTGACCTATCACGTTGTTTTCTCAGTTCTATAGCCTTATAAGACTATGCTCTTTACCCTCCAGCAAACTAAGCGCTAATATTTCAAAGAACTCAGCTGGTACCGAGCAGTGGACTGCTTGCCACTAAGTCGTGTACTGACCTACGCCGTTGTTGCTGCAGTGTTGCAGTGAGATGACTCCCGCCTTGCCCTGCTGGCGCTGCTTGCCACTAAGTCGTGTACTGACCTGCGCCGTTGTTGCCGCAGTGTTGCAGTGAGATGACTCCCGCCTTGCCCTGATGCCGCTGCTTGCCACTAAGTCGTGTACTGACCTCTGCCGTTGATGCCGCAGTGTTGCAGCGAGATAACTCCCACCTTGCCATGCTGGCGCTGCTTGCCACTAAGTCGTATACTGACCTCCGCCGTTGTTGCCGCAGTGCTGCAGCGAGATGACACCCGCCTTGCCCTGCTGGGGCTGCTTGCCACTGAGTCGTGTACTGACCTCCGCCGTTGTTACCGCAGTGTTGCAGCCAGATAACTCCCACCTTGCCCTGCTGACGCTGCTTGCCACTAAGTCGTGTACTGACCTGCGCCGTTGTTACCGCAGTGCTGCAGCGAGATGACACCCGCCTTGCCCTGCTGGGGCTGCTTGCCACTGAGTCGTGTACTGACCTCCGCCGTTGTTACCGCAGTGTTGCAGCCAGATAACTCCCACCTTGCCCTGCTGACGCTGCTTGCCACTAAGTCGTGTACTGACCTGCGCCGTTGTTACCGCAGTGTTGCAGTGAGATGACTCCCGCCTTGCCCTGCTGGCGCTGCTTGCCACTAAGTCGTGTACTGACCTGCGCCGTTGTTACCGCAGTGTTGCAGTGAGATGACTCCCGCCTTGCCCTGCTGGCGCTGCTTGCCACTAAGTCGTGTACAGACCTGCGCCGTTGTTACCGCAGTGTTGCAGTGAGATGACTCCCGCCTTGCCACTAAGTCGTGTACTGACCTGCGCCGTTGTTACCGCAGTGTTGCAGTGAGATGACTCCCGCCTTGCCCTGCTGGCGCTGCTTGCCACTAAGTCGTGTACTGACCTGCGCCGTTGTTACCGCAGTGTTGCAGTGAGATGACTCCCGCCTTGCCCTGCTGGCGCTGCTTGCCACTAAGTCGTGTACTGACCTGCGCCGTTGTTACCGCAGTGTTGCAGCGAGATGACTCCCGCCTTGCCCTGCTGACGCTGCTTGCCACTAAGTCGTGTACTGACCTGCGCCGTTGTTACCGCAGTGTTGCAGTGAGATGACTCCCGCCTTGCCCTGCTGGCGCTGCTTGCCACTAAGTCGTGTACTGACCTGCGCCGTTGTTACCGCAGTGTTGCAGTGAGATGACTCCCGCCTTGCCCTGCTGGCGCTGCTTGCCACTAAGTCGTGTACTGACCTGCGCCGTTGTTACCGCAGTGTTGCAGCGAGATGACTCCCGCCTTGCCCTGCTGGCGCTGCTTGCCACTAAGTCGTGTACTGACCTGCGCCGTTGTTGCCGCAGTGTTGCAGTGAGATGACTCCCGCCTTGCCCTGCTGGCGCTGCTTGCCACTAAGTCGTGTACTGACCTGCGCCGTTGTTACCGCAGTGTTGCAGAGAGATGACTCCCGCCTTGCCCTGCTGGCGCTGCTTGCCACTAAGTCGTGTACTGACCTACGCCGTTGTTACCGCAGTGTTGCAGTGAGATGACTCCCGCCTTGCCCTGCTGGCGCTGCTTGCCACTAAGTCGTGTACTGACCTGCGCCGTTGTTACCGCAGTGTTGCAGTGAGATGACTCCCGCCTTGCCCTGCTGGCGCTGCTTGCCACTAAGTCGTGTACTGACCTGCGCCGTTGTTGCCGCAGTGTTGCAGCGAGATGACTCCCGCCTTGCCTTGCTGTCGCTGCTGCCGGCGGTAGCGCCAGACTCGCCACTTCTTCAAGAGTCGTCGTTTGCCGCGCCTCCACAGGTGCGCTACGTACCTGCAACGGAACACTAATGTGTAAATTGCTTTGGTAAAAGAAAATTGATATTAATGGTGGTGTACAATTAAATCTGTCTTATGGGTTTTTCGTTAGCAGCTACAAACTTTTGAAATAATATGTGATACAATTGGTTGTTAAAAAATAGTTATGAGATAACAGTGAAATATACAACTAAGAACATTTTGGACGATGTCAGTATGCCAAATGGCCGTGTGTTGTATTATCTGTTGTAACCCCGTCGTATTTCGCAATACTGTTTATGCTGTTGAGTTTTTCCTATCTACTTGCATCCATTAAATAAATTTCGCAATCACTGTTAATCTGTTTCTCTAAAAAGTAATTGCAAACACGGTCCGATTCAACGTAAATGGTGTCGCTGAAACTAATAGCAAGTTCACCCACGCGGTTTTAACACAGATGCGCCACCACTGTCCAAGGGTTGAATCCCTGACAGGTAGGGCAACGTAGTCCGTTTCGCCTCCAATAGCAGCTAGATGAAAGTTGGAGCTCTCGCAGTATAGCATCGAGAATCTTCACCGCAGGCTGTTCTCTACTCCAACGCCAGGCACATCAAGCGGTAATCAAGAACGGTCAAACGTCACCCTAAGCAATAATCAAGAATCGTCAACTGATATGGATGAGAAGGAAGAGATATACTTCATGCCGAGGAACGAGGGCAAATAACAGCAACCCAAGAACGACAACTAGATGACCGTCATCCAAGAGCCCTGGATAAATTTGCAGCAATAACGCCTCCCAAACACCACTGCAAAAGCGCGGAGGTGATACGCCTAGTCGCCACCCTACCAGAACATTCATGGTTAGACTACTTACCGTGTGATCCTACATGGCGAACCTCGAGAAAATCATAGATCGTCTCGAAAGCGGTACAATCCTGCATATAAATTGTCTGACTACCCAAGGCTATATATGGAGGAACCAAACGCGAAATCTGTCGCAACTTATCGGGATACAAGCCCAGAACTGAGACCCGATCCTGAACAAAGCGGCTTCTGAACAGAACCATATAGCCAACCGCTAGCCTATCAACGAGTAAAGTGTCGACCCGACCGAGCCCCAAAGATAGCCCCAAACAATAAGAAGACGACGCTGCCAAGGTTTCCGACATTGGGTAAATGATTTATGATCTCAAGTTCGATACGTACGCTGCAGCGATGGTTACAGCATCTTGATTTGCACGCGTACATGTGAAGCCAACGTGTGCATATTGTGGCGCCGACAACGCTGCTTGCTACTTTGCCTGCCCTGTTGGGAGGAAGATCGTATGTACCACTAACAGGAGCCGACCTTTTCCAGACATATCCGACCAACAGAAGGAACGAAGGGCAGCAGATGATCCCAGAAACCCAAGACACTCGAGTCACCAGACACCACCCAACCAAGGCTACTAAAGCTACCGCAGACCAATAGACCAATTACAAACTCAACGACGCTGCAGCCACGACCGGCGTCCAGCTGCTGACACAGCTTGTCTCGACGATGATCCACATCCCCAACAATTGACTCTAGCACCAGCTACCTCTTAGTGAGGATATTAACGGCATATTAACGGTACGCCAGGCTCGACTTCCTTCAGCTAATCCCCATATCTCTGACAACTTCTGAAGCCAGAACATCGGCTACCCCTACAAGAAGACTATAGCCAACATTGAAGCAATGTCGTATCAGAACCGACGATGAACTAAATGTCGAAGGACAAACACTCCACTATATACTGCTAGAAACAGCAGTTACTGGCATGTGGATATGTGTGCATAGCGTTCAAGAAAGTACAACACAATGAGAGCAAGGACCGTTGTCATGTTTATGACAGGCATTCTTCCCGAGGAACCTACATTTGATCTCTCTTCCGGCGGCAGTCTACTGCTATGCAGTGCAGTACGGGCGACAAGTGGCAGACTGCCAGCTTCATTGGTACATTAGCACAATGCATTTAATATTGGTCACAACCAGCGAAGCGACTCTAGACTTAGGCTGGTTGGTCACCCGTTAATATCGGCATTAGGAATTCTGTTTTGATGTGTAAATACAATTTTTAATTGTTTCACAAATTTCAGGAATCTTCAACTATCTTCAACACAAGACACAATAGCTTGCAACAAGATAAAGACATAATACCAGGCATCGAGTTCCATGTTTTATGTAAAGCGCGGCCCTCTCCAATCGGAAGTCTTAATAATACTTCCATGGTGGTCTGAAACTGTTTAATACAGCCGTTTGATGCAAATGAGTGTATTCATTAAAATCGAAAAATCTGCATACCTTAAAATGAAAGAATTTTTTTTAAAGGCTTAACGCTAACAGAATTTAAATTTCATAGAAGAGTATCGAGATACCATCTCTGGTTAATTCAAATCTAGTCATCTCACTGTTGAAGAAGATTCAAGTAAATTACTTGCAGAAAGTGAAATAACAGCAGAAATCATTGAGCAAACACATTATTTGCTCTTCAATGACAACAGAGTTGTAGTGCGCTAAATTCACCAGGATATTGTTGCTTGAAAATAAGGCGTAATATTTTTTTTCTCGAAAAAATAAAAAACGGTTGGCAAAAAATAGTTGTCAATGTTGCAGATAGTAAATAAGAAACACATTCGTAAAAGAATCTCGGAACAATATGTGGTGGTATTTGAGTTAATAAAGCAGGTTTAGTGAGTTGATTGTTAATTGTAAATGGCACATCAATTTAATGTTCAAAACAAAAGATAAAATAACACTTCGAACCGGTTGGTCAACGTCAGTTAAGACGAAAGATTCGTTAATTACCTTCGAAAGAGTAAAGCAATAAACCTAAAATACAATTACTGTCTCTTAAGTCTTCTGAATACAGGACACCTGATGGGAAAATATATGAGCTACCAGATGTTGGAGCTTCGATCCTATTCTTCCTATATATCTCTTAGTGGCTTGTGGTTTTTCTCATAACTCAAACTCTAATTCACTGGTCACGATCATTGATAAAATTTAAAACTAAATTCACAGGTTGGTGGGCAAGCGTGCTGATGCCAGGAGAGATAGCGTTTAAAAAAATCAAATTACAAATGTGTTCTCTCTTCGTTGTAACCCAGAATTTTTCAAACCAATCTCATACAACAACTGCCATATATACATATATATATATATATTACTATCACGGTGTTATTACCGATGCCCAAATTAACCATGATTTGCCGCCAAGCTAAGCATTTTTCGACTTCCATATGAAAAACAATTTTAGAAATATCTGGTGATGACTACTAAGTTATTAAGTTACCAGAGGGCAGCGTGCGCTATTACTGAATTTTTTTTAAATTTCGTACCGATAACCACCTACAAGTTGTGATATAAAAAGCACCTTTTTTGCTTAGTAAAATCCCGCTCTACCTGTGGTTTTTCTGCTACTTCTACCGCAACAGGTAATGGGAGGAAAACAGAATTATAATGATTAAAACACACTCGCAATGAAAAAATGAACATCATATCTCTGCCTGGCATTATTTTTTACTCTTCCCTTCGTTTTTATACTACATGCAATTACTTCAACAAAGCGCGTAAAAAATAACGGAAATTTTATTATTATGAAATAGTGTCTAGGCAAAGCATAATTTCAAAATAACGATTATTTATTTGTTTGATATATTTCGAGATTTCTTACGTTTAGTTCAAACTGTCTCCGGGTTTTCAATAAAATTTCCTGTTTCTTACCTTCTGTTAAACAAATTTTTAAGTTATGTTGTGAAGTGGTTGTACACTGAAGAAGTATGCAAACACAGAGACATATAAACACTCAGAGGACGGCGCTGTGGTCGGCAACGCCTATATAAGACAACAGAGGTCTGGCGTAGGCGTTAGATAGGTTACTGTTGCTACAATGGCAGGTTATCATGATTTTAGTGAGTTTGAACGTGGTGTTATAGTCGGCGCACGAGAGATGGGACACAGCATCTCCGAGGTGGCGATGAGGTGGAGATTTTCCCGTACGATCATTTCACGAGTGCACCGTGAATATCGGGTATCTGGTATAACATCAAATCTCCGACATCGCTGCGGCCAGAAATAGATCCTGCAAGAACGGACCAACGACGACTGAAGAGAATCGTTCAACGTTACAGAAATGCAACCCTTCCACAAATTGCTGTGGATTTCAATGCTGGGCCATCAACAAGTGTCAGCGTGCGAACCATTCAACGAAACATCATCGATATGGGCTTTCGGAGCCGAAGGCCCACTCGTGTACTCTTGCTGAGTGCGGGGTACAAAGCCTTACGCCTCGCCTGGGCCCGTCAACACCGACATTGGACTGTTAATGATTGGAAACATGTTGCCTGGTCTGATGAGTCTCGTTTACACTTATATCGGGCGGATAGACGTGTACGGGTATGGAGACAACCTTATGAATTCATGGACCCTGCATGTGAGCAGGGGACTGTTCAAGCTGGTAGAGGCTCTGTAATGGTGTGGGGCGTGTGCAGTTGAAGTGACATGGAAACCCTGATATGTCTAGATACGACTCTGACAGGTGACACGTACGTACGCATCCTGGCTGATCACCTGCATCTATTCATATCCATGGTACATTCAGACGTACTTGGGCAATTCCAGCAGGTCAATGCGACACCCGACACGTCCAGAATTGCTACAGAGTATCTCTAGTAACACGCTTCTGAGTTTAAAAACCTCCGCCGACCACCAAACTCCCCAGACATGAACATTATTGAGCAAATCTGGGATACCTTGCAACGTGGCGTTCAGAAGAGATCTCCACCTCTTCGTGCTCTTACGGATTTATGGACAGACCTGCAGGATGCATGGCATCAATTTCCTCCAGCACTACTTCAGACATTAGTCGAGTCCCTGCCACGTCGTGTTGCGGCACTTCTGCGTGCTCGCGGGGGCCCTACACGAATTTCGGGTGTAATTTAATTTAATTTAATTGCAATGGAGCACACGCTCCGGTGGCAATTTCCCTACACACCCAAATTCCCGCTATCCTTCACTCACCTACATTTGCCCTCTACAAATTTAGCCTTAAATTCTTTTAACGTTTTAGGTAAGTTATTCATCATTCCCCTTGGTAACTCATTCCAATCCCTGACACCCTTACCTAAAAAACAAAATCTTCCCACACCCTTGTGCCTGAAATCGAGTGCCAACTTGTGGTCATGGTCATCTTTTCCCTTCCATGAACTACTTTTCATACCTACTGCAATATCTTTCCATGCCTCGTCGCCAGTATACGCCCTGTATACTCCCATGACCCTCCTCATCCTCATCCTGTCTTGCAATTAATCCCATTCAAACTCCTTTATCACCGTTTCTTTGGCTCTTGAGTGTAGTAACTGCTCCAGAAAACCGATCGTAACCATCATATGTTCTTCTCCTTACTTGAATTTATGCATCTAATCATCGTAAATAAACAGATAGAAATATATAAATTTAAACAAACGTCGCATTTATTCTGGCTCACATTACAGTTGTGTGTCACGCCCTTCGTATTTGTGTGCAGTTACTTCATCGCAGTTACACTTCCTTTTAATAAAATAAGTGCAGTTAAGATCAAATGCAGTTATTTATTTGAAATTTCCTGGTTAGCCAAGCTGCGTAACTAACACTTTATCGAGAGTCACCGCAGGTTGCTGGGCTATTCAGTTTACATTTAACGCATTTTATTAACGGGGATCATTTGGCGGAAAAGTTACGACGAAGGAGTAGCTTCTGATGTGTGGGCCTTGTTTACTTGGCGCCATCAAAGATAACTATGACAGCAGGTACCCTTGAAGGAAACATTTTTTTCTCAACATCAAATTCTGTTATGTATAATCTGGCATAGCATAAATACTAAAGAACAATTTTTACAGGACTTTTACTGTATGGACGCTTAGAATTTAACAAAAACTTGGTTGTATAAGTCATCTTAACTTTGGACGTAGCAGAAATTTAAAATCTTTCTGTATATACGGGGCTATATTCGGCCACTAATAGATGGCCGATGTGTAGCGAGATAGTGAGCGGGAACTCACTTGACGATCTCTGCGTAGCAGGAGGTGGGCTCGGAGTTGTTGGTGCTGGAGGCCAGCGTGCTGGTAGACCGGAAGCGCTCCCTCTCCAGTCGCATCCGCTCCATCTCGCGCTTCTTCGTCTCCGAGAACTGCGTCGCGATGACGACGAGGCACAGGTTGATCATGAAGAACGACCCGATCTGCCGGCACACACCAACGGCTCAGCGGCATTTATCACGTAACAGTTCCGTAAAGAGTTTGCTGTGATTCGGATCACTGGGATTCTCATTGGCAACTAAAAATGATCGAACCAAAACTAAATTTTAAGATTGCAGGTATAGATTCATTAATTAGCAGGATAATAAAAATTGAACACGAAGGAAAAGAGTGATTTTTCCTGTATACGAACCTACTATTACTGCACGCAAGGATCACTGGGTAATTTGAAAAAGAAAACTGATACTATGATCTGGGAAATACAGTTACCCTTAAAGCTTGCGATCAAGCCACCAACTGTGCTCATGTAAAAAGTACTTGTTGCTTGTTACATATTCTTCGCGGGTTTACCGCCGGATCACATTTTCTAACCACAAGCTTTCGGCGACTTGCACCGCCGCCATCATCAGGTCTGTTGTTCCTTCAGTTACAACAGACCTGATGATGGCGGCGGTGCAAGTCGTCGAAAGCTTGTGGTTAGAAAATGTGATCCGGTGGCAAACCCGCGAAGAATATGTATCAATAATACGCCGGGAAAGACTTATCTTTCATACTTGTTGCTTGTGTTGATCAATAAGTGTAATATGTAGCTTTGGTGTGACAAACCAATTTGAAAGTTACTCCAGATAATATATTATCTTCTATCAGATAAATTTGGTTGAAACGTATGCCAGTGCATTTATCAATTAAAGGATTATTCGCCGAATAAAAAAACTCAAAATGGAAACACATGGATACATTGCCACAAGTCTTATGGTCAGATACAACGCAAATCTCATATACAAAATATTAATACTCTAGCCACTGAGTTCTCTGTCTCTTTCACGCACATACAAACATCACACAAACCAGGGGAGCTAAAATCTTTCCGATATCTCGGCAGCAGAATTATTTGCGTATTCTGTACGAAGTAAAAACCTCAGTTAAACTGAATATCTTCTCTTTATCTAATCAAGCGATGAAAGATTGTGATCAAAGTTCATTACTTTCTTTCTTCGCAAACCACGTCTCAGTTGGAAAAAATTTGCCTTCTGTACTAAAGATTTTTTTGTTTCTTTTACCTGTTTAGATTTCTGTAAACAAACCGCCAAAAAGGAACCTTTATAATTTCGTTTATTTGTCACCATTTGTTCGATTGTGATGAAATTTCACATAAGGATGTGCTTGAAAAAGTTACAAAGGTAGGGAAGATTTGAGCGCTCCCCGCTCACCCAGCGGGTTCCATTCGATGTTTATTTGTCGCTTTCACTGCTTATTTATTAGAAAACCGGGGATACAATTGATGGTTTTTTTTGTTGATAATTTTATATTTAATTGTGCGTCTTAGGAGATTCAGCTCTCAAATTTGTTAAAAATATGTACTATTGTTACTTCAGGTGCCGGGGAATTCGAATTTAATCATAATATAAAAAGGCCTTCTAAATGCCTCGCCCAAGATTTTCTCCTGGAGACGATTACGGGTCTTCACTTAGTGCGTGACACGAGATCGCGTGTGAGGATACCACTAGACAAATTAGCTCCTGTGACCGGAACTCAGATAAGCACGCGAGATGCTAAAAACACCTCAACCTACACCAACTATGGTCGCTACAGAAAGACGTTACGACGTGTGTGCCACGGAAGGTGTAACAGAAAGAAGTTTAGCTATAAAATGAACCATTCTCTAATTATTGCTAATTCTTTCTACATCCTCTGTCTAAAACTGATAAAACTGTGAGATATATAGGACTCTGAGGATTTGTTCACTCTATCCCTCAACCCCCAGCAGCTAGAAACATGAAGGAATAGCTGTAGGTGTCGTACGAATGTTTAACTAATCTTTCCATCATTGCAAAGCGCATAGGTCGGTATCTGAAGAATTAATTAGAAATCATAAAACAAAAAGTAGCTAGGCACATGTCAGATAATAAATGCCAGATGAAATCCATTCTCCTGTCAAAGCCTTGGTATCAGGTTGAGGACACTACGCCAAGAATTGCAGCGACCGTTAAAAAAATAAAAATAATAATAATAAAAAAAACTATTTTTCTGTAGCAGTGGATCGAATTGTAAAATTAGCCTTGCAAAAGATTGTCATCATATGCCCATAGCAAGTTAAAATGTTTCCTCCACATTTCCTAAAAGAATTTCATAAATAGGCTGCGCTAACATTAATAAGGGGAGGGGGAACATGCGAGCAAGGCAGAACAACATATTGAACACCGATCAGCACGGAGGAAAAGGATACTTTTTATGCATAAAAGGGGAAAAAATAGCAACATGCAATGTTTTGCAGCATGCTGTAGGCACTATCGCTGGTTGAGCCGTCAGAGGTTTCAGTAGCTGTAGTCAGCGGTAGTAAATAGTTCGTCTTACACTTTGTCCCAGATATAATGAGCACTCTTGAACACAGGTGTAAAAATGTGGATTGGGACAAAAACGAAACGCACATTTTAAAAATAAAAGTAACTCACAATAAAAACTAAATTTCCTATGTCAAGCATAATAATAAATTGAGGAACATGGAAAAGATATAACTTTAAAGAATACCAACATAAAATATGCTGCCTGGAAGAACAGAAACATTAGACAGAAGAACGCTAAATTCGTGTACCTTATGATTTAATTATGGCAGTGGTAACTTACAACAATGAGCATTACGAAGTATATCCAGTCCCAGAAGGAATGGGCGTCTTGGACGTAATACATTATGTCCGTCCAGCCTTCAAGACTTATAACCTGAAACATAACTTCCATTAGAACAACATAACACATGGAATATAGAACTATTCATTGATTATAGAATTACAGCTCGTATATAACATGGCGTATTTTGATTTAGATACTATGTGAGGACGATTTATGTCACTAGAATAATCTTATTTTATATATTGAAATGGATTTCCGATTACTATGAAAATAACCACAAAGAAAAGAAAAATGGCCTGCTGCAAAATTATATTACTTTAAGACTAACTACTTTCGAATGTACATAATTAGATATCCATTGCCATGACAGATACAGGAAAGGTGCGGAGTTATTATTGAGTCAGTAAGACCGTAGTGGCTTTGATTACTGCTCGGCTGACCGCCTCAATTACGAGTGCCACATACACTGTCTAATCATAACTCACAACATCCCACAGGTGTCCACACATATAGAATGACCTGTCAGAATAGATAGTAGATTGAGTTGTTAGCTGTAGGGAACAGGGAAGTCAAGGCTAAACTAGTAATAATTAGAGCTTTCTCAATGATATGTGATTTATGCTGTTGGACATCACCTTCATAAAAATGATTCGGTTGGAGCGGTAAACTTTGTCACTAATGAGTCTCAGGCATAGATGTTATGTACTGTTATACAGTTCCCAGTCCAACATTTATTTCGAGAATTTTTCTTGGTCCAACTTTGCTGGGAATTTTAGAAGAATAAGCAATAAATTCCATTAATTTGGCCTACATAACCATATTGCCGAGATGGTGTTCCATTCTTACAACCAGAAAGGAATCAATGTATTGCGTCAGGGAAGAGTGCAGTATTAGAGTCACTGCATTATCCTCTGAGGTGCCAAATCCCAATGCAAGTAGCCTTGGAACTAAGTTACATGAATACGTTGCCCTATCTTAAGAACAGTTCCAGGCCCCCAAAGGAGTTTTACCTTGCCTAACATACAGAGATAGAAAGTTCACTTCCCTACGTAGATACGTCAAATGTTAGAGTATACCTGTATATGACTTTGATCAGTACTTTAAGAATAATGTGTTACTTATTTTGTACATTAGCATGAAAGAGAGGAAATACAACATGGGGTTGGGAAGGGAACTTTCCATCTGGCTTTACAGCTCGTCGGACATCGTGGTCATTAAAGTCAGACGAGGATTAGGTACAAGGAATGGGAATGCAATTTGACATGGACTTCATTTGAAGAGATTTGGAAAAAGAATTGGAAACCGAAATATGGTGGCCAGACTGGGACTTGAACCCGCGTCCTCCTGAATGTGAGGTCAAAGCACTATGTTCGGTTTTGGATTTTGAGCCAGATCCAAGACAGATACCTGGTACTGCGGGATTAATGTAGCGACAGTAAATGTATAATGCAGCGAGTGGTGAGCTTGCTTTGACCACTGCTCAGCTTGATAGAGTACTCAGTCTGGTGGTTGGTGCGCAACCTCAAGCTTGCTGACTGATTGTGAAAATTGTTTTCAAAATCTATGCTCGATTCATGTAATAATTGAGTGCCGGTCACAAGGGGGGTTACGGTTGGTCTAGGAAAACAAAACTTATTAGTAAGAATAAATAAACACACAAAAATATACCGTGAACGTGTTATTTAACCACCTTGATAGCGAAATAGGGTGTTAAAAAATCATAAAATATTTTAGGAGGTGATAGTATGCATCAAAATAAGACAAAAACGTCTAATAACATTGGGTCGTAAACGACGCATACTTTCGGAGATAACAACAGGTCCGCAATGTGAAGACCGCCCAAGGTAATGCATGCCTCAGCCCTTGAAGACGTACAGGACCGACCAAGACAGTTTCAAAGAGTGCATGATTCCTTAAGGTCTGAGGCATGCATTGACGTGGACAGTCGTTACATTTCGGACCTGGTATTAACCCCGAAACTATGCGTTTGCGACCGAATGTTTACTAGACATTTTTGTCTTATTTTAATCCCTACTTTCACCTCCTAAAATATTTTATCCTTTTTTTCATACCCTGTACAATGTCTATGAGACTTTAGATAACATGGCACGTGTTTGTTGTTTACAGTTAGCAAGCCGAAGATAATTGAATCCCGGTTGAGTGGATTTGCAAGATCGCTGGATTGTCCTCTGCCAGGTGAATCCTGGTGGAATCGAGACCCCTAGCGTGGTGGATGAGCGGTAATGCTCGCATTCAGGAGAACGCGGTTTCGAACTTTCGTCCGGCCATCCCAGTTTTCCATGGTTTCCAGAAATCACTCCAGGGTAATGCTACGATGGTTCCCTTAAGAGGCCATGACCGATTTACTTCCAGTTCCTTGTCCTCAGTTCTTTCCTACTTCTAATGGCTTAGACATCAACGAAGGGTAAAGACTTAAGATAAAAAAGTAATCATGTTAGGGACTCAAATAGGACCGGAACCCATCTTTAAAATGAGATATTTATTGCGTCGGTGAAATCTTTGTCGGTTGCATTCCTATTAAGTCACCTTATAGGAACGATAATACTATTTCTCTTCTCCGTCACTCATTGGAGTGGAATGCCTTTCTGTCGTTAATCGCATCCGCCATTTTAGTGGAGCTATACTCACCAGGAAGATGGCGACCCAGGCGAGGCCGATGTTGTCGAAGGAGATGGTGCCCTGGAAGGGGTTGTAGGGCGAAGGCAGGCACTCGGTGTAGTAGAGGTTCCAGTTGACGCAGGACACGTTGTTCGGCTCGTTGGCGCTGTTGGGCAAGGCGGTCGCGTTGCACACCATGCCGTTGTCCAGCACGAGCGGTGGCAGGTCCTTGCAGAGGTGCATGCCCGAGTCCTTGGGCGTCGAGCAGATGTAGTCCCGCTCCTGGTCCACGTTGTGGTAGTACTGTGCCACCGCCCTGCAGGCACCACAACGCACCTTCAGCGGCGACGACTCCACTCGGCGCCACCCAACACCAAACACTCGGCCCAGTGACGTCATATAAACTACTGTGCCGAAACCAATCACCGCGAGGGTGTTGTACAATATAATACGATGCTACTTCGTCTATAGCGTAAGTTTGCGATAGTATTTGTCTTGGGAACATATAAGATTTAGCTGATTGGGAGGAGGGTGGAGAATTGAACCCTCGGAACATCCGAGATTAATATCAGATTTTGTAGGAAAATATACCAGCCTGACTGCATAATACGTACAGAAATCTTTACTTATAAAACCGTTATAGCGACAAGAAATATTAAGAGAAGTAAAAAAAAAAATTCCGATAGAGTTGGAAGAGAAAATACCGTCGGAATGGAGACATTTACGGCGTATGATCGGAATGAAATCTTCATGTATGTATCGCCGTATTGTGTTCTAAATATACGATATTTCGACGGATAACTCCGTCATTCTTCTCAGGTGTAAAACCACCTGTCTATCGGAAGACAGATATCGGTCAGCAGACCAGTACAGATGGTTTCAAACCTGAGGAAGTGTGTGTAACAACGTAATTTGGCGGTACACCCGTGAAGAATTGACTGCAAAAATACCGCGGGTTTCAATTTTTTAACTGAGGCGTATGGTAAAATCCTCAAGATCTGTTTCTAGTTAATGAAAGGTTTTCCCTGAGTATTTCACTAGCTGATAACCTTCGTAATATGACGTCACGTTACAAATCCGAGCTATTGTCGTTGATGTGGCGCCACAGTTGCCATGTGTTTTGTGTATATGTGTTTGCATGTTTGAGTCGTGTTAACCTCTTGTGTAGTGTTTACTTCGGTCTCCCCTGTCCTTTATTTAATGCAGCTTTGCCTATACGTTTACTCCTCAGTCTGATCGTAGAGTGGTACTTCTTAATTTTCTCAGAAACTGGAGAACTTATTTAATTAATTAATCACGTTTCCATATATTCGTTACAAACTCTGCTGATGACTTTATGACTTTATTCGTTAATCCTTCCACCAGGTGTAAATGCTTAGAAGTAAATAGAGTTTTTGTGTTATTGTTTGGATCTTATATATGGGCCCTCCCAGCTATTTCCCTGATGCTGTTTACAGTATCAGTTGAGTTTTGATGGACTGCTATGTTACGCTGTCTTCTGCGAGCGTTGAGAAACGCATTTATTGCCGTTACACTTTCGTTCACAGAATATTCCACATCGAGAGCTAAGTTACTGTAAAACTTCGCTCTCTTCATTCTTACTAACAGTACGAATTGGAATAAAATTAGCAAAAATTTGAATGAATGTCGTAGCTTTCTGTCATACTAACATATGTGAAATATAATGTGCAGCGATAACGCATCAGAGATGTCATTTGTTCTATATAGTAATTGTAAAACAATGTTGTGAAACCTTTCCGAATTCTAATTACTGTATGTGGAAGCACTGTCACATTTCAGAAAAATGTATCACATTGTAAACAATATCTTTGGTTTATTAAGCGCTCAAACTCATTTACTGTGTAAAAAACTTTGATAACAAATTTATTTTTAAATACTTTCAGCAAAATATTTGTTGGTACACAGTTGCAATACTATTATTATTATTTTTTTGCTCCCATTTAGTATAAAAATTAAATGTGAAGTAATGAAGGAAGAGTAATTTGGTAAACTCGTACCGGTAATGTTATGTACACTATTTTAGATTGTGATGTAGCGTGGCGTTGTGTTGTTTCGTGGTGTCCTATTCTACTCTGGTGCAGTAGTGTGCGTGCGGACTTCATGGTGCAGTGCTCCACATGACCATGCAGTGCTCTTCACTCCTGCTTCTCTAACTCTATAAATATCTTTTAGGCATAGTATATCTCGAATCTTATTATGTATGTTATCAGTCTTGGTAGTTTTAATTTTCTTAGGTTGGCTTCCAACTGATTAAAACCTTTTTTACCTAAAGGATAATATACGTAACGAAATTTGACTCAGTCATTATTTAATGTTAAAAAGAGTGTATCTGCACAGAGAGACCATTTGTCATCCAAACTCTCGTACAATGGACACTGCATTCAGACGCCATTTCGTTAGTGATTACAGCCTCATAAATACCTCGGAATATCCTAAATCGAATGTGCGGGCATATCCGTCGAATTCTGGAACGCTAAAATTGGATTTTAATAATTAATTGTCCTGTTAGGCAGCTCGTATACTCGTATTCGATGCCCAGATGAATGCCCATTAGCGTATTATTAATTTCGACTGTTTGGTGGATTACAGTCATCCACTGGAGTTAGTATCGGTTGCTTCAACCATAATGACCATATATGATACCTGACGGTATTGATTTAAAATAATTGTTTAAAAAAACATAAAAACCGCCTTAAAAAAAGTACACTAAAAATTTTAAAATAACTTTATACCTTGCATAGAAGAAAGTCAATCTAAACGGACAATGTTTTACATTCTGTTATAGAAATTTTTACATTAATTAGTTATTTTTGGAGTCGGTGCCAGCTGTCACATTGCAAACATCGAATTAATGAACTTTATTTGGTGATCGAGGCCAAACGGGGATTACGATAAGCAATCCAAATATTTTATAGAATGTCATGAGGCAGATTTTGTTATTACGGGATACATCTTATGGAAACAAATTAGATAGTATTTTAATCTGTGTCACGGCCTCGTTGGTCTTCCAGACATATCTCTAGCGCTACAGTGTTAGTTGGTAGTCTGCATCATGCAGTAAACGCTTTACAGTTATTATAATATCGGCGTATCCTCTCTATGTTTCAGTTTTGTCGAAACATGTTTCTAGCATTAATTGTAGGTAAGTAGTAACATTATTTTTTAGGTTTTATTGTTATCATTATTGTTTTTATCTTTTCGTTTTTCTTGCAAGGTATAAAGTTATTTTAAAATTTTTAGTGTACTTTTTTTTAAGGCGGTTTTTATGTTTTTTAAACAATTATTTTATTTTTAAATTTTTTGTGGGATTATAGTTTGTTTTGCCTATTTTAAATATGCCGCAACAGTTCTTATTTTGCGAACTTCCTGGTAGTTCGGTGGTTAAAGCGCTTGGTTTCAAAAAAATTCTATCTTTATATACACCAATAACTTCCAGAACGGGGTGAATTGGATACTGTGTTAAGAATGTCAGTTTACATTTTGGTCCTGGCTGTGTTTGGACATAATCATAACATCTGTTAAATGGGTAGAAAGGGAAATAGGGTTTGCATTTTTGTGAAAGTAATGTGGACAGTATTTTTCTTTTTCTATTTGTTTTAATGTATACGCATGTGAAGTTCCAACGAAACCGGATTAAAATGTGAGTTTGTACAAAAATTAAGGGATGTAAAAGGGAGCTATGGTAGTTTTTTAATTTTTTGGTCATAATTCTTCTCCATAAAAATACAAATATGTGCCAACTTTCATAAAGATTGGTCAGCTGGTGTAGACTGTAGATTTTTAAAAATAAACTTGAAAAAATCAAGGTGGTGGAAACTGGGAGAGGGATTCAGTTTTTGCAAACCGGAAGTTGACATTATTTTTCTCTTTGTTTTATAGTAAAAGTGTGCTAAGTTCTGTACAAACCTGATAAAAACTCTGGGTTTGTATAAAAATTAAGCGGTTTAATGAACCGAGGGGGTGGGTTATGGATATTTTTGTCAGAAACTTTCTTTGTGAAAAAATGCAGATAAGCATCAACTTTCATGGTAATTGGTCAAATGGTGACGACTGTAGCTTTTTAGAAAGAACGTTGACAAAAATGAAGGGGGGGGGGGTAGGAGGGATAGGGGTTGTGCTTTGACAGACCAAATGTTGGCAGGATTTTTATCTTCATTTTAAAGTATACATGGGCAAAGTTTAATCAAAATCAGATAAGAAATGGAGGTTTCTATAAAATTAAGGGGTTTACAGGGGGATATGGGGTGATTTTTCTTGTCAGAAGCCTTCTCCATGAAAAAATTACATGTATATGCCATCCATAATGGAGATAAGTTCAATAGTGTCGACAGTAGCTTTGTACATAGAACGTTGGCAAAAATTAAGGGGGTGGGTAGGGGTGAAAGGGGTTCAATTTTTTCAAACCAAAAGGCTGACAGTATTTTTTTCTTTATTTTTGACTATACATGTCTAAAGTTCCATCGAAATCGGATAAAAAATGTGGATTTGTATAAAAATTAGAGGGTGTGAAGGGGGAGAGACCGGGTTTTTTTAAAAAAAATTTTGGTCAGAAACATTTCCCATGAAAAGTGACTTGTATATGCCTACTTTGATGGTAATCAGTCAAACGGTGTTGACTGTAGCTATTTATAAAGAACATTGGCATAAATCAAGTGGGTGGGTAGGGGAGAGGGGTTCAGTTTTTTCAAACCAAAAGTTGACAGTATTTTTCTGTTTATTTTTGACTATTCATGTCCCAAGTTCCATCGAAATCGGATAAAAAATGTGGGTTTGTATAAAAAATTAAGGAGTGTAAAGGGGGACAGGGGTGTTTTTTTTAATTTTTTGGTCAGAAACCTTCTCCATGAAATTACATGCATATGCCTACATTGATGGTAATCAGTAAAACTATGTCGACTATAGCTTTCTATAAAGAACATTGGCATAAATTAAGGGGGTGAGTAGGGGGAGAGGGGTTCTGGTTTTTAAATCAAAAGTTGGCAGTATTCTTCTGTTTATTTTTGACTATTCATGTCCCAAGTTCCATCGAAATCGGATAAAAAATGTGGGTTTGAATTTTTGGTCAGAAACCTTCTCCATGGAAAATTACATGTATATGCCTACTTTGATCGTAATCAGTCAAACGATGTCGACTGTATCTTTCTATAAAGAACATTGGCATAAATTAAGGGGGTGAGTAAGGGGAGAGGGGTTCTGTTTTTTCAAACCAAAAGTTGATAGTATTTTTCTGTTTATTTTTGACTATTCATGTACCAAGTTCCATCGAAATCGGATTAAAAATGTGGATTTGTATAAAAATTAGGGGTGGAAAGGGGTAGAAGGGGTGGTTTCTCAACGAAATCCACATGGGACCACTTTGGAGGTATACCCTATCCACTAAAAAATTTCATTTAAATCGGTTAAAAATTGACGAAGATATGGCTGAACATACATAAAAAAAACAAAAACAAAAACAGATGAATTGAGAACCTCCTCCTTTTTTTTTGAAGTCGGTTAAAAATAGGAACAAGCTTACCCGTTATTTTTGCAATATAATTTATTACGTCACTGGTTTTTGTAATTTTGCAGAGACCCACTAGTATTGCTCGATTTCTCTATTTTCTTACTTTTATTTCATCTGAGATACACACTGTTTCTGACTTTTCAGACCTAACTTCTAACTCATGTTAGTAAACAATAGCAAATTTGTCAAAAGCTTTTGTCCTATGTATTTGTTTCAAATGAATGTAACATAAAATGTGCTTGTTGTATTGCTCTCACATGGAACATGGAGGATAACTTATCCTCTTAAGTGTAGTTTCTACAAGCAATAGACTGACTGAATTTTTGTTCATAATATGCGCTATGGGATAGTTGAAAGAATCAGATGAGTTTTCCTTTGTAGCTCATCTTCTTTCTGCTGAATTATGAAATCAAACTGAGTTTCACACATAGCTCTCGTAACAATACCAATGGAGAATATGTCATTCTTATCAAATATGATTCTGATATCGATATGAGACTACTTTTCTCACATATAATTTTGTATAGTATTAATGTTTAGGATTATTATAAACTGTGTACACTAACATAAAGATAAACATAGTTTCCAACCGCAGTATTCAATCAAAGTGGTTGGGCACACTTGTTTCCATCCTTAAAGAAAAGAGCCTTTCTTTTTCTACGACTCTTGAAATCAAAGTTGTACACGACTGTTGGCTGCCACAATATGATTTCTTCATATTGTGGTAGTATTCAGAGAAAAAACAGAGCCAGGGGCAACAATCTTTGCGATCGATGACATGGATTAATTTTCCGTGTGCTTTAACTTGCATAAATATCGAAGTTATGACTTGACTTAATAAGTCAATAAATTATTTTTGATACTAATCCCCAATATTGTGCTGTATCGACCTTTTATTTACTCGTTTGTGTGCAATAAACTCATGACGTTTTGAAATGAGATCATGCCCTAACTTCAATGTTTTGATTTCCGATAAAAAAAAATTGAAAGCGTGATCTTATTATTCAAACAGTGAATCGAATACAGTTTATTTTATTGAGAGAGTGATACTATACCCAAAAGTAATTATGATACTGTTAAAACATTGTATTTTAGAGCAGGTAGCATATAATATTACACACGTTCCGCGATTGGAGCATTTCGTGTGAGGTGGTGAGTATGAACATTTCTGTAACTCATAAACATTACTAAGATGACAAATACAATATTAAGTTTTAAGTGAAGGCATGTTCATGTGCTGTGTAAATATTTTTTCTAAAGTTATTTATTTACAAGTAACATTGAAACTTCAATTTAATTAAATAACATTACAATTACAATAGAACAAGAAACACAGACAAAATACGAACTGTTCCAAATAGAGTGAAAAATGCAGAATATAATGTATTTTGGATTTGAAAAATAATCTATTTGTCACACATTATACAATATGTCTACTGTATTTCCTATCCCTGCAAACAAAGCTGAATAATTCACTCTTAATTTTAAACAAAGTGGCAGTGATGCCAGAAATCTCAAAGATGCGCCTAGATTTCTGGCTTCTTTGCCGCATCACTTACGAAAACATTGCATGAACATTCACGATGCATGTGCATTTGATCGAAAAGCCAGTCGGAAAATTGAAGAATACATTGAGACATAGCTAAAGAAAGATGAAGGAAGACAGAGAAACAGTGGAGGAAGAGAGAAGAGTTGCAATCGCAGGCATCAATACATGAGAACATTCGGGCACAACCAACACACGGCACGAGCAGGGGAAGAGGCATGCCGGGACAGCCCAGAAGGTGTCTGCACAGCGGACCACTATGAAATCAGTGAAGATGAGGCAGTTTAATGTGCCAATAATTACATCTAGTGCTATGAGTATTTCCGGAAACTGTATTACCAACTGTAACGAAGACTTTCAGTTTTAGAAATTTGTTAATGTTTAATTTTGACAGAAAAAAATGAAAGTTTTATTGAGTAACCAAAAAGGCCAGCACACACACTCATGTTTTAAAAGGCTAGCACACACACTCATGTTTGTCGATCATTTTGCTTGGTACAGTTTCAAATTGTAATGCAAAATGGAAACGGGGTGAGGACAAGTCGGTCGACTAAATTAATGTGTTCCCTCAGTTGTTTGGCTTGGAGGTATTTAGAGTGCTCTTGATGTTCCGTACGTGTTCTTACTTGTCAAAAGCATTACTGTACGTACTTTTGACTTTATTACCATTAACGTTGCGAAGATTTATCACTGAATTCATTGATTTATACAGACAAAATGAATGTCAGTAGAAAATAAAAAGCAAAGATTATTTAAACAAATATAAACAAGTGTTTCCTATGAAATTCTTATCAATAAATTGAATGAAGTTGATCAACAGAAAAATAAATAAAGCTGTTATTTAAAGTGTGAATTCAATAATAAACTGTTTTCGGAAGCCTCGAAGAAATATAATGAAACCTGTAAATTTGGGTATTATTGCCTTTATCATTCTACTATTGGCTTTTTTAACATGAAGTCACCATTGCCAATAACTCGATGTAGGTTACTTCTTTCATGCGAACATAATTAAACCATACATTTTATGAACAACTGTTGTTATTTATTATTCCCCAGAATCGTTCGCCCTTGTGGCGTGGGGTATCATCAGTGCAGACATAGTGATAATTATAACACTGCGCTCGCTTATACACTGGATTACCACTGTATCTTCACTGACGATGCCTCACACCACAAGGGTGAAACGCATCTGGGGAAAAATAAATAACATTCATCACAACAGCTGGAAAAGACAGAGTTTTATTTATAAAATTTACTGTTCAACAACTGCTGAAAAATGGCCATCTGCGTTCCAACCACGGTACCGTCTTGCATTACAATTTCAGACTGCACAAGCAAAACGATCAACCAAGACGAGTTTGTGTGCCAGGCCTAATATTAGAAATGCCTCATAGAATAACGATCAAAATGATTGCTATGTTTATCAAAAGACTTTGTTTCTATATCCATTTCATGTTCACTTTTGGCAAAGCCAGGACACGCCGGGTTGGAATATCTCGCTAATCTGTTAAGATTGTTTGGTCAATTTTAGCTACAAAGAAGGAGAGGTGTGAGGCCAATTGAAACAATGTCACCGCTCTAACAAGGCGACAGGAAATTCGTTTCATCTTCGTGATGTAATTGGTGTACAACAATTTTTCAATTTAGACAGAACGGAAGATACGTGTCAGACACCTTGCAAAGGCTGGTTGAGGACAGTACGACCCACCTTCACGATCGAAGGTCGTGTCGTACTTTGCAACGCACAGGAAACCTCCACACACTAGTGCAATAGATAAACGAAGGTTGGTTCCGAGTTGCGGGGATGCGTCGGGTACAGTATAGACCTCAAAGTTATACGTGATGTAATGGTAAAATAATTAGTACCAATATTTCTTTTAAGGGCGTGATCTGTAAAAGACCATGCGTAAATCCTGAGTTGTGGTCAATATTTCTTTTAAATATAAACGTGAACGAAGAGACATAAGTGTTAAAATTAAAAAACGACTTACTAAAAACGCCTAAATTATGGCAAAAAATAAAATAAAATATGTATATAGAATTATTTTAAATATCATTACGAATCTTAACTGCAAAGTTTACTTCCATTTGATACGCGAAAAGTAGTATTAACTTTCCGTCCAGATGACGTATCAATTAACCCTACACAACTCGAAACCAAGAAAGAAAACCGATACACTCACATATAAACACCAAACTAAGCCCTAAAGGCAATCATGTTCCACAAAACACAGGAAATGTAGACAGCATAGGACTGCTTTTCGACAGCGGCATACGTTATTTTGTAAGAGAAACAGAACATGACCGTGGAGGGGTGGTTTCATTTATTATCTGCTTACAGAGTAGCTCTGGTATGGATCGTGAATTCTTCGTCGAGCTCCCTGCAACAGACGAAACGAACGTGAAGCCAGAGGGCGCTCATGGCGACGGATATGCGCTCTCGGGGAACAAACGCCCTCGCAGGAGCTGAAAATCGCTTGAGCATGCGCGTCTCTGTACCAGACATGCCAACCAATCACAATTCGGGACCAAGGAAGAGAGAAAAAAAAAGTGAATGCAAGCGTGAGTCTAACACCGATTGCGATCATAAAAATCAAAATCAAGAAAGAAACATCTATATCGATAAAAGATCGGTATCTCCTTCTCAAGGCAAGAACTAGCACTATATACGTTATTATTTTGAGTGGAGGAATGAGAGCTTTAATTTCAGCTTACTTATGATTGGTGGTGTCTGCGTAGAGCCATCTGAAACATTTGAAATTGCAGTGAAAACAAATAGTATCGAAACATTCAACCAATGTTTCCATTTTCGAGTTTAAATTTAAAGACAAAAGTTTTATTTTTCTAGACAATATTTTTTTAGTAAATTAAAGGGAAATTCAATTATTAAAATTTAGTTCACCGCATTTAGGAGACATTTTTCTTTACTTTTTTTTAGTTTAATTTCATATTTTAGTGGTTTATCGGTTTTAGTTGGCATTTTTAAATATTAACCTTTCTTATTTTATTAACTTTATTTAAAACAGTAAGTATGAATTGGATTTGGCAAATACATTCCCATTCAGCTTTGCTTCATCATTTTTATTGTATTTTAATCCCATTTTTACAAGGAATGTCACTTGGCTGACAAGTCTGAAATCATTGTCTGATTGCAGGCTATATTCCTATTATCAATTAAATTATACTGTGGTTTGTTATGTACTAATCATCATTGGCGGTTAATTATTCCAAACATTGAACACAATTTCTTGTTATTTATACAATTTTACAATTATGTAAACCCAATTGGTGTTTTATATCTACTGCTTCTGTTGATTACTACAACAGATTCTTCGTTTCATGATTCCAGCCAACTCTAAACTATATCAGTTATTGAGTCAGAAACAGACGATGTATACAATACATCAACATGGCATTGGGAATATTGCCTTACGTTAATAGATACTGCACTACAAAGTTGAGAAGAAGAAGACGGCAGAAGCAATTCGCCGATGCTTAACGCATGAAATAGAAACACATATCAAACAATTAGAAGGTAAAAGAAAAGAAAATATGATGAAGAGAATGCATGGATTTATTTTATTTTGCAAAGGAGACGGTAATATGATTAAAACATGCGGGATAAAAACTGTACAGAATATTATTGATCTAAGGGAACATAGTTTGAACTTTTAGAAGTAAATAAGTCTTGTACCTGGAACAAGTTTATTTTGCTCCATAAAATGAATAATTTGAAGTAGTCAGATAAACCCTCCAGACATTAGTTACATGGTTCCTGGATCAATTCACGGTTCTTTCTGTTAATCGTTGGTTGGAATAGTTTTTGTAAAAAGGACAAAGCTAAAATTTATTAAGTTTTTGAGAAAATTTTACTTTGGTTTTAACCATTTTTTATCGAATGACACGTTTTGAGATATTAATGGTCGTCTGTTTGTAGTTCCTACACATATAAATAATTTTGCTTAACACATGGGAACTTGATTCAGTTGCTAGTTACTACTTACTATGAAAACAGTAGATCAATCTACAATTTGGATTTTTTTAACTTGCTAGAGAAATAGCAGATATTGATTGCCATCTTATGTCCACCTTGTTGTTAATGTAAAATTAAAGTTACTAATCACTTCAGCCAAATCAACTTAAAGAATTAGAATATAGGTGTTAGTATTAGATTCGTGATAGTGGCGATGTTTATTCATAAGAAAGTTTTGTTATTTGTCATTAATATATATATAATTTATACACTGTTTTAGCAATGAGTGGGAGGAACACAATTCTGATATTGTGGTAAGATGATTTTAACTTTAAATTCGTTAGACCTACTTTGTACCCTTTTAAGTTCTTGCTGGTCTAATTTAAGTAGACATAATTACTTACAATGTGTTTTAGTCTGTCATTTTAATCAAACGTTACATCTTTTACTACAACTCTTATTTTGTTTATGATGCTTCGTTCCTGTAAAAGAGCATAAAATATTTAATATTGCTAGAGTTATGTGAGTAACCAGAAAAAAATGTGACAAGTGAAAATAAATTACAAAATTGTACAATGGTCTAAAAATAGTTGTATTACTATTTTGTAACATAAATACAAATGTTGTATGATATTTAAAGTTAAAGAAATTACCAACTAAAATTAGTTACATTTCTATATTTCTATTTTTAATCATTATTTTTGGTAGCAGGACATTCGTTATTTTGTTCGTTACAAGAAGCTGCTTGCTGAAGAAAAACTGCGAGCGCAAAAGCTGCTAAATGAAGCAAGTGTTAAGCAAAAAGCAAGAGGGTTCTTTCTAAACAATAAGCGAATAAAAAGCTGCAAAATAAGCGAGGTGTACCAGCTTCCTGGAACAAGAGGATGCTTAGCATAAAACTTCTACATACTTAAAACGATCTTATATAATGATTTCAGAGACTGGAGTTAATGGAGTTTCAAGATTTAGTCATTCCTACGTCATAAAAATGGTAGACAGAGGACAGTGAGTTCATGTGTCTGCTCATTGGATCAGTGACTATGCGTTACGTCTTCCGTTACCGAACACCTTACTCAGCTTGCAACCGTATTTCTAACTGAGTCATGAAACCAACTGCGTAGATTTTTTGAATAATTTTATATTTATAGCAATCATATTTGCACTTCTCTAAGCCAATGTTAAACATTTCCAAAATTTAAGTAATTGAAATAAATGTTGAATGAAAAAAAGAATATGGGAGTAGCTCTGAAGCATTCGTCAAATATGGAAAACAGTTTCTTAGCGCTAGTGATATCTTCAGGAAAGCCAAATTCTTCTGTGAATGCTAAAATCCACAAATCAAACGTTTTTTGAATTGTTGATGTAGCACTTACTGTAGAATACCAGTATTTGAATGTTATGGGACAACGATGTCTGATTTCCTTTTTTATCTACTGTTGCTAAGTATGTGTCTGTTAGAATGTGAATTGTTTTTGTTATGTTGATGTGCCTGGACCACTTGACCGGTGATTCGCAAGATGGCAAGAGAGTGACAGCGAAGTCGGGCGTGTGTTGCCGGCCTCGGTAGCGTAGGGGCTAGAGCACTAACTCCGCGTGCCGAAGGTCGCCGGTTCGAATCCGGCCGCGGGCATGGATGTTGTGTGTCTGTGTGAATGTCCTGTCCGTCCTGTGGTGTCTATACTTAGTAATCATAACATACTGGAGAAACTATATCACTGGATGAGATATAATAAACACATCGAGCTGGCTGAATGGCTTAGTTGCTGAAAGCCATTTAAAAAAAAAAAAAAAAAAAAAAAAAAAAAAAAAAAAAGTCGGGCGTGTGTGCGTGCGTAGTACGGAAAAGTGATCGAGTACACCTTGGAACATCTTGTTGCACATGTTATGTTATGATATAAATTAAAAGTTAAATAGCGTTACCTATAAATGTGTTATTACAATTAAGAAGATTATTGGTAATTTAGTTTGATAACTGAAACTGAGAGCAAGGAGGCAGCTAATCTTTTTGAGTACGATACAGAGCCTCATCCAGGTAATCTCTTCTCAAAAACCGAGCAATACCCACAGGTTGCAGCAGGATGATACCACAAGCTAGAATTCTTGCAGTTGTTGCGACCTTGACCGTAAGATGAAGGCAGCGGGTGCGAGAGATTCTTGTAAACCTAACTGTCTACAAAAGCCAGAGGTAAGCTCGGACAGGCGAATACGAGCTATAAGCTCCCGGGAAAAGGACTTGAGCAAACTAGTAATGGAAGTTTGTAATAGTACATTTTGCTTTTTTCTGTGTAGGGCACTGTATTTATATTTCTAAAAATCATTTCAAGCAACGCTTGTAGAACAGTTTACCGATCGGACACCGGATATACGTGTTTGTGTTCTTGGTGACCATAGTTTTATTGTACATGAAAAAATACCATTGCGTCGTTCTTTCACATCACTAGAAACGATGAATCCAGATAACTTTGTTTCATTTGAATTTTTTTTTTCAGTGGATGAAGTTGATTGGAGAAATTTTTAAGACGTAAAAAGCGAAGATTGATGGCAGGAAACGCCGTAAGGATAGAGATTGAAGTGAAACCTGGATTGTCACAGCGTAGCGGATTGACAACACTGTTTTTAATTATTCTAATGAATCATTCTGTAGCTGGCTTAAATCAGAAGTTTGATTGTCCTCAGATGACACAATAGTGTATAATAGGATTAAGATGAATTTGGATTGTGAACAGCTGGAGAAGGATTTGAGCAGTATATCTATTAAGGCAGGTCAAGATGGAGACACGATTAATGCCAAAACCCGGTCAAGTGCCAGTCGGGCCTCACGCAAATATGGTCGTGATTGGTCCGATGGATTGTCACGAAAATCGGTGTTGACATGTTATGTCGTTGCAGTTACGAAAGAAGTCTGCAATTTATTACGTTTACAAACTGGAGACTTCTGGCAGACAGAAAGGGTGTATAGAGCAAAAAGGTTTCTGTTTCCTGTGGGTATACAAATCTTAAGAAGTTTCAAATTATCGTGTAAACAGATAAAGAAAAAATGAAGATGTTGTGTCATTATACCGTGATTGAGGAATTGTTTGTCGAAAATATTAAATGTAAATAACGTGTTATATTATTTATAATAAACTCAGTTGTGGAAGAAATATTTTGAAGGTGGTAGACAGAGGTTTCAGTGTGCCATATCTAGTGAAGACTGTGAAGGGGGAATATAATCAGAGAAGTGGGAGGTCTGAGATACAAATACTTGGTGAGGCACTTGATTTAGTGGGTGAGATACTACGGAACAAAAATTATGGATATCAAATACAGGAATCTGGAAGGTGAAAAGGAAGGAAGTTAGAGTTATCTGCGAAAACTGGCGCATAACGCAGTCAGTAGCTGATATGATAAGGGGCTTAAATTTAGAATTATTGGAGACAAGAAGGGTGTAAGTAGTTGTGTGTGAAGGACACAGGGGACAGAAGCCTGAAGGATTATTTGGTCTAGAACTTGGAGTGTTGTGTGGAAGAGAAGAGACCATCCTGTTCGTAAACTAGCATCTAATTTTGGGATAAGAGGGTTGAAAAATTTTCATTTGCGGGTAAAAGAGTCAGGGACTGAATAAATTACCGATTAAATTGCTGAAAAATATTTGCCTTAAACATTGAAAAACTAAAATATATTTAATGCTAAAGAACGAGTGGATGGAAATAATCACTGGGGTATAAGATTTATTGCTCTTAATATCAAAAAAATATTGTATCATGAGCAGTAATTAATAACAATGTTAGGACGGTAAACGCTTAACGTTTTGTGGGGCAGAGAGCTGTGAGTCGTAACAGACAGCGGACAGGCTGCTGGGTGCATACTTGATGAGTACTGTGCACTGGCTGAGTGACGGGCGAGACAGCATAGTATTAAACAGGAAGCCGTCAATCAGGAACGAGGCCTCTACACACTTGGTTAGTAAACACCACCGTAGAGTGGGGATAGAACTATGAAAAATCTGCAGCCAACCAGATTCCAAAGAAACAATGCTCCATGAGTTGCCACATTTGCGTCATAGAGCAGCATTTTAAAGTTCTCCATCTATAATGCTTTAGTACAAAAAAATAAAAAAAATGTACTCTGCATTAAAAAAAAAAAAAGAAACAACGAATGTTCTTTTCTTCATCAAAATTCCTAGTAGCGAAATAAGTAATTATTAGAAAACAATTCAATGGATTCTGGAAAACAAACATTTCAGATCTCAACGAAACATGAAGCAATTAAACTTATTCTTTACCATGATCACCAGAAACATAAGACATTCTCTACGAGGTTAACTTTGTCGAAATTTCAAACAAGTTAATCTCGCCAGTGTAATGCGAATCAAAGTGCAGATCCTCCAAGGAGTGTAAATAGACTGTGTGTCTCTCACTGTTCCTACTATTAAGAATGCGCATCGAAAGTGCTAACCGAAATTTCAATTACAGTTTTTTTCCTCCGTCTAGTACATAATAAGGGGCTATTATTATTCCGAATAACCCATTTGGAGGGTACGATAAATCAACTTTGGTTATGTTTCTTTGTATTTAATTTTCTTAGCTTCCATACTTCCTTCATTCTTTGAGAGTGTTGTTCCTTTTGTTCCTGGGTCCATTTCCTTCCCTTTGTGTATTTCTGTCTCTCCTGAAAACCTGCCTTGTGAATTACTTCTCTAAAAACTGTTCTGTTGTCTATTATATCTGCTTTCACTCCAGCATTTTTCATGTCCTTTTCAGTTTCAGTGAACCATATGGGTTTGGATTTGTATTTGTTCAGTAGGGTAAAGATCTGTTTTGTTAGTCTAAGGGGCTATTATCATTAGAAGTGTGTGCTTCGAGACCGAAAATTGTAGAAATTATTGTTCATCGAAAAGAGTATTAGCAGAAGTTAAGTAAATTATAGATCGATAGGTATATGGTCTGTTTAGAGCAGAGTGTTGGAGAAGCCTCGGTAGCGTAGGGGCTAGAGTACTACCTCCGCGTACTGAAGGTCACAGCTTCAAGTCCGGCAGAGGGCATGGGTGTTAAGTGTTGTGTATGTGGTGTCCATAATTACTAGAAAAACAATACATACAATGGACAAAACTGCAAACACTGGACGAACTGAAATCACAATTGCGCTGGCTGTGTGGCCTAAGAGAAGCCCAATGCCACATTTTTTAAATTATTTTAAAGTTACAATACTGTGGCGCATCTTAACAAAACGATATCTTTGTGCCATATCACAAAAAAAAGCTCCTAACTATTATTTCTATCATGAAATTAATCGACAAAAGAACGTGAATTTGCACCTTACTTCTGAAATTGAAGATATTATAAAACTTCCCATAGCATCAACCTCTTTTGGTAATGTGAGAAACTTATATGAGAATACAATTTTTGATTTAATATTAAGTTTCTTATGCCGATGATCGCATTCAACGTTGTGGCATCAGCAAATTGGAGAGTCACGTGGGTCATTCTGTAAGAATCGACAAGTGTCATGATTCGCCATGAGCAGTTTTGTGGGTTTAGTGTCAGAGCAGATAGAATTGGTTTAAAGGAAAACGAGAAACTCCCGAGGCAAATCATCGAGTAATGAATACTTTCTAAATGGTTGCGTATTGGGAACGTGAGTTAAGGCAGCAAAAGATTAGAATACTTTTTCTAAATGGTTGCGTATTGGGAACGTAAGTTAAAGCAGCAAAAGATAAGAATTAGTCAGACACAATACAACAGATAAATCTGGGGGTCAGCTTTCGAACCAACACAGTCTGAAACGGAGCAGGAGCAACGTGTTTCTATGTAAGAATAGCAGAAGAGTTGAAATTCGAAACTGAACTCTCTGAAAGAAAATCATCACTCTCTGCGGTTGCCTGGGACAGTGTACAGCGAAGCATTAGTGCATTTTTAAGATATTGGTGTAAAACAGTCTGCAAGACGAAGGAACTAATTTAGAAATTCGTCCGAAAGGCTTATGCCTAAATATTCCAAACATAATTACATAATTACAGGACGAGCAATATCAGAGAAGAGGTTATCCCAAGCCTTTAGGAGTATTAATTTTACCTCTTTATGTAACAGAAAGTAACGTGACAAGTGAGAGCATGAAGGTGATCCAGACACTATCACGGACACAATTAATAATTAACTACTTGGTTCATATCTTTGAAAAGGAACATACTATAATAGTAAATTGTTTTCTTCCCATTTTCTTTTGCAGAACAGCTGTTTCAACTTTTAAAAGTCATTTAGTGTCTACCACCAATTGTCACGTAATAATAATAATAATAATAAATAAATAATTATAAATGGGCTAAATGATTGGAATTTGCCTTTTTGGGTGAACCTTCTAGACGAGCTTCCAAGGTGTTCGGAGACGGTTGTCACATAAAAAACGGAACCAGTCGCTGTACTGTGATAAACTCTCTGTCCTCATTGTGAGAGTACGAGGTGTTTCAGCACTCTGTGACGGACGGATGGTAGAAGCCGGTCACACTCTAACCATCGACAACTCAGGGATCACACAAGATTCTGCTTGTGGCCTCATTGTAATAATTTTCTGTTGACCTCTTGACTATGTCATTTCGCATTCTTTGAAGCAATCAAAGGCCACGGTAGCATCATGCGCTGTCGGTATATCTTTCCTTCCGTAATCCTGAATCCCCAACCTTCATACATACCTCGAATGCAGTGGATTAACTTGAAAAACAAAAGTAGGCCAAACTATTGACAAGGAATCTACTCAAAGTTACCAAGCTACCCCGACGCATCAATCTGAAAAATGGTTCTAATTGTGTTGCTTCGAGAAATATCGAATAAATGTGACAGTGATCTGTAGAACCAAAAAATAAAGCCCGATGAATGGCGCAGAGGATGTGTTCTGCATAACAATCACGCGTCAATTTTCCGCAGGGGTAACGGGGATAGCCAGGAATTACAGATAACGATACTATCTTTTGTGATGTTCTACGGCATCACATTCATGTTAGCATCGTACAGACACGTAGACGACTATGAACGGAACCTGCATTCGACACTCATCATTTCGCGTTGTCAGTCGTCTTCCATCCAAGCGTTCTTGCCACTTAACGTTTCTGCAAAGAGGAGTAGGCAGTAACACAAATCGCTGGATGCAGTACAGAGAGCGTCTAGTATATCTGTGTAGTTAGTGAGTGGAAGACTAGGTCAACTCGACATGATACTGACACCAGCCTTTGCAAATTCTCGATAAAAGTCACATCCCTCAATTTTCTGACAACACAGCACGTCGTTGCGTTATAGCGAAACGACACATGTGACGATACGATCAGTGTTCTGCCCGATGCTTGTTCTTGAAGCGACTTTCTCAACCCTGCTAGACTGTCATTCCTCGACCTTCTTATGGACCCATCTACACACCACAAAGTGCTTTTACAACCTTAATACTTTGTTTGGAAGGAAATGTTTAGAGTTTGACTCACTTGGGCAGCGTGACGTTGGGCGGCGTCTTGGGGAAGCAGCGCTGTCTCAGGATGCCCTGCCACAGCTGGACGCCGACGATGCCGAAGATGAAGAAGACGAAGAAGCAGAGCAGCAGCACGTTGCCCAGCATCGGCAGCGTGTCCAGCAGCAGCATCACCAGGATGCGCATGCCTGCACCAAACCACAAGTCAAACCACTCCTCTCGTCAGTTTCTATCAGAATTTATATATACGTATGTACACTATTTGGCAATTTAAGTGGCCGCGCACATCAAAGACTGAGTCCAGAACAACACAATGTGTTGCGACGTATGCCACTGCACGCAATCAGAGGAAAATATAACCGAGTGTGGTGGTGTAACGGTTAGCGTTCTGGCCTCGCATTCGGGAGGACGGCGGTTCGAATCCCCGTCCGGGCATCCAGATTTGGGTTTTCCATGGATTCACAAATTACTCCAGGCAAATTCCGGGATGCTTCCTTCAAAAGGCCATGGCCGAATTCCTTCCCATTCCTTGCTCCCCCCCCCCCAATCCTTTCCCGTCTCTAAAGACCTCGCTGTTAGAGAGATGTTAAGAAGATAAAAAATAGGAAAACATAATATGTCTTAGCATCGCATGTCGAAGAATATGATTGTAAGAGTATGTCCAACAAACACCTTGTAAATATCAGCTAGTTCCTATCACCCGTTATGTAGCCCTTGCTCAGAATTTCTTCAATTGCAGGAGTAGAAAATGATGGGATCGTTGAATTTATCGTTTTGGAGCGACAATGCTATGGCGTTTTATACTCTTTACCACCTACCGTATACCATGACGCAGGGACTGTCAGATCTCCGGAATTCAGAAAATTCTGAATATTTATTACGAATTTAAACATTGTTTTGGTAAAACATGTTTCTAAACCAGTTTTTGGGAAACATACATAGCATTCTTCACGTTGCACCGTTTGTACGTTGGACGAGCCATTTCCTCCGCAAGCCACCTCGTTTGGAAGGTAACGTAGTGACGCGTTAATACTGTACTCCTGAGTTTCAACCTACTCTCATTTGCGACATTTTTTTTTTTTTTATATATCTTAAATTTCACTTATTGCAACATATGTTTCGTTTAGGTGTAAAACATGAAATTCCAACATACATTAATGGTAATAATTATAATATTTCGCGAAAATAGTCCGTTTTATCTCTACGCTATTAACTAGACATTATAGAATTATAACATACAGCAAGGAAATTTTATATACCTGCCCGTCGACTGTAGATTACAGAAAAATAAAAATAAAATTGTTCAGGTATATTCAAGTTATGGTTGAATGTCGTGTGCAGTTTTCTTACTAACAGCAGAAATAGTTTACCAGTTAATCCTTGAAATGCTCAGAATATGTGATATAGATACAGCCATGTATGTATTACAAAAAACACTCATCTTAGATAAACTTTTCATATGACGAATTCGCTTGAGACTATGTTTCTGAAAGATAGAGAGAAGCAATAATTGGTAACTGTTCCATAATCCAAGAATTGTTAGATAGCTTCTAAACCTTAACAATTCTACTTTCTGTCATCAATTGGTTCCACGTACTCCTTCATCTCTTACTATTCTCAACCAGACACGTCTACTCAACAAATTCTATATACTGCAAAAAGCAATACAACAACTGCTGGGCTGTGTGTTGTTGTTATTTAGGTTTTAGGGCGCGTCGACGACGGGGTAATTAGCGCCCTAGGCTGTGTGTTCTTATGCTGGTCATTTAACTATGACGTTCTCGGTTCAAACCCGCCAGTGTCGAGTTTGTTTTAATTCTCATTTTTTCAGTTATTTGAACATCCCTCTTGAGTTATGGTGTGCAGAGCTAACGGGTATGACTTCATGTCACAACTAATAGTGTTGAGGAAACTCCGACGTAACAACGGTACGTCACTGACATCCTGCGTCCTCATGTGTTACCTTTCGTACAATATTGTGGAGCTATTTTTCAACAGGGCGATGTTCGTCCACACACGGAACGTGTCTCTGTGCACTGTCTGCGTGATGTTAGGTATTCCCGTGGTAGGGAAGGTCGCGACATCTGTCCCCAAAAGATAATGTGGGGTGTGAGACCAGCTTAGACGTGAACTCCGTTTCAATGTCAGTATCCAGGATATCAAGGAACAGTTAACAACAGTTGTCGGCCAGCTTGCCTGAGCATAGAACCTACCAACAGAATTAGTGCGTGCATCCTGGCCAGAAAGATAAAACGTCATGCTCATAAGTGGGTTCATACTGCGGAGATCTTTGTTAATCTGACTTTATTTTGTGAAATTTAAAATAACATTACATACCTCCTCAATCCACGAAATTTCATTTCGCTTCCTCCTCCGCTTCTAGATGTTTCACTTCATTTGTCAGGCAATGTATATATTAAAACTCTAGAAAAGGTCTGTCTGTATATAAAATTTCTTTTGAAAATTGCAAATGCAAAATATTCTATTGATGGTAGAGACGCGAAAACAGTAAAATTTGGAACGTTTGTCCATCTGTTTGCTGACACATCACGTAAAATTTAATGGACGGGTTTTAACGAAACTGTACGTAGTTGTAGCTTATGTGTCATTGGAATCTTTTTATCTAGATTGGTAACATACTTTCCGATGAAGCAGAGTCCAAAAATTTTAAAATGATCCCGCGGAGATAAATGAGGAACTTATCTTTGAGATAGGAAAGAGAAGACGTCTTGAAAAGTTTCGACTGATGTATTTAGCACGATGCGAAACTCAAGGTCCAAGTGTAAAGTTAGTTGTAATAGGTTCTTTTTAAAATTATCTGACAGGAAATATCATTGTGGCAGATTGGTGCAACGTTTGTAGCAATAGTTCTGGAGATCATCACGGTCTCGCGAATGAACACGTTAAAGCATAATTTTATGAGAATTGGTACGTCATTGCAACGTTTTTATAAAGCGTTACTGGCAGGGAAAACTTCAGAAAGAGTAGAGAACTCGTTTCATAATCCTTGAGCTAGCACTTTAACATAAATAATCAGTTAGATTCAAGTCTTTAATGTCTGTAATGTGTAAACCAGCGAAAGTTGCAGTTGCAAAGCACGGGTTATATGTTTTAATTAACAGAACTGAATTTTATAAACATTGTGATACTTGTCAGTTCATATTTGACCTATATGCTCCCTGGTCATGCTAATATATGTTTATTTTGTTCTCTTCATGTGTCGTATATAAGGGTAATTTATTTTTGTGATTTTTAATTAATAAACGGTTGACGATTTTCAACAATAAAAACATTTATAATCAAGAGAGAACTTGTCTCATTTCATCCAAATCAAGTAAGGCTAAGAGCCACAACACCAATAATATAAAAAATAAGCTCAAAGTAAATATATACACTTTCAGCAGCCCAGTACAATGATGACTATTGTTGGATACATTGTTAATGAATTAATAACGATAAATCAGGACGTATTACTTTTTTCTGTTCTCAAAGCCCGCTTTGTTAAATTTATATCTTTCTAGTACTGTGATTATGTGTTCAATAGTAAATGATAATAAAATCTGCGAAGTCATGTAATGGATTCACAGCTGTATACTCTTTAAGCCCCTCGTGTTGCTCTCGAGTGGACGCCAGTTACGCCCCTTGCAGATGACAAACGCTGTAGCTCTACGCAGACGGAAAAATGCTTGTGAGGGCAACTGCCAGCGCAGTGAATGCGGTCCATCCGTCAGGGCTTAAGCCCACCGGAGACGTGATGGAGTGTCTCAGACGACCCTCTCATATTGTTCTGTCGCGTCCACACTCTCTCCAACGCACATAGTATTCTCTGGCAAATTGGCAAAAGGCTAATACTTTTAAAATCTTTGGAATTCGTCTGCCGCGCGCTTTAGTGCGTGTCGAGTGCTAATAATTTGTGTTTTTGTAGTTAAAAAGTTAAATTTTGTCTCGTAAGGTAGTTAATTCGTTGAATAATATCATTTTCTAGTAGTGTGAGTGTTAGTGGAACGTTTTATTCAGTATAAATCCGTCAATTGTAAATTCAGTGTTTCGTGCTTTGTTTACATCCGGTATAAACGTTTAGTATTAATATTATTGTTATAGCGTAGCAGCAGTTCATTTTAAGTAAGATTTAATAGCATTAGTTTTGTTTCAAAGTAGATTGCCAAGTTCTCAAGTGATAGTGAACCGTTTTATTTAATACATAATCAGTACAGTGTAAACGCATTTTTTTTTTTTTTTTTTTTACTTGTTTACATTTGAGGTTAGTTGTGATTCAGAGTTCTAGGGTATCAAATTTCACAGTAATTGTTTAAAAAGTTCTTTTGTTTGCATTTGTTTTATTGTAAATCTTGTAGTTGTCAGGTGTTGTAATTCACTTTTAGGAAAAGTTTCGAGTGATATACATAGGTTTTTAACATTTTTTGTAGAAGGCTACTTTTGCATTTCTTTGGCATTTGACACACAAGTAGTTTATTAAAAAGTAAAAGTTTTTAAAGTTCCTTTGCTTGTAAATTATTAAGTTGTTTTGAAAGTATCACAATGGATACAAAGTGTGGAAACTGCCGAAGGATAGTAAAAGAAGGAGTGACATGCCGGGACTGCGGGCGCTGGTTTCACTGGGGGTGCAGCGATGTATCTAACAGTGACTCTTGTGTCAGTATTTCCTGGAACTGTCACTCCTGCAGAATTAGTGATCAGGAGCAGCGGATTCTGAAACTCCAGTCAGATTTGGCATCTGCAGAGAGGGATTTAAAGGCCCTGCAGGCAGAAAACTCTGTTCTTAGGCATAGGCGGAACAGTGAATGGAAGGAAGTCAGCTCTGGCAGGAGAGGTAGGAGACGCTGTCTGTCTGATGGTTTCCAGCTGGAGACATCCAATGTGTTTCGGCCATTGGAGGATCTAGATGGTGACTCTGAAGACCGTCAGGTTGGACTGAACGATCTGGGTTCTTGCAAAGTAAAAGGGAAAAGTTTTCAGGGTGTATCTAAAAGTAAACGCAGGAAGGTACTGTTACTTGGGAGCAGTCATGGGAGGGGAATCAGTGAGATGGTTCAGTCTGACTTGGGGCCAGATTATGAAGTCTGCAGTATTTTCAAACCAAATGCAGATCTTGGAAGTGTGGTAGCAAATGTGAAAGACATAGTTAAAGATTTTTCAGATGAGGATTGTGTTGTAATTGTTGGGGGACCAGGAAATAGCCTTGATAAAGACCTCAATTATTCAATTGAGGGAGACATTGCCCACATTTCCAAGAACACACGTCAGACAAGTGTGAGATTTGTTGGTTTGCTTGAGCGTTACGATAAACCCTGGATGTGGCATAACATCAGGCGTACAAATGCATCCTTGGAAAGGGTTCTCTGGCAGCCGGCTAATTCACACATTGGTTTGATTGATGTGGCCTGCATTGGTAGGGACAGTTATACTCGCCATGGACTCCATCTGAATGTCAGAGGTAAGAGGAAGCTTTCGCTTCTTATTGCTGATGAGGTCGGAGGATGCCAGGTGAGGGAAAGAGGTATTCCTGTGATAAATGGTGTTAAGTCGCGGCCTTTTTTAGGGTAAATAAAATAGATTTATTATGATGTCTTAAGGAAATTAATGTCTCTGATGATCATAATTTGTTGAAATTAAAAATTCCAACTGATATACCAGTATGTAATAATAAAATAAACAATTCAAAGTCATTGCGTCAAATTGTTCAGACCAGTATTTTCCACCAAAATATAAGAGGAATATTTAGTAAACTGATGACATTACCTTAAGCCTAGAAGAGATTCAAAATTCCAGAAATTTTAATGTAGACGTTTTGTGTATATCTGAGCATCATTTGTCTGATACAGGAATATCTCAGCTGTCCATCCCAATTATAAATTAAGCTCTCATTTCTGCAGATGTAAAATGGAGAAAGGGGGAGTTGCCATTTTTGTTAAAAATAATATTGAATGCAGTAGTGTAGTTGTAAGTAAGTATTGTATAGAACAACACTTTGAATGTTGTGTTACTAAACTAGAATATGATAAGGAAGAGCTGATAGTGATAGCAATTTACAGGGCCCCCTCAGGTAATTTCAGACTGTTTTTATCTCATTTAGAGTCTTTGCTACTAAGTTTTACAAATAGCAAACAAATAGTATTATGTGGAGATTTCAATGTTGACTTTCTAAATCACAGCAATGATAGATTAGATATGGAAGCCTTGATGTTGTCTTTTAACTTAACAGCACTTGTAAATTTTCCTACGAGAATACAAAATAATAGCAGGACTGCAATTGATAATTTTTTTATGGATATTTCTCAGTGCAGTAATTACAGCATACATCCAGTAATAAATGGTATCTCAGATCATGATGCCCAGCTATTATGTATCGAGTCCAAGAACACTGTTAAACAGATAAAGAAAAGCTGGGTTTATAGAAGAAATATTAGTGAAAATAATATAAAACACTTCATAGATACCTTAAACAATGAAAACTGGTTAGAAGTATATAATGCGCAGGGTGTTAATGCGAAATTTGATTCCTTTCTGAATATATTTCTAACACTTTTTGAAGGTAGTTTCAAAAAAAGGAAAATTCTCAACACTCCAAACAATGAACTGGGCATGGGATGGATAACAAAGGGTATTAGAATCTCTAGTAAAACAAAGAGGGACCTTTATTTAAAATGAGAGAATCAGATAACTATGCGCTGAAAGTTCACTATAAACTTTATTCTAAAATACTAAGAAATGTAATAAGGAAGGCCAAGAACAAGTACATATCGGCGAAAATAGAAAATTCAGACAATAAAATGAGAACAATATGGAATATAATAAAGACTGAAACAGGAAAAACTGTAAATCACTCTAAAGACATAAAATAGAACAAAATGGACATGTGTATAGCGAAGTAGGGGAGGTTTGTGAAATATTTAACAAACATTTTACGTCAGTAGTAGATAAATTAGGCATAGAAAAGCAATCCCCACATAGTGCTCTAAGGCTTCTTGAGACTGCTTTCCCAAATAGCTTTGTGGAGATGAAATTGCCACCAGTAACAGTCTCAGAAATAAATAAACTCATTAAACAATTAAAACATAAAAATTCTTCCAGCTATGACAATATTTCAAGTAAATTACTGAAAAGATGTTCAGACTGTATCAGTCATGTACTTGCTCACATTTGTAATGAATCCTTAATACAAATATGCTGTTGTAAAACCATTATTTAAAAAAGGAGACGTAACATGTGTAGACAACTATCGTCCCATTTCATTACTTTCAACATTCTCAAAGGTTTTTGAAAAAGTCATGTATAGTAGAGTAATAAAACATGTTACACACTATAATATCCTAACTAATTCACAATTTGGGTTCAAAAAAGGATCATCCATAGAAATGGCTATATATTCATTTTTAAATAACACATTTGAGGAACTGAATAATAAAATGAATCCTGTAGGAATATTTTGTGATCTTGCAAAAGCATTTGACTGTGTAAATCATGAATTACTTTTGAAAAAAATGGAATACTATGGTATTTTTGGGACCGCAGGTAAATGGTTTAAATCATACATTGAAAGCCGAATGCAAAAAGTTTCAATTTTTGATTCTAAAATAAGTAAAGATGCTTCATCAGACTGGGAGAAAATAAAACATGGAATTCCACAAGGCTCTGTCTTAGGTCCCCTCCTCTTTCTGTTATACATCAATGACCTTCCTGGAAATTTATCCGACAAAGTTAAGAGTGTTTTATTTGCAGATGACACTAACCTGACTGTGCGTAAAACACCAAACAGTACTATAGAATTTAATGTAAATGAAGTACTTAGAGTAGTAGCAAATTGGTTTAAGGCAAATCCATTAAAATTAAATTTTGAAAAAACACATTATATTAGGTTTAAAACAAAAAACTATGCACAGCCAGATATATGTATAAACTATAAAAACAACACAATCTTAGAAACAGAGAGTATAAAATTTCTTGGTATTAAAATAGATCAGAAACTCTGTTGGCATGATCATATCACTACACTACTGGCAAAGTTAAGTAGTGCCACCTTCGCAATACGAATACTTTCTCTAACAGCAGATCTAGAATTAATGAAACAGGTGTACTCCTCATATTTTCATTCAGTAATGTCATATGGCATAATTTTTTGGGGAAACTCTTCACAAAGTAAAAAAGTTTTCATAGCACAGAAAAGAGCTATTAGGTTTCTGTGTAGGGTAAAACCAAGAACTTCTTGCAGACAACTCTTTAAGAAACTCAATATTCTTACAATGTATTCTCAGTATATATATTCTCTCATGAGCTTTGTCATAGAAAATTTTAACCTGTTTACACCTAATTCACAGGTACACAGTTTCAATACAAGAAACAGAAATAACTTGCATAAAACACAAACATCTCTGTCATTAGTACAAAGAGGAGTTAATTATTCTGGGATACATCTGTTTAATAAACTACCTAATCGTATAAAACAGCTTTCAGATAATAAAGATGTATTCAAACAAAAACTTAGAGATTATCTTATTGGCAACTCCTTCTACTCCATTCAAGAATTTGAAGAAAATAATTAATTGTACTCATTATGACGTTAGCAAAACTCAGTTGCAAAAATGTATGTTTATTATTATTTCTTGTATTTGTAAAATATGTATATATATATATATATATATATATATATATATATATATATATATATATTTACTATGATATGACTCATATTATGTGTATATGTATCAACAATGACATGTTTCACATCCCAGAGGTACTTCCTCAGCAGGGATCCATGGAACAAGATTGATAAATAAAATAAAATAATAGCAGTAATTCACGCTTGAAAATCGAGTACCCACGACATTAGAAATTGTGTTTTTTCGCATTAAATGAGTTTTTTTTTTTTTAATTTGTTAAAACTATTTCTTTTCTGTAGCAAACTTGAAAATTTTTACACGGTTAGGAAGACATTTTTCACCTAATAGGATTTTCCGTAAAACAAAAATTTACTTTCAGGCTTAAATTTTATTTTACCGCAAAAGATTCAAATATAATTGAAATCTAAAGGAATATAACCACATACCTGTTATAAGCGTGATGAAACCATTTTTTTTTGGGGGGGGGGGGGCTGTTAGGTATTTAAAAATTTCGGTTAGTCGACGAAATGCAAAAGTTTTAAGCTTCTATTTGAGCAAATGAGTAAGATACATTTCTTCTCTAATTTTACTATTGATTAATACAATTTATCTGTGGCTCACTCGTTGAAAATTGAACAATCGGACTGATAAACTTCTGTGTTTTACTGCTCGTTCTAAGAAACATTTTTCGATTTATTTGATCTAAAATGATTATTATTTTGTCTGAAGGTGTTGAAGTCATAAATAATTTCTTACACTATTAAAGAAATAAATAATTTTTTACACTGATGAAGAAAATGCGACATTAGATTTTAGTCAGCTGTAATGTAATGCACAATTATTACAATCGGAAGATGAGAATTATTTTACAGTTAATTGCTCTGTCAAAGAAACGAAACGAAAAAAAAATGTATCCGGCTCAGGTGAATTAATCGATGATGGGAAATAAAGGCCAGTGGAGAAGAATTACAATCTACTGAAAAATGAAGAAAATTTTTCTACATTTTTGAACTGCAGTAAGTTTAAACACTATTGTCTCAATTAATTTAATGCCTTTTTTTGGTGAATGTCCCGTGTTGTGTCCGTACCGGCCGACACGACTGAACACCCAGCATTCATTGCAACACAAACAAGCACGTGGCGAATTCCATCCCATGGCTGGTCTGCGGCGCATAACAATTAAGAAGTTCCTGTCGGAGTCAAGAAGTCTTTATTTTGTCACTGAGGTGCCATGACGTCGTTTTACCAGGAGACTATACAACCTATTGACTTCGTACGTCGAGGAATGAAGTGGTTTAGTTACCTCAGGGGATTTACAATGATTTCGTTTCCGGGTTGTCTTTTCAATTTTAGTGATGTTCCATTTCTCTGACTATTTAAATCAGATATTACTCTAAAAATATGTTTAAAGTATAAATAGGTGTGTTGTTTTGCCTACCCCATTTGTTCCTGTTTTCAGGGAAAGTTTACTGTGGAGGATCTTAAAGAAATAGAAATTATCGAATTGTCTCTATAATTGCTGTATAGTGTGGGACTAACCGCATTCACAACAAAGTTCTTGGGAATATTTTTGGAAACAGCGTCACTTTCTGTGTGACGTACTGTATGTATTTACACAAGCTTATGAGTATTCTGCATCTAAACTGAAATTCCTGACTGAATGTTTCTTATATTTGTTTCACTTATGATTCGTTATATGTAAAATATTATCAACCATTTCAGGTCGTGTAGGAATGATGTAAAGCAGCGTTTTTCAACCCGGGGACCAGTAAATTGCCAAAAATAATTAACTTATAAGGGCCTAATTTTTTTTATCTATGTCTATATTATTAACGTATGCAACAAATTTTACTGTACCATTATAAGATAGTAAATCAACTGGACTAATTGCGAATAGAGACATGATTGCCAAATATGTACATGAGACCACACGAAGTGTGATGAATGTAATGGAATCACAGGTATCTGAATTAAACATAAAAACATTAATTGACATCAAATGGTTCTATTATATAAGATGTGACTCAGAAAGTAAACATACTGGTGAAATAGTCATATATGTCACTGGAAACCTTTCTATGAGGTGGTTAGGAATGATGTAAAACAAGGTGAATGGCAGCTATCAAGTTGTAAATGGACTCGCTTCGTGGGTGTTTATAGATCACCTAGTAGTAACAAAGGGACATTTATAGATATATTCTCAATGGTAATGGAGGAAATACTTGAAATCAGTCAAAAAGTTTCATAGATTGATAAAAAAGATGAATTTTAGACCAGAAAGCTAATAGAACAAATAACAGGTCTAGGAATGAAACAAATTGTTAACAAGGTGGCTAGAGTCACTATGGTGTAACATTAATCGATCTCATGATTACTGATAATTTAAATCTGAAATGTACGATAGAGGACACACCTGAAATATCACACCATAATTTAATCATTATCACAAGGATGTTAATAATAATACTAAAGAGAGAGATAATTTACCAGTAAAGGATTAATTACAACAGACTAATAAAAATAATGACAGATAAAATAGGTGACAGCAAAAGTTGTGGTAATCTAGATGCAGGGGAAAAACATTTAAATTAAGAGAGAATATAATCCATAATATACAAGAAACTATTATTGGTGATGAATTTACCATGTCCTTAGATTTCAAAGAAACTCAAAGAAGTCAGGATTCAAAAAGATATAGCTTATACAAAGTTTCTCTTTTTAAAAGAAATTGAAGGAGCAACGGTTGATTGAGATGAGACATGTAATGAGTATAAACAACGCAGAAATAATTTTGTAAAGCTATGGGGGTACAGTAAACAACAGTTTTATGAGGAAGAATTTACAAGATATAAGAATCAACCAACAAAATTATGGAAACGCTTATAAAATTTGTATAAAATCAAGGACAGGGCATTAAAATATATAATATTCGTCAAGGATGATGTATTTAATTCGAAAGAAATAGCAAATAGATTAAATTCTTTCTATATTGAAAGTATTTAGGAGTTAATAGAAAATATCCCCAAAACAAATGAGTGTGTAATGACACCAAAGATTGATAATGACCTTAGAAAAATTTCATGAAGTGACGGAGGTAAAAATTGGTGTTATAGTTCGGAATTAAGAAGTGTCATGGGTTCCGATGGAGCAAGCAATGAGGCATTAGGAAGAGTATGGCATCTGGAGGGAAGTACGATAACTAGTATTCTCAAAGAAATTAAACATCTATTATCGTACCAGTTCGTAAAGTAAAGGGTAGTTCGAAGTGTTCAGATCTTAGACCAATAAAAATTTTTTCATTGATGGAAAAACTTATCGAAACAATAGCTTAAGAGACTTTACTAAGTTTTACACAGGAAAATGATCTCATAACTGAATACCAATCAGGATTTAGGGAACAGCAAAGTATAGAGACAGCAGTCCAGTTGGTTGTAAAAAATTGGTTGGAGGCAATAGATAAGGGAAACGGAGTAATAGCAGTATTCTTAGACTTTGGGCGAGCATTTTAAACTGTTATAAAGGATTCACTGTTAAAATAATTAAAAAATGTGCATAATATCACTGATGAGTTTTATATTTGGTTAGAAAATTATTTAACAAAGAGGTATCAGAGAGTTGGATTCGAAAAGGTTCTATTTGAAGAAAGAGAGAAGTGAAATATGGAGTTCAACAAGAAAGTAAATTGGGTCCCAAAGTGTATGATGATGGGGAAGAAAATTTTTATGGAACCGCGAGAGGCAGTGCATTCTATTGCAATGAATAGAACTAAAATTAATTGGGTTCAAAATTATAATAAATTATAAAAATCTTATAAATAATAAGCTTAAGTTTATAGATCATGTAGATTACAAAATAAAAAAATAGTAAAAAATTAAAATTTATTACACAAATTAAGAAAAGTGTTATCTAAACCAGGTAAAGAGCTACCGTTTAAAGCAATTGTGCTGCCTCATTTAAGATATTTCTCCACATTATTAATCATGGCGAGCAAAAGGGGAATGGTGAAGTTACAAAATAAATTTATTTATAACTAGCTTACCCGGCAATGCTTCACTATTGCTGTACTTGAGTAGGCACATAGATTAAATCAAAAAATATTTACATATGAATTTTAAACTGCTGTTTCATTCATTTTCAGTTGGAAAGAGTGAGAGCGGATGCGCTTTGGAAAACATATGCAGGCAGTATTTTTCTATTTGTTTCAAAGTATAAGTGTGCAAATTCCCATTGAAATCTGATGAAATATGTGGTTTTGTCTAAATTATGGGGAGGAGGGGTGGGTTTTTTATTTTTTATTTGACAGAAACCTTCTCTGTCATCCCGTCGACAACTCACCAAAGCTTCACCGTAATCGGACGAACGGTTTGCGGGTTTGTTTAAATTATGGGGTGTTAAAGGGAAGAGGGGGTAATTAAGGTGTTGGAAAGAGAGGAGAGGGATTGGATTTTTGTGAAATTAATGTGTACAGTATTTCTCCCTCTTTTTTAAAGTATAAGTGTACAAATTCTTATCTAAATCGGATAAAAAATGTGGTTTGCCTAAATTATGGGGTGAAAACGTAATGGGGTTGGAAAGGGGGAGAGGGGATGAATATTCGGAAACCATACGTAGGATGTATTTTTCTGTTTGTTTTAAAGTATAAGTGTACAAATTCCTATCTAAATCGGACAAAAATTTTGGTATTGCCTAAATTATGGGGTAAAAAAGTAATGGGGTTGGAAAGGGGGAGAGGGGATGAATATTCGTAAACCATACGTAGGCAGTATTTTTCTGTTTGTTTTAAAGTATAAGTGTACAAATTCTTATCTAAATCGGATAAAAAATGTGGTTTGCCTAAATTATGGGGTGTTATGGGGAATAGGGGGTGACTTTTTGGAAATTTTTTACAGGAACCTTCGCAGACGCTCACTCGAAAACTCTCCAAAGTTTCATTGCAATCTGATAAATGGTATAGGAATGCATAGAAGACGAACAAACCCACAAACCCACAAACATTAATTTTTATAGCCTCCCAAAGTCCAACCCCTCGTCCGCGTCGTGGGAGGCGGGCCTCGTCATGAAGTAGTAGACTGCACCTCAGGGCGAATACCATCTGGGACTTGTTTCCCTGGCATCTCCAAGGTTGATGGTCCGGCCTGTTGTGAACTCTGAAAAGTGGCGGCGAATGGGGCTCTGGTGAAACAAGGCAGCGTCTGCACCCCAAAGGGGTGGCTGGCAGAAGGCGTCTGTACTGCAGGTTAGGGGCGGCCTACAAACCAGCTTCAGAGCTAGCACCTCTCATTCTAATTCCCCAGCAATGGGACATAATCAATAAACTATCGTCATGAACTGTGTGAGTAAAGAGAAACTTACCTCAGGTGGACGATCCACCCGACAACAAGTCGGTGTTCAAGGCAATACGGATTCTGAGGGTCTTGAGCTTACACATCAGGAGAAGTCGGAGTCTTCTGGCAAACTGCTCAGACGAAAACAGCACACATTTTTCGGAACACTAAACATCAACACACTAATCCAACCAGGGAAACTACACCAACTAGTCACTGAATTGGATAAACAGAAAATAACCATTCTTGCACTTCAAGAAACCAGATTCACAGACGAAGATACAATGGACAACGGAAACTTTAGGATTTTCAAAAGTAAAACGAGGAGAAAGATTGGCAGAGGAGCACCGCTACTTGGAATGGCCTTCGCAGTCCACAAAACCGTTTTGAATGCAGTAAAAGAAGTCATACCAATCAACAACAGACAAATGACACTAAGGCTACAATACAAAAACAAGCTCTATACCATCGTCAACACACATGCCCCAACAAACATAGACAACCGGAAAAACCCGAAAGATGTAGAAAACTTCTGGAACAAACTAGAAACTACCGTCACCAAAATCCCACAAAAAGATGTAACAATTCTCCTCGGAGATTTCAACGCACAGCTAGGCATAGAGAAAGAATACCAAGAAACCATAGGAAAATTCCTGGCCCACAGATTTAACAATAGGAATGGAATCACACTAGTAGAGTTATGGCAGCATAATAATGTCAGAATCATGTCTACATCACTTCGTCAGAAACCAAGCAAGAAAAAGACCTGGAGATCACCAGTAAATTCAATCGGAGAATTCCAAATCGACCATGTAGCCATATCAGGAAACTTCAAGAAAGAAATTCACAATGTTGAAGTCAGAAAAGGGGCTAACATCGACTCTGACCACTACCTCACAAGAGTCAAGATTAGAATGACACCTCGTAATTGCTTCAAAAAAATAACACCACTACCCAAATTCGATCTTACCAAACTACAGTCATCAGAAATCACCACGAGGTGGGAGGAAATACCCTCAAATAATTGGATAGAATTCAAAGAAAAAATCACCTCATCGGCTAAAGAACAAATTCCATTAAAAAAGAAGTACAAACACCCATCGTGGAACGAAGAATGCAACCAAGTAATAGAATACAGGAAAATTGCATACAAGAAGTATAGCGCTCACAAATCACCAGAAAACTAAACAGAACTCGATGAAAAGAGAAGACTAGCCACAAAAACTCTCAGAAGAACCAGAAGACAATACCTCAAGAAACAATTGTTTTCAATTGAAGAAAACTTCAGAAATTATAATGCTAGACACTATTATAGAACATTTGCAAACAAAGTTAAGGGCTTCTCCTCACAGAGTCTTTGCTTTAAAAACGCAATTGGAAAATTGGCTCTAAACAACAGAGAAAACTGTGAACTCCTCGCTACCTACTTTGAGCAACTGGTAAATTGCCCAGAACCAGCTGAAGGGTTCTCAGAACAATCAAGAAAAATCAATCTAGATTCACAAGCACCAATACTAGAAGAAATCAGGGAGCATATTCAGAAACTCAAAAATGGGAAGGCATCAGGAGAAGATTGCATAGTGGCGGAATTACTGAAAAATCTAGGCCAGAGTTCACTCCAAAAACTAACCAAAATCATCTGACATTGTTGGGAGACAATCGAAATCCAAAAAGACTGGAAGTGCGCTCTCATACTTCCCCTTCACAAAAAAAGGTGACCGCACCAGTGTGAACAACTACAGAGGAATGTCTTTACTATCAGTCCCCTACAAAATTCTCTCTGTTTGTCTCCGCAAAAGAGTACAAGAACAAATCGAACACAAAATTGACGAATACCAAGCAGGCTTCAGACCTAACAGATAGTGCGCAGAGCAAATCTTCAACCTAAAAACCATCCTAAAATACAGATCAATCTGGCACAAGAAAACCATATGTACCTTTGTAGACTTCAAGAAGGCGTATGACTCCATCGACAGGAAAAGCCTACTCATTCTCCTAAGGGAAAATGGTCTGGACAATAAATCAAGAGAATTAATCAATCAGACACTCACCAACACCACAAACAAAGTAAAATTAATGGAAGAACTCTCCAGAGAATTCTAAACAAAAACTGGCGTTAGACAGAGTGATGGTCTTTCGCCAATCTTATTTAATATAGCCCTGGACAAAGTCATTACAGAATGGGAGAAAACGAACACCCCACGAAAATTAGGCAGAAACAGACTAAATATCTCCTGCTTGGCCTTCGCATATGATCTGGCTATTCTGTCAGAAAGTGAACAACGAGCCATCAAACAAATAGAATCCTTCAAAGAATTAGTAGAAAAAATGGGACTAAAAATCTCCTCTGAGAAAACGGTTTTTCTTGCCACACAAATTGAACGTAAAACACTGGACACAAAATATGGAAAAATCAACAGAGTCACCGAGTTTAAATACTTAGGCGAAATTATCAGTCCAACAGGACTCGAAAAGAAGGCACAACAAAATGAAAAAGGCTTTCGGACAGACCTGCAACATCTACTGCAAAAAGAACATAGGAATTCAATCAAAAATTAGACACTACAATACAGTTGTTAAACCCAACGCTCTATACGCCACAGAAACACTCACACTAAACTCTGAGAGGGATATCGAGAACATCCAAAAAGAAGATCGAAAAATAATCAGGAAAATTATTGGACCAACCAAAACTGAAGAAGGCTACAGACTGAAGTCAAACAAAACAGTAGAGTCCCACTCAAACATAGCCAATGACATCGGAAAACGCAGATTAAAATTCTACGGTCACATCTACAGGATGCCAGATCACAGATTAACTAAGCAGATATTCAAACTCATGCAACCATTAAAAATGACAAACAGTTGGTTCAATCAAGTAAGACAATACCTGGAAAAAGATAAAATCAAGGGTTCGGAAATCCTAGATCGTAAAATCTTCAGAGAACAAATACACGACTGGGTAGTGATGCCAGAAATCAAAGCCAAGAAGACCGGCACAACATGGACAGAAGAGAGAAAACTTGCCTTCAGCAAACGGATGCGAGAATACTGGAATGGCAAAAGAAACTCAGACTGAAAGTGACTACGTTTTGCGTGATCTGTATAGGTCTATTCGCATAAAATAAATAAATAAATATATATATATACATAATTGCGATGCAGTGCCCGCTCCGGTGGCAATCTCCCTACACACCCGCCTTTCTCCTTTCCTCTTCCAACCTACTTTTTCACTCTTCTAATTTTTACTTTAAATTCCTTCAGTGTTTCAGGTAAATTATTCATTACTTCTCTTCGCAATTTATGCCAGTCTCTCACACCCTTTCCTATGAAAGGAAATTTTCCCACACCCTTATTCCTGAAATCAAGTGTCAGCTTGTGGTCATAGTCAACCTTACCCTTCCAAGCACCTCTCTTAATTTTCCCACCAATATCTTTCCATGCTTCATCACCAGTATAGGCTTTGTACATTCCCATGATTCTCTTCACCCTCCTTCTATTCTCCAATAAATCCAACTCCAGCTCCTTTATTATATTAGTTACCGATTGTGTTCTGCGGTAAAATTCAAAGACAATCCTGGTAGCCTCCCACTCCTGTATTTTATACCCAAAATGTGTATCCCAAACTACACCACCATATTCCATCAGTGGTCAGACCAAAGATTTGTATCCCAATTCCCTTACTTCTCTAGTGCATCCCCTCGTCACTCTTTTCAACAGCTGAAGGATTTTTAACCCTTTCCCTACTACCTGTTCAATGAGTCCCGTCCAGTTAAGTTTGATATCAAATGTTATGCCAAGGTATTTACAATTCGAGTCTTCAATAAGTAGCTCCTTCCCCACTTTATAATTGTAATCAACCTTTAGCTTTTTATCTGTGTACCTAATAAGCTGAATCTTTTTTGCATTTATCTTCATCCCATGTTTACTCACCGGATAGTTATCCTATCTAGATCACCCTACCGAGCGTGGTGGTGTAACGGATAGCGTTCTGGCCTCGCATTCGGGAGGACGGCGGTTCAAATCCCCGTCCGGGCATCCAGATTTGGGTTTTCCATGGTTTCCCAAATCACTCCAGGCAAATGCCGGGATGCTTCCTTAAAAAGGTCATGGCCGAATTCCTTCCCATTCCTCGCCCCCATCCTTTCCCGTCTCTAAAGACCTCGCTGTTGAGAGACGTAAAGCAGTTAAAAAAAAAATAGATCACCCTGCAGCTTTTTACAGTTTTCCATTGTTTTAATCCTTTCATATAACATTATGTCATCTCAAACAGTCTAACTTCTGACAGTAAATCATTAACACAATCATTTATTAGAATAACGAATAACAAAGGTCCCAATACACTACCCTGTGGGACTCCCATGTTCACTCCGACTTCTTTTGATACTGCATTTCCTACCCTAACTTTTTACTTTCTACCTTTTAGGAATTCTTCTTCCCAGCAAATCACATTTTTATAAAGTCCAAGAGTTTTTACCTTATTTAGCACCATTTTGTGGTTCATTCTGTCAAAGGCGTTTGATAGATCTAGTGCTACACTATCAACTTGATCTCCCCTGTCCATTTAATCAAAAATATCTTTCATGTACCCTACAAACTGAGATTCACATGAATACCTTTGTCTAAAGCCATGTTGCCGACTTGAAAACCACTTACTTTCCTCACAGACACTTCTACTATTGCATATTAATCTCTCCGTTAACTTACCTACCACTGATGTCAAGCTGATTGGCCTTTAGTTTTCGACCCTGTTTGTCACCCCTCCTTTATCGCAGTTTTCCAGTTCTCTGGTAAAGAACAAGTATCCAGACTCAATTTAAATAATGTTTCAAGGTAAGGTACAATGTCTTATCCTACTATCATTAACACATCTGTAGTAATATTATCAACACCGGCCCCTTTACGCTTTTTTAGATTCCTTAGTTCCTTCAGGATATCTTCATATTTAATTTCAAATTTTCTAATCTGCTCACCTCCAACTGTGCAGATAGGCTTGTTTTCAGATATAAACCCTGAGTTATTGTCCCTAAATGAAGGCTGTTCTAAATAAAAGATGAATTTAAAATGTCAGTAAAATGCTAAAGGATTTAGGATATCTGTATACTGAATAGGAAATAATTAGATAGGTACTGACATTTGTGTATAGGTTGTAAAGTGGATTTTTACCAAGATATAATGTCTAGGCTAGTACAAAAGAATAATGACGTACATAATTATAAGAAAAGTATGGCAAATTATTGCCATTTGACTTATAATAGAAGTATGAAATCACAAAAACCCAGTGTTGCACAAAGGTAGATAAATGGCTATAAGGGAGAGAAAGTAACATTTTCTTGTCAAGGATTGAATTAAATTTACACCTTGTGATGTATTAATTGTAATGTATATATATTAGCCAAAGCCTATCTGAAAATAAATAAATCTAAAAGCACGTTTTGAAATCCTACGGAAACAAAGTTATGAAATCGGAAGTGAACTATTAAAATTTAATTACATATTAATATTTAGTAACAAAACGAATAATAATGTGTCTGTTGTTTGGATGTTACACTATGCAACAGACCTAGGAATACGAAATAAAATAATTTACTCTAGAACATACACTTTTTATTCTTGTTTACTTCAACAGTCTTATGTTACGGTCATTTACTTTATTCTTAGACGAACGGCGATCATTAAAATGAATGGATTATTGTGGGAAGAATGCTGACGTTTCCTCATCCTGGAAATGTCATATTTTGTCTGAAATTTTTTAAAAAGTTTGGTTTATACTTTATAGTCACTTATAGCCTTATTCAGTATGAATACTATATCTAAATTTATAATATTCTGCCTGCTAACCACCTGAACAATCTTCACGGACCACAGGTTCAGAAACATTGGTGTAAAGTGATTATTTTGAACAGAAACATGTTACTCTAATATTGGTAATACTAGTACATGTGAGTACGCGTTTTGAATGTTTACTACGGATACGTTTATCTACGATTAAAATAATCGTTCTTGTTAACGTAATTTGCATTGTACTCGACTGTATGAGGACATAGTGATGCTGGGACATCCTGAAGTGCATGCGGATGTTAGGCCCGTAGGAGTTTGGGTTGTTAAAACTTTTCCGTGCTTGAATATTGTGCACAAAGCCAGCAGCCTTAAACCAATGTGGAAACTATGATTGAATTAGTTTTAACTATTACACTTGACACTAAATTAAGATATCAGCAACATGTAATTAACAGAAGAAGAGGAGGATTCGGCCTGTCGCAAAATTTGGGCCCGATAATGCACTCCATCAGTCTGACAATGGAAACCAAGCTGCGAATTTACAAAATGGTAATCCTCCCATACCTGTTATACGGATGCCAAGTGTGGGGAACGGTATCGAAATCCAACCTATGTCACATACAGCGACTGCAAAACAGATTTCTTCTCCAAATTTTAAACGCCCCACGATACACATCTGTAAGAGAGCTCCACAATTTGACATCCACTCCATATATTGCAGAAGAAATTATTAAATTGACATCAAATCTGCATACAAGAATAGAATCATTACGATTAGAAGAAACAAGATTACAACAGATTGGAACATCAATTCCCCTACGAATACAGAAGTTTAAAGTGCCCTTATCAATTATCTAGCAACCAGTATAAAATTATAAAACTTTCTACACGTAAAAAAAGGTAATTAACAAAAATTAACTATAACCTTAAATGTTGAGGTTACATAAGTCCTCTATCACAGAGGACAAAGTTTTTCCTCAAAAAGTGCAAATCAAATATGCCACCAAAAATTTCTAACCTGATACTTAAGTGTAGAGCGGTCGAGGCAGAGGAAAAAAAAAAGTTTTAACTAAGAATGAATTCTGGATACCAACAAATCTTTTTCGAATCTTATAAATGTGTACAGACCTCCCACAATTCTGGGTCTTGTTAGTAGAGGCTTTCCCTTTCAGTTGCTGCGGGAAGGCATGTAGCTAGCGATACTGCGTGGACAGTTTCTGTTAGGCGGTGTCTAGGTCAGTGGTCCGCAACCGTTGTGCCGCGGCACACTGGTGTGCCGCGACAACGTGAAAGGTGTGCCCCGAAATTTTACCCATTATGAGGAATTAATTGTCAAGTTTTTTATTAATTATATTTTAGTTCCATGTGCCGCGAATTGTTACGTATTGTCGTATTCTAAGAAATTAAATGTTATTTATTTACTCACAGTTGCTGTTAGTTTTATTTTAATTCATTTTTAAATATCTTTATTCCTCGCCTCTACTGTTGCGCTTTGAGGTTGTTATATTTACCGCATGTTCTGTGTAAATGCTTTTACCTCAGTCTAAACTGCTGGGATTAGCAGAACTTTCCAAGCTTTATTTTATGACGTTGTCGCTTCTCCAACAATACTACTTTGTTCCTGAACCGTTGCATCCACGCCTTGTTAGACATTACTGTAAAAGTAATCGGCACTATATTAGTTACTTATTTGAAGTATATAAATCCTGCTTCTTACAAGTACTTCAGTTCCATCATAGCTGTTCTCTGAAGTGGTCTGAAAACTGTTAATAGTTAGTCTCGATATTTTCTATTACAATTAGAAGACTATTTTATTTCTTCAAGACGGACGAATTCCTTGAATGGAGTGTTCCATCTATGAGTGCAACTGGTGTAAACGTTAAAAGAAAAAAAAATTGATGCAGCGGAAATATGATGATACTTACTTATCCTATGTTTTTTTGTGTGGTGGAAAAACGTGCCCAATTCCCGAATATATCGTCTGTGGTGAAAAACCCAGTAATGCTACTATGGTTACCAGTAAACTGAAATGACATTTGTCAACAAAATATTCTTCTTTGCCAAGCAGCGATGACAAGTATTTTGTCAGTTGTTAGAAAATACGTAAAACAAAGAACGTTCATGACCGGTACAGTACGTGTTTCGGTAAAAGTACAGGAAGTTAGTTATAAGGAATCCGAAATCGTCGTAAAGGCCAAGAAACCACATACAATAAGTGAAACGCTGTTAAAACCTGTTTGTAAAGAGATGGTAAGAATAGTTCTGGGTTTAGAATCTGCTTGTGAAATTTCAAAAATTCCTCTTTCTGCTGACTCAGTCAGTCGCCGAGTTATTGATATGTCTCGTGATACTGAAGACATTATGAAGGAGAAAATCAACAGTCAGAAGTTCTCACTTCAGATCGAAGAGTCCGCAGATATTAGCCGCCACGCAGAACTTCTGGCTTACATTCGCTACATCGAAGGAGATGTAATTATAAGTAATTTTTACTTTTGTAAAGAAACTACCGGTGAAGAAATATTTCGTTTCACTGATGAATATTTGCTTCTTAAAGAATTAACATGGAAGGATTGTGTTATTCTTTGTACAGACAGAGCGGCTGCTATGACAGGCCCAATGAAAGGATTTGCAGCTAAAGTACACGAAATAAGTCCCAACCTACGATGCGATCATTGTCTCATTCACCACAAAGCCATTGTTGCTAAGTCTCTGCCACCTCCTCTGAAAGATGTGCTCGACGAAGTAGTAAAAGCTGCGAACTTCATCAAATCGCGGCCTCTAAATTCGCGAGTTTTTTCCGTTTTATGTCAGGTTCAGAATTCGCAAACACATACAAAAGTACGCTGGCTGTCACGATGATAGGTGTTGCAGCGAATATATGAACTTAGAGATGAAGTCCAGGTATATTTGATTGTTGAAAGACATAAGTACGTGGATTTATTCGCAGATGGTGATTGGGTTTGTAAACTGGCATATCTTTCAGACATTTTCGTACGATTGACTGAACCGAACAGCAAAATGCAAGGTAGGAACGATAATATTCTTATTAGTATGGATAAGATTAAAGGATTTGTGAATAAGCTGTATTTGTGATTACAGAGGATTGAAAATGGGTCGTGTGATATTTTCCGGACTGTTTGGTCACTTGATGACAGTAATAAAATGGTGACGGACTTAATTAAAGAACATTTAGAAGTCCTGCAGCAGAGATTCGAAAAGTACTTTGGAGAAAGTGTTGAAGATTTTGAATGGGTTCGTGATCCATTCGTTGCAAATTCGGAACATCTTCCAATTAATATTCAAGAGTATCTTGCAGATTTAAAAGCTGACAGAACTTTGAAATTAAAACTTCTCGAAGTTCCTTTAGATACATTTTGGCTATCAATAAGGTATCGCAGTTAATGTGTTATTGCCATTTCCAAATACATATTTTTTTATGTGAATTTGACTTCTCGACGTTAATTGAGATTAATACATACAAGAAGGAAAGACTCAAATCCGTCTATGAAGAAATGAGGCATGCTTTGTCAACGATTTCTCCACGGATCAGCCACCTGTGTGCTTTTAAGCAGGCACAAGTGTCACACTGAAAGTATGTATACAATTATTTACTTTAATAGCAATATAAAACTGCCTGAATATTAATTTTCTGCAACCACTGTTTTTACATATAATTTTTTGACGTGTTGGGAGGCTTCATACCCCGGAAAAAAAATTCGTGTAGTGAGGATTTTTTTTTATTTTATTTTTTTATTTTTTGGTAAGGTGTGCCGTGAAATTTATGGATAACCTTATGGTGTGCCGCGAGTAGGAAAAGGTTGCGGACCACTGGTCTAGGTGCTGTCGAGGCGTGCCTCTCGGCTACCCGCTGTGCTCCGCGCCCGTCGTTTGAGTCGAGAGGTATCGACTGCGCGCCCGCGACTCCAATTTCCTGGCCGCATAATGCGCACCCACCGGAAATGGAACCCACCCGCCTTCCGCTCCACACAAACACCTTCACAACAGAGTTTCGCATGGATCATCGCGATCCTTAATGCCCCCCGGATCACGGTTCTCTTCATTAATAACGATAATTTTGATACAGTTCTGCGTTAAATCTGAATATACTGTAGAATCCTTGTAGCAATATTTCGCTTCAGTATTGAGGCCTGATACACTCAAAAAATGTAATAAGCATCACGAAATTTACTTTTAATAATAATAATAATAATGGGAGAAAGAACTAAAGAAATGTAAGTGTTGGAAGCCATTCCCACTTGGCTTTCTAAAACCAACTTCTACATACCATACTTCGCTTTTGAGAATGATTTGGTGATACTGGCAGAAGATGAAGAGACTGCCAACAAACAGCTTGAAACACTCAAAGAATTTGCAGAAAAAGTAGGGTTACATATCTCATTCGAGAAAACTGAATTGATATGTTCAAAGACAGAAATAGCAAGTTTGAGAACAAAATACGGTATAATAAACAGGGTCCCATACTTTAAATACCTCGGAGAATTCATCGAACCGACAGGACTTGAGAAAATCTCACAGCAAAATCGCCTCCAATAAGTAAAAAAAGCATTAGGCTTAGTGCAAAATCTCTACAGAAAAAAATATCCATGTCAAGACAGACCAAAATTCGGCACTACAACACAGTCATAAAACCAATAGTCTTCAATGCAAGTGAAACGTTAACACTTAACAGAAAACGTGACCTTGAAGAAATTAAAAAAGTAGAGAGAAAAAACATTAGAAAAATTCTAGGAGCAAGACTCACTAAAGATGGTTACAGACTACATTCAATCAAAACAACAGAAAAGTTTTCAAACATTGAAATTGACATCAAGAAAAGGTAAATGAAATTCTTTGGTCACTTTAAGAGGTTACCAGAAAATCGATTGACAAAAAAGATAATAGATTATGTAACTACACTTAAAAATCCGAATTCGGAAGGATCTTAAAAGTTCAAACATAGGAGCAACAGATATCTTAGAAAGAGACACCTTTTGACACAAAGTAGATAAATGGGAAGTTATAACTGAACAACCAAAACAAAAGCAATACAGGCCAAAGTGGTCGGAAGAAGGCAAACAAGTTTTCTCGGAAAGAATGAAAGCCTATTGGAACAACAAGAAGAGCTCAAAGAAAACTTGATTGGGTCATTTGCTTAACGTCTTCCATTTATTGAGAGAATTCGCCAGTAATAATAACAATAATAATGGTTCTATATGGTCGTAATGACCTGGTGACAGGGTTTCTATTGGCTGCTCATTCCACCCCCCATTCCCACCCCCCTGTCGTAGCCGCCTTCACCTTATCCCATAGTCCTACCGGGTACTGAGGACCTACAGTTTAACTTGGAATCTCAACCACGGTCACGTTCTAGCGTACTTCACATTACACATACGATCTCCAGTCAGACACCTTAACCACTGAGCCACCAGATCGCTCTTGCTTTTTATGAACTTTTATGAACTATGCTTTTTATGCGAACTTCTTTGTTTATTTTTGAAATGGCCCTCACTCTCTGCTACCATTTTGCTAATTGCAATTTGCTTCGTACTTACTCTTGAATCAGATTTTGATCGCGTAATTGTGGGACCCTACAACGAGGATAACACAAGATGTACGCAACATTCCATTAAAACCGCCGCCTGCCTGAGGTCTGACTTGAACAGCCGACCCTTACATTGCAAGCCAGCATGCTAGCCGCTACATCGGTAGGGCCGGCTATGCGCATTTTTCGTAAAGTCATAAAGCACGGTGATCAAAGAAGAAGATTAATATTACCACATAACCAAAGGAATATTTAGTTTAAAAAAAAGTATTCATAAATTACGTATTTCTTTCAATTATAGGTCAACGGAAGTGCCTATTCTTTTATTCTTCGCCAAGAAATCAGTGATGTTTCAAACACACCGACCTAAAGCCGTGATCTCGCATATTTTTCATCTTTTAAAGTGATTTAAGAGCAAGCTGCAACTTTTAATTCTGACCAGGACGGATTATCAGTAGTGGGTGGGTTGTTAAGAATAAAAAAGGAATCAATGAAACTGACGACTGACAGAAATGGTGAATATATTATTTTAATGATTGTAAAAATCTAATTGTACATCTTTCGTTGAATTTTTCTATTTTGTAATGTAATAGTATAACTGTAAAATGACAACTTTCCTCATCCCACAGAGCTAGCCACTTATATTGGGATCGATGGAAAATGAATGTATTTTATTGTAATGGCGATAATTCAAAGAAACGTTAAAAAATGTCCTTAGACGGGAAATCTTCAAATGTGATCAATGGTTTCCTAGACAAGCGTATTGAAGTTCGAAATTCAGAGTTACTGTTGCAAATTTACATTCTCGCCGATTAAATGTGAGCTTGCTGAGACTTCAGATGGTACACCGCACATCTTACTGCTTGTTACTGTTTGAAGACTGATTCATTACTGACTCGCTCCATTGGCTGCGCAATCCTTTACATTCTTCATCCAACGAAACTTCTAGAATGTTGTGAACTCCAGAGCAAAACCCCTGGGGTTCGCGCAATCCGGTAGATACACAAGGGAATTGCCCCCTAGGGTTTCTGCGCATCTCTGCCCAACACTTGTGCTGCCCGAATAGTGTACGTCCCAAACACATCAAGCCCATCGATAAAAAAACTAATAATATTACGTCGTGTTAGTATAAAAAAATTGTTGATTAGCTAATACTACATGACAATATTTCGAAAAATGGGAATAAAAAAAGAAAAAAGTATGGGCCTACATTGGTCAAACAAGGTTAATTTTTGAACGCTTAAGGGGACTACTGTATTATTACAAGACGTTGATTATGAACAGTGCACAAAGTAACTTAAAACAGCCAACTACTAAGCTGCTGTAAAAAATAAAATTTGTCAATAAAACACCAGCATATGAGGATTATTACTATATCTGAACTGATGATAAGCACACCATGAGGGAGACACGTATCTGAGGAAATCAAAACAAATAACATTACCCACAACAGTTGTTGTCATATTACGTTTCATTAAAATTGTTGTTCAACCTCGGAAAAATGGTCCATAACCAGAATAATACAGTGTAAAAGATATACTGATATTAATTAAACTGCCTTTATAATAAGAAGATTGGAAGGAAGTTAATTCTGATGTGTGTTGTTAGCAACATTTTTAGGTTAGATGAAGTTTTTATTCCAGGTGTTTGGTTCAACAATGCTGTGCTCATAGCCAAACCGCGGATAAGAGCGAACTGCATTGTTATCCTGTAATTCAAATTTTAAATAGTTTGTTTGTGGAAATTATCACAGGACCCAGTCAGTAATTGATATGATATCAGTCTGGATTGGGAGTCATTGGAAGACAGGAGGAGGGTGAAGAGAAAGTGCCGGGAATGTAAAAGGCATATGCTGGTGATGGGGCTTGGAGGAATAACAGTAAAAGAATTGGGAATAGTGCATGTAAGAGAAAAGACGTCCATGAACACAAGCTAGCACTCGATTTCATGCATGAAGGGGTGGATAAATTTTCTTTTATGGGTAAGAGTGTCAGGGATTGGAATAAATTACCAAGTGAAGTGATGTATACTTTACCAAAAACGCTGAAGGAATTTAAAATTGAAAGTGGATAATAATCTACACTCTTAAAAGTTCCATCAAAAATTTTCAACTGAAGATCATTTTATTTTATGAAAACAACTATTTCTCAAAATGTTAAATTAATTTTCTGAAGATTATGATACTGTTACTTAAAAGCTTTTTTCGTTTAGTGTTTGTTCTGCAAAAATGTTACATCAGACCGGCCGTACAATATTGAAAATTTCCTTAGAATGATGCTCATATGCAGTAATCCTAGCATGGAACGTATTTTATCATTTCTCTTTTTAATAGGTATACAGGTCTCTGGTTCTACCGAGACTCGTCCATACGAGTGACAATGTTATACACACGTATCTCTACAACAAAACAGCTGGAATCTCTCATACCATAGTCTCATAAAAGCATATATGACTAAATGGCTCGGCAGACAAAAACTTCTCTCCCGCCTCAACGGTCTGAAATTCCTGAAAGTTTTTCAGGTCCGATTTAGGGTTCAAGTTTTCTTGAATGCTTTTCATGAGTATGTTATTGTCAGGGTCTACTCTTAAACAACACAATAACACGACTTTGAGCGCATTTATGAGCAAAAATACAGTAGTATCACGAATGCCTCAGTGAAGGAGACTGGATTCACAGAATACGTTGTGTTGTGCTTGCAAAACGAAACTCTCTTCTTTCTCCTGTAAGAGTGCGTCCAGAAACATCAACGCCGTAAGAGGATTAGAAGTTCCAGTGGCTTAGATGATGGGGGAAATATTATCAAAGAACTGAGAAATGAAAGACTCTGAAAAGACTTCTCATCTAGGTAAAGCTGCTCACAAACAAGAACTGGACCAACTGGAAAAGGGATTCAGCATCAGCCTCGAAATACGCCTCTCTAAAAAATTTCAGCGCTACGAAAACCACCGTGAAATTTACCAGCATAATTTGTCAGTAACTGTGTATTCGGTAAGAAGCACCTAAACGAATTAATAAGTTATAGAATAATTAAAAATTATTTTAGATCAATTGACTACATTTATTATCAGTGTTTGCTGTGAAGCCACACAGATTTTTTTTAAAATTTATTTAATTAATTTAATTGCAATGGAACACAGGCTCCGGTGGAATAGTGACTGTTAAATAATTCATTGTAAAAAATTAATATGAGGTAATGACTATTTTGAAACTGGAAATGATTAACTGCGGTATGTTAGTTCAAAAATTTCTACGTTAAATCGATGCATTGCATTTAATGAAACGTACTGAAACGTACGCAGTTTCCCTACTTAATTTCTTCAGTATTCTTTTGCGTCAAATTTAGTTGCATAATGAGACTGGGCCAGTTTCGCATGGGTTTTATAACTTATTTTTAGCATTATTTGCAATATGGTACAGATTCTGTGTGCAATTAGGAATATGGACAATTTCAGATTGTCAAAATGTTGACACCAGCGACGTGTGTGTCGGCTAGGATAGGTAACTATTCTTTGATCCGATCGTCTCACCCGTTGGATCATCTGAGCCACACCTGTAAGAGTAAGATATCATTATTTAGAGGGCTGCAGCCACTAGTATTTTTTGCTTATGGTTTTTCGCTTTTTCGACGTTGAAGTCATTAAAGGTGCGATTGGTTTGGGGGGGGGGATGCAAGGAACCGAAAGGAATTCGGCTATGGCCTTTTAAATGAAGCACTCCGGCATTCGCCTGGAGTGATTTATGGAAACCATGGAAAACCCAAATCTGGATGCCCGGACGGGGATTCGAACCCCCGTCCTCCCGAATGCGAGGCCAGAGCATCACCACTCACCCACCAAGCTCGGTGTCTGCTTTCATTGTCCACGCCTTCACCTAGAAGTTTAGTGCCAGCAGATGGCTTAATGGCCTTTGCGACTGGGTAGAAGCTTGTAGGATGTGCAAGATGCAAATAAGACTCGGAAGTCGGCCACACGGGCGCATAGCTATCTAAATAGAAAAGCTAGAGCTCTTCAGATGAGAGGGAAACGTTTGGATCTTGAAATAAGCGTGTGGGGAATAACAAACATAAAATGAGACAATATTTCAGCAAACAGAGAAACACAAAAAAATACGAGCAGTTAAAATGTTGGTCATCAAATAGGGAAATGTCTCTAAGAAATAATCACAGATAGATAGGCTTATCATTTGTTTCGTGTGGTAATTTATATGTATATTTTATAAATAGTAAATAAGATTTTTTGTAATAGTTCTTAGACAAAATTGGGGTCCAAAGCATCTAAGAACTTCCTTCAATAGATTTTTTCCTGGCTTTACGCCTCGTCGACGCCGAGGTCATTAGAGGCGGCGAGGGACTGGGAGCAAGGAATGGGTAAGAATTCGAGCGTTGGTTGTGTTTGTTCGTTGAAGGAACCCTTCGGGAATTTTCCCGCCGAGGATTCGAACCCGCGTCATCCCGAATGCGATGCTAGAGCATTACCACTCACCGACCACGCTCGATACTCCTTCGATCGAATATTTTCCTTTTACTACTCCTCATAACTCAGCTAGGAAATGGTGGACTACTCATACTATCACCCCTAAGCTGCGCGGAACTACCTCGTGAGTTCCTGCAACTTCTTTGCGAATTTCTGCGTCAGAAAGCGTATTGTAACAGCATATCTTACGATCATAGATTTATTCGAATTCAAAGTGACCATTATATATTTATTTGTGCATTACAAAACGCTTGTAATAATTTTAATAATTTGAAGTCTATTCAAATTAATTTTCTTCTTTTCGCGGGAAAGGATGAGTGATAACGGTGAGATTTATATGGATTGTTGTGCTTACTATTCCGGTCGGGCACTTCAGAACCGTGGACATAAAGCCGCCCCGGACAGTAAGTGGCACAGTGCTACATAACGCTATGACCGAATACTAGCAGAGTTTATGGTGGTTTAATAGTTCTCCATTTTACGCAAATGCAAAGTTGTGACACACGATGGTGACTACTGGATTGGTCAAAGAAGTTCGAGGGCGAGACAGGCAACAAACGGTAGGGACAGAGTTGTTTTTGTGGAGTGGTTTGGGAAGAGTTCCCGAAAAGACTTTTCCTCGTGGTGGAACTGCTTGTTAAAACCTCTCCTCAGGACAAGTAGCTGCAAGATGTCTCGAGCAAAGTACTAATTGTATTGACCACGAGTACGAAATTTCACGTGTTAACCTCATCTTGAGAGAGACTTGTTGGTAACGACACAGTCTCGAGACCAGGGCGGCTATAGAAACGTACGGATGGAAACTGCTAGGTTACCTGCACCACCTGATACGGTCACCTGAGGCATATGGGAGGTTCTCGTCGGCTGAGAACGATATCGGCCTTCATACCTGCGTAATGCTGCGCTGTTCACTGACAACAAATTATAATCGAAGCGGTAATCGATATGTATAAACGATATGCGTGTTATTCAATTAATGAAAGTGTTTCCAACCAATAAGATAACCTCTGAGACAGAGAATCATTCTGCCGATCTCTAATAGCCATGAAACATCAAAAAAGCAAACGGTTGTTCCTCTTTAATCTCAATTAACATTTGTAAATCACTGAATGGAGTTGAAAGTACAGAAGTAAACATAATGTCGACAGTCCCTCTTATTTATTTATTTTTAATCATTGTTTAAGCGCTCCTGTTGGCGACACGTTAAGAATTAATTTTTCCATTTGTGATGTCTCTGACCATACTATTTAATAGCTAAGCATTCTAAATTTATTTCCTGCATTCTGAATATCTCTGTTCAATTATATATGGGTAAATTGTTTCAGAAACAAAACAAAAATCCTGACAGGCTGCAGTTGCTGCTAAACTCGACAAACTGATTTAGACATACTTATAAAGTCGAAAAATCTTCTACCTATAGTCAACGAATTTTAAATAATCATAGAATCAAGGAATAAGGAGATTAATGAATAACACAACTATTTTCGAAACCCGACCATTTTATTTATTGACTAATCAATCTCTGCAGCTGTAATAGTTCTTTTCCACCGCATATAACAGTTGTTAGGAGACTGAAAGTGTTAACATATGTTATTAAAAAATTAAAATTTGTTTGCTCCTACATTCAACACTTTGATGGCTGATAATGTCAACATATTCTGCACCTGTGTTTGGCACACTTTCCATTGCCCTAAAATACAATCAAGGTCAGGAAAAAGAGCTAAATAAGTGAGATGAATATTAAAGTAGACAAAAGTAACGTGGCCCACGTGGTAGCAGGTAGGGTCCCACGGGTGCAAATACGGGACTCTGGAATCAGCCTCTAAGTATACCGTACACTCAGAGCAGCAAATCTATTCATAAAAGTAAAATTTAAAAGTTCAAGATTTGCCTTCGGAATATCTGCACGTTTTACATGAAGTACTTAGCAGCTGATGGATTTCACCATCCACCTGCGACTTACTACTCGTAACTACTGCGTCCTGAAAGTGACATCATACGTACCGAAGATCGACACCTTGTGTCAATTTTAGATTTCTAGTGAGGAACATAAATTCGACACCGCTGTTGATCATCATAGGTTTTTGAATTCAAACTTGATACATTTTCAAATGCTCTTACTTTAATATCATTTTCATTTCCCGATATTATTTAAGGCAATAAATTGTCAATTCTGAAAGCACTCCAAAAAACCCGACACTAGTAATTTATATACACCAACATGCAGCAGCAGTCATCACATAAGATTTGAAACCCAGCTGGAAACGACGAAGCGCATAACAAACGGCGCATTAACTCTGCCCGATTGAATCGGTTGCTTCTACTTAAAGGAATGTTAGAGCAGCCCAACTGCCCTTTCCAGAGTGTTTGATAAAATCTGCAAGAATCCAGAATAACCGACATGCAAAAGCAGGAGTAGATGTTGCTAAACGAGCAAGAAGAACCCCTCCCCCAAATACAGTCAACTCATGCAGTGATAAGTCCAACAGCCTGACGTGGAGATCTGACACTCCTAGCTTCAGCAGAGGAACATCACTCCATCCACCCTGACGTGATGTCTCTGCCGCAGGTAAGCCCCAAAAGCTGCAGCTGGACTCTTCCGAATAGAATAACAGCGCACTGAAATACACTGAATGTTTGGTAGCAACCGTTTGTGGGGCAACACTACAGACAAGTGGCTGAGAGGTCTTTTTACTTCTTTTTGTCATTTAAAAGTTTGTATCAGCTTACTTTTGATTATTGAATTGTTCACATCGACATCGATTGGTCTGTACTAGCCCAGGAACGTCTTTGTCTTAACGAAGGAAGAGATTGTTATCAGACACGTCCCTCCAGCTTGATTCCATTCTCTTTACATGTCACAAACGTCTTAATATGTTTTTCTCAATTCTTTTATTCAGCCCCTCAATTCTATTCTCCTTTCAGATAGTAGTATAGTAATATTAAAATTGCTGTAGTATAGTGGTAGTTGAAGTATAAAACGTTAAAAACTTGCAATAAATATAAATGACAATGTGAAAAAGCAAACATTGTTAACATTGGGAAAATATAACCGACTAATTGTCCAGTCACCAATGGACGACACCTATGGAGAGCGCTGAAATGCGTGAAGTGTACAAAACTGCAATATGTACTTAACAGAAAACTAGCCTTGCGTATCGTATCAACAAACTAAAATTGTACAAATATCCAGCCGGATGGTGTTGTATAAACATGACGTTAGCTAGTTCTGCTGTCTTCATCAGGTTTGAGGTGTCTGCTGTTCTAGTTGTCTCAAGCTGACTGTCGCCGCCTAGGACAGAGCCAGCTTGCGACAGCTAGAAGAGAACTGACACCTGATGAAGACAGCAGAGCAAGCTGTCGAAAGGTCGTGTTTATAAAACACCATTCGGCTTGATACCCGAGAGTATTTCATTGCATCAGTACGCCGGGAAAGTCTCCACTTGTATAAATATGGCCAAAACATGGCAGAACAAAAATTAAAATCAGCATAGTAACGTTTTGGCTAGATATTAGGCGTGTTTCGCCTCACCAGGGCAGGGACGGAAACATGTAGAACTCTTTCCCCGTAGCTGAGTGACCACCTGAAAGGTTAAAATCTTCTTTCCGGCACAACCATTTCCCATTCTATCTCGTCTCGTCTTTCCTTATCATTATTTTCAAGAAATTCGTCTCACTTGATTTGATTTTACCGCACTGCACCTGTACACAACCTTTCTTCCTCGTGCTGATATGGGTTGACATCTAAAGAAGAGATATTAGCTTTGGTGCAGAAAACTCACCCTCATTTGGTTTTAATGTTAAATTTTTATTCAGTTTTTTCCTTATTAAATAATTACTAGATGGCCTGTACGAAATAGTATGGTTGGTGGTTTGTAATGGGATGAAAGGAGAACCGCCTCATTTGTTTATTTGTTTGGTGTAATAAGTACGTGACGAAAAACGACGCCAGTGAAGCAGATTATTAATATCTCTGTGATATGTGCTGCTGCTATCTAGCGGCTTAGCATTGAACTGCCTCATACGCGCGACTTTCATAATTACTTTTGTCCTTCAATGGTCAAATTCTGAAAAATTTCGTTCTTAATTTATAATAGTGCCCGAGTGGAGACCTTAATCTTTAAAATGATACCTCATTTATCAATTTCGGTGAGGTATCTAGGGAGATAGTGGCTTGTGACAAAAAAAAAACCCTTATAGAAATAATATATATGATTTGAAGGATTCAACTTCACGAGCACAGAATTTAGACTCGAAGAATGAAGGACACAAAACATTAAAGTTTTTGTAAGAATTCTGTGATATATTTTTAATTATGAAGTGTTTTGTTATTTACCCATGTCGCTCAGTTTTACTCGGCACATTGTTCTTGTGTCTCGCTTTACTACGTCTGTTGATGTGACGGTCTACTTTGTCCGCTTTATGGAGGCCATTCTAAGTCGCAGATAATTAGAAAGCACCTGGAAAGCTTCCCAACTGCTTAATTAAGCTCATCTACTGATATTTCTCTTACTCTTTTCCCACTAAACTGATATTTATATACTTACTTCCGTGCTACATCACTCAGGGTGGCTATACAGAGATCTGTCTTTCTACTGTGTAGACTGATTTGGCAGCATTTTTATTCGTGAACAGGTATCAACATTACAAATTATTCGTAAATCCTTCCTGTATCTAATTTTCTTAGTACTTCCTGAGAGTACATTTTGAGTTGAAGCAAAAAATATAAATTATGGAAAACAAACTAATGATCTTCAAGGAAGAGATAAATATGATTACTTTGAAGAATTTTAATTTATTGCTTGACTTGGATTATAGTTCAGTTTGCTTTTAAAGGATTAGTACTGTATAAAAGAAAATTGAGTGCAGCTTAAAAAATGTCATGAGATTAAAAACTGTTTGAATGTGTAAAATGGTTTTTGAACCACGAGAATGAATGGACCAACTAGCCAGGGAAGTATGCTTATGCGCAGAAGAAGGTGGACAAGACAGGAAATTTACGGGTGTCCAAAAAATTCAGTTTTACTACAGATACTGGGCAATTTTTCTATATTAATTCACATGTTTTAGCATAGCAAAAATCTTCAATATTTAGCAACCACGCCCAAAAGTAACTTTTTGCTCTTGATTTTCCATTTTAGGAGGAAAATGGGACATCCTATGAGGTAAAATTGGTAAATATCTGGTTTCTTGTCATCCTCACAATGTGCACAGATATGGATCACATCTTCATGCAATACGCCGTCATATCCGCAATGTGTCTGACTGGCAATCAAACCTTCACGAAACTCAGAATATAGATCTTGACAGTAAAGGCACTCTGTGTGTCACTATCAGAATTATCTTTTCATTTTATTAGCGAATTTTACATCTTTTATTATTAACTGTACTTTAATGTCATAAAACACTATCGGAAAAGTTAATAATAATAATAAAAATCAAGATGTTCCCTACCTGTATCTTACTTGCATATTGCCGGGAGATTTCGTTCGAAAGTCATTTTTACTGTTGTAAAAAAAACTCCCGCCTATTGAATTAGATATTACATATTCGCTGAGTACCTAACTTAACAGGGACTATTGAAAACAAGCTTAAATTTGTTGGATCCAAGGATGTCAAGCTCATTCCAAGATTTCTTCAGTGCTAAGCAACGTTTTTCAATGCTGTTCCGTAGTAGGTTCGTAAGTAACAAAGTGATGTGCTGAGAAATTTAAGGATTTCTCTGATTTACAACATTTTAATTTTTAGTGATTATATTAAAATTCTCAAAATTTTTATTCGTGAACAGGTATCAACATATAATTTATTCGTAAATCCTTCCTGTATCTAATTTTCTTAGTTACTCCTTTCTGAAACCGAAAAATTTGTAATTTAATTTTTTTTAAATCACAGTTAGCTTGTAAAAATTTTGATTTAATTAATACATCCGTAAATACGAGTATAAAAAATGTCACATTTTTATGTACATTTGTCCACATGTAAACGAGTGATTTTGTTTTGTATTATCTTGGTTCTCCGGGTGGAGCCGCGTCGATTTATTTAAATAAATATTAATTTAAATAAATATAAATGTACGCGGCTCCACCCGGAGAACCAAAGATAATACATACAGTGACCACGAAATCTTTTTGGATCACTCCGATTTTATTTTGTTCACCGCAAGTAGAATAATAAACAGAATGAGTTTTCCACTGATTTTGGTGCCAAAACAAATTCTTCAGGCGTTACAGCCTGATGACAGAGTTTCGATTGGCCGGGCTGGGTAATGTGGACACACATTATCGGCATCAAATGCCAAAGGAGGGCAGCTAGATACGCAGAGCACAATTAGTAACAGCAGCTGGCCTAGGATGACAATAGACCCGAGAAGTGAACGCAGATAGTGTTTAGGACACACATTGATGACGCGAACTAGGGAGACTTTGGCGGAAGAATTAATAATAGTGCGTGGGAAGGGAGAGATGACAATGGTAACAAACTACATCAGGAGTGTGTAAATTGTCTCATGAAAGATTTTTTAAATTTTTTTTATTTTTAAATGTCATTCGGCAACTGAGGCCAATATATATTGTATCTTCTAAGTATGGAGACCACAGCACGGACAGAACATTCACACAGACACACAACACTTAACATCCATGCCTGCGGCCGGATTCGAACCGGCGACCTTCGGCACGTGGAGCTAGCACTCTAGCCTTGACGCTACCTACACGTCTGCCTTATGAAAGTTAGTCAGGGATTAGAATAAACTAACAAGGGAAATACCGTTTACGTGAAACTGTGAAGTATTCAGAATGATGCTAAAGGGTGATTTAAGGAGACTTTACGTCCAATTTTAAAATTAGTGTGTTTTAACTTTATCCATCTAAACGTCGGATAATTTGTCAACTAAGCAAAAACACGTAGTGGTCTGTTGTTTGATCTGTACTCGACGCTGAGATGAATTGATTCTCTGTCAATATCGCATCGCAGAGCCGTCTGGAAATTTCCCCGATCGCAACCACACATGGTGATGACATAAGCTAACAAAGGAATATGAGACTTTTCTAAGCGGTAACGTTTGACCTGGCATTCTGGAGGACCCCGGCTCGATTCCCTATCCAGCTATCCGGTTTTCAGTTTGGCAGGTTTCTCGAAGTCATTAGAAGCTAAATTTTTAATGGAGGTAATATACGAGGAAAGGAATTGTAGAGAAAGAAAAAGAAAGGGATAGTTGAGGACTGTATCAAACCAGTCGAGCGACTTATGACAAAAAACAACATATCATTTGTACCCATTACAACGCCTGTAATTACGTTTCATTGAGCCTTTTGAAAAACCTTTTACATGGTGACTCGTAAAAATCTGGAAACTGTTGTTCGCCTGGTTAAATGTGACCACTTGGAACAAAAAGATAGAATTAATTACTGATATGGGACTATAATTGCAAAGCAAAATGATAAAACAGTTTTTACCTTTAGAAATTTTTGCAGTTAATATCATATTTCTGACTGCGGAGCCGAACTACTAACAAGTTTAAAGAAAGAGTGACTTGAATATATTGGCAGTGCATTGTATGTTTATTTAGCTTTGCCTTTTGAAAAGTTTGTCATCATTTACAACCAATTGCCTACGTGTCCTCTACAGAAACCATTTTATTATTAGAAGGAACCCAGTCCCTAGCAATGATCCTCATTTCTCCCAGGTCTCTGCTGAATTATCTTCTGTTGACACCATCGACTTAGATATGGGCCATCATTAACTTGACAGCTTTGTAAACGAGGCCATAGAATTAACTTCTAGAGTCAATATGTAGGCCTATAGAGGTGCGAATTCATGCATTAATGAGGGGGGAATGATAACAGTTTTATCTCTTTTATTGTGCACAGAACACAATGCACGCTATGTTTCGCAGACTACGAATCTTTAGTGTTGCAACCCTCTGTAGCTACAGCCTCCTGCTTCTTGCAGAGCCTCTCTCCCCTCTATCTGCGAGGCTGCCTCCAAGCAAGATGACAACTCTCTATCACCAAAGGATAACTTCTTTCATAATGGCTAAAATTAAGCTGCCAAAGTGAACATTTCGTCCTATGATTCAGACATCTTTAAATATAATCCTTCATTTCCCAGAACTATTGTTTTGATAAGGGCAACCAGCAACTATTGGTTTCACAACATCTCGCTAAAAAAAAGTCACTGATTGCCAAGAGGCTGGAGTTAGCCAGGCCCAAAGCGGTTATCTCGCAAGGGATAAATAGTGTGAGCAGCCATCGTTCCTCACATATCACCTTTATACATCTAAATTACCATGTTTAAAGGTGATAAATGAAAGAGTATTTATCACTTTATCTGTTTTTGTATCGAGTCTCTAGACTGTGTGATGCATGTTAGCTAATGGGCCGCGTGAAGGATACTCTAAAACAAATGAGTGTGTGATAGGCTCCCCGAAGACGAGAGCTGCGCAGGGACAATGTGCTAAATCGGGCGGGAAACAAATCCCGCGCCATTATCTGACGCGCCTCCAATGGGCTCAGTGGAACGGAAAAAGTGTCGCTTTACGGAGACCGCTGATATCCAAACCCGGCACAACATGCAAGTGATACCAAGCGATGGCTTCTCAGTACACAATTGAGCGGATTTAAAAATGTGTTTAAAAAACTCAAAAGATTTTAGAACTTTCGAGAACATCAAAGCGAATTTTAACAATTCAGCGAGGTTGTAGAAATTGATATTTAAATGTAGATTAAAAGAAGAAGTGGTGATGATTATTCTAACAGGTTAGGCAAAATTTAAAATCACTTCTCTATAAGTTACTCATATAAGAGGCAGCATAATATGTACTGAAAACTAGGACCACGACAAGTCTTCGTGTTGGCTTGAATTTGCTGTGGATGTGTACACAGTGTTAGCCCTAGAGGGGAACAACAGTTTAATATGGAATCCGAACCATGGGAGCGTTCTGATGTACATCACATGACACAGCAAGCTATGCCAGAGGTGAAGGTTAAGGGCTCATGGAAATCCTCGTCGAGTCAGGGAGTTGAACCGGGGACCTTCCAATCAGATACCTTAACAACTGAGCCACCAAGCCGCTCGGTAGCATAGCCTTATTCGTGCCGTTCTCTTATGAAGGTCAGCTGTTAAGAAGAAAACTTTAGAGTATTACAACGTAACCTATTTGTTGCAAAAATTATTAATAAATTGCTTTTATAAAAAGTAGTAGGCTACTAAATATCTTAATGTAAATATAAAATTCAATAGATTAAGTACTTACAGACATAACGTACCGGAGAGATATTCGATAACCGAACATTTCCAAACGAAAATTTGTCGGAATTGTCTACTAGTGCTCAATTTCGAAATACCTTGCGGCAGCGGTAGGAAATCTCTTCGCAGACAGCAGAATTTTTTATATATGAATTTTGCTTAGTTAGTATAATCTGTTTACGAAATCGCATATCAACAGATAAATAACTTTTGATTTAATTTCATGTTATTTTAATAAAACACCTTCATTTAGACGAATACATTGTTTGTGACTATTCTGTTCATATATATATATATTGTTACCCTTCTTTTTACATAAAGGATTTCTCAAAAAGCTTAGTGACATTAGTTACATAAAATTCGCGATGTTTATACGTACAAGTATCATTCGGTAAATTTCTAACCTAACGAGAAAAACTAAATGATACTACCTTGCGAAAATTCGATGAAATCTCTTAGTTCTTATATAATATTGCCCAAAATAAGATTATCTCATTACGAAGATTTATTTTATTACAAGTACTGAAATAGTGTAAGGTGAACATTTAATCTAAAATGTTTATAGAAAGAAAATCACGCTGTAATGAAATATCTGTGAAAGAACGGAACGTCACCAAAAGATATTCGAATCAGTACTGAAGATGACGCCCTCGCGGACGTTCAGCAAAATTGAGGAAATGTTAGGCATTTGAGGAGTTCCTTTGGGGTTGATGTTAATTTTACCTTATTCTCCTATATTACTAACACAGTATTTGTGTCTCCTGTTGGGTTCTTATCTGGTGATTGTAAGAAAGCACTTAGGAAATTTCATACTATTCCAATCCAGTTGATTCACATTTCTATTTGGCTTAATACAATTCTACTTATTTATTTTACCGGCGAAACAGATGTGACGACATGTGGCAAAGTGTGCTACTAACTTAGGGGCATCTATGTTAAAAAACGGCTTCTAACGACCCAACTACAATCCCAATCTACAGGGGCAATCTGGCAGGGGTTATGTAAGTAGGAAAATTGTGTATGTTACTCTTGATTTCGGAATGTTTGCAGGGCACGATACACAATTTACAGATTGCCCCTGAATAATGGGAGCAGAGCGCGACAGAAACAATTTCGGCTCAGTCGGTTACGAATGTGAGTGGCATGTGATGCGACTTGTCCGCGGCTCGCTTAAGTGAATAGCTCAGCATGTTTCATGAACGATGTCTGACAAGAATTTGTGGGGGCATCAGCAAACTAAATTCCAAGTCTTTTTTATTTTGTCCACTTGCCAAATCGCAAAGTAATGAGCTTCAGGCTTTAAGGTGTCTTGTTTTTCGATGTAAGGTGCCACTAAATTGATTAACTGTGTAAAACATCCGAAGATATTTTGAGGAAATTTCGGAAGTATTCATTCTATAAACTTCTCACGAAGTTCATATAAACACTTTTTCTTCATAACAGCCATTTTTAGCGCAATATCTTTCTTATTTCTTTTACAGTACAGAATATTGTTAAAGCCAAACCTACCATTTGTTGATTTAAGAGAAAGGTGGCTATTGTTCACATTTAACATATACCAAATCAAGACAATCACGTGGTAAAGTAAAACTGGGACCAAAATTGTATGTGAGGAAAGAAGGTCGAATTTATTGCTCGTCAGATTACTCCAGCACATTGCGATCAAAATTTGGTCGTCAGTAGCCGCCTTAACTTTGCTCCCAACACAAGGCCCTCATTGACCTAGTTCATGAGTGTGGTTCTCAGTTGGTTCGCAATCCCTTGGCTCAACTTATCTGTCCTCTTCAGATTTTGAGCTATCTCCAAACCTTAGAATGTTTTTGACTGGCACCAATTTCTAGTCAAATATTGAAGTCATATGCACTGCGGCCTCATTTTTTAAATTATTTTATGAGGATGACTTAAAAGGATTGGAATGCCGTTCTAGAATGTTCGTGAGATTCAGAGTGGACTAACGTGAAAAACAGACAACAACTTTTATCTTATCTCATGTGTAAGCGAGGTCACGAGCTTATTGGATGAAAATCAGTTTATGTTTTGATTTTCCATTTATAATTTACACATCCGTGTAGTTACATCAATCATGGTAAAATATAAGAAAAGTTCTATCCTTTTTTTTGCGCCTGCTGCACCTGAATATGAAATTGTCCAGTTTCACATCGAACAAGACAGTCATACAGCTACTCAAGAAGACATAAAATAGACTTAACAGTTCGTATGGATGGTAGTAATTACTTAACCGTTCAAATTCTTAAACTGACATTGAGCTGTAATGCTCTGCCTAGAATTCGAAAGGACGTGGGTTTAAATCTCGGTTTCGACGTCCAGATTTCGGTTTTCCGTGGATTCTAATTTCATGCGAATGCCACGGTCGTTTCTTCAGAAGTCATGGCCGAATTCCTTCCCGTTCCTTGTCACTATTCCTCTCCCGCCTCTAACTATCGCAACGTCGACGAGGTCGATTATGAAATTTATAAGATTTTTTTGTCATGAATTGTTGCAAATTATAGTCTATCAAAGTACGAGAAAGTTTTCTCTCCCTCTCTCTTTTTTTTCCCCCTTGCGAAAAGTAGATACGTAAATGAAGTGATAAAGAGAGACACAAATTCTAAAGTGACCTTAATATTTTTTATGAATTTCTATACCAGATGTTTTGTTTACAGTATTACTAGCATTTGAGTTTTAGAATTTAATGGCAACTGCCATACGATAATAATAACGAAAATTCGCTTTATCGAGCTGAGTGAGCAATAAATCTGACTGGTCAGTTTCAATAATGTTAGGCGTGAAAGTAACGCAGTTGTTTCCCGTACCACCTGACGTAGTTTAACGACGCGTTTGTATATTTAGGCGTATGTGTCGAATGGAATATTGATGTTAGGTAGTGATATATGGTCTGTTATATCTTGTAAATGCACAATAAATCATGCGGAGTGAAATAAAACACGTATCAGTGAACTGCAATTGTTGCGTTTGTAATTAACGGTTTGACCTTTAATAGCTCGTATTAATTAGAGATGTGAAATTTATGACCAAAAAAATAAAGTCCATTTATGCACCTAAAACTGAGGTGACCTACAGAACAAGAAGAATTCACGAACTAAGGCAGTATGAATCCTGCTACTGCAAAGGAGTCTAAGGAATAGTTGTTTTCACTTAAGTCACTTACTGACACTGCGAACCTTACTCCCCTTTCCGTAGATCATTGAAGTTGAAAACCATTCAAATCGTAAATAATAGAAAATGGGCATGAAAAGCAACATACTAAACGACCTTCATTAATATATTATATTTAATACTGAATAATACTTGAGTGGGGTAATTTCAGTTGATTCTTAAAAATAATGAAAAGGGATAGAGAAATATGTTAAAGTTTTTCCCAATCTAATTGAGAGCAATGTGAGTGTTTTTGAATGTTTAAAATGACTAAATTTGGTATCAATGTTAGTTATTTTCAATCTTAGGTCTGCTGCCTCATTTATACGATTTCTTTTAATAGCTTTTATACTCTAAAAAGTATACACAATTGTTCGTCATGAAGTTTCATAAAAAATCGAAACTCTGTTATTAATTGTGAACATTTTTACCGAGTAGTGTTGTCGCTTACTCAACAAGTTGATCTCGATCTTTTCGGAGAGATTTTTAGTATCTGTGTTGAAGAAGGGGTTTTGAGTCCATATAATGTTATGATTAGGAACATTCTCTGTATTTACACTATTGATCGTGAAAATTGCAGCACCAGGAATGAGATCATTACAATGAAATTTATCCAATGGATTAGGGTCATAAAAATACACAATGATTCGAAGTGTGAAGGATTTTGGCCATGGGAATTTAATATGGCGTGAAGCAGCGATGTGCTGCAATTAGAGCCGCTAGACAACGAGGTATGGAATCAAAGGGATCCGTGGATGGTGAACACACTGTCAAGCGGCTGGTAGATGCGTCCTTAAAGCATCGATAGTGGTTGCAGGGGGTCCAGAATGAACAAATTGCCGACCGACCATATCCCAGACATATTCGATGGGCGATATGTCAGGCGATCAGAGATCAGCGGTACCCGTCGCTCTTCGAAGATGGTTTACACGTGTGGCCGGGCATTGTTATGCCTACATGAGGGGCAGTGCCTCAGAATTTAAAACCTCCTTGATGTGCTTTCCAGATTGGCCTAAATGCGGAGGAGGCGATATCGCCTATTATAGCCAATGGCGCCCCAAACGTGGAATTTGTCCATTATACTGGTCAACAATGTAGACCGAGTCTAAAACGTATGCGGCCATAACTGTAGGACAATTGGGTGCGGGACTCACTAGAAAACACTGCATTTTGTCACTCAGCACACCAGTGACAGCGTTCAAGTGCCCATGCGGTCTGAGGCGTTGGTGATTTCTGGTCAGTGGAAGCCGACGCAATGGCGTGAGTGCCCGCAGCCGTCGACGCAGACATCTCCACACCTGTCACAGTGCTCCACCGTCGAGCCAACACTGTGGACGAAGCTGCTCTGTCGGTTTCGACCATGCGGGCAATGTGGCAGTCATACCGTGCTATGATCACATTGTGGGGTCCACAACCCGCTCGTTGCTGTGTACGACTCTCTTCTATCAATTGGTTCTACACACGCATCAGTGTCGTGTTAGTAACAGCACGCTCTTTACGATCCGCAATGTCACGGCATAACCAATCCGTTGCCCAGACACCAATCACTTTGCCATATTATAATTTATTCACCCATTGACATCGACGATGCATAGTTTCCATGACTTTGCACCAACTGAGCGTGGCTTAACATTGACCTGGTCGATCACACAAAGAAGGCACTCGCTACTGGGTGTGACGATACATTTTGTAAGTTGGTAATGTGACGCAGATATACTTATAATGTCTTTGGAGCTGTGTAGTGGGCTAGCGCGCAGTGACACAGTACAGTCGCGCGGAGTAGGGCACAGTAGACGGAATCTAGCGGGTCGGTAGTCGTGTGTACGCTGTAATAATTCCCTATCGCGGTATCACCGATGTTCCGATGAACAGCATATTATGTGAACAGTGCACAAGTACAGTATTTTGTAGACTGAGTATGTTGTTCTAAGAAATATGGTTTGCTGAAGACTGATTTTGTTGAACTTCTACGGTACTGTTCCACGTCTATTGTTTAATGAATAATAACGGCGCTACTATTCACTATTTCCAACCTTATTTATACTAGAAACTGCATTCTTTGGTGACGAGGATTAGTTTTAGCGACTGGTGGCTTGCTTCTGGGTTATGTAACTTCAGAATAATAAAACTTCGTGAACTGTGAATGCTAGCACGTGTGTATGTGTTTTAATTTGCTTCTTGCATGTGCCCTTTGACTGTGAGTTATTTAATTATCCAAACAGTAAAGCTTACCTGGCTGGCGATCGGACGGCAATCGAACAATTTCTTAAAGGTAATAAGTTATAAGTGAAACAATTGAACTTTGTGTTACGTAACATAGCTCCACAACTGCAGCGTCGTACATTTAATTAAAAAGGCCTCACTAAAAACGTATTGATTTCCTTGCATGGATCTACGTGAATGCCATCTCTCTGCAATCTTAACCACTTATCATGACTCCACTTTTATACACTTCCTCCAATTTTGGAGTGGTTCTTACTATTTCTTCTCCAATTTTCATAAACAGTACTGTAACTGACAGACATTTCAAGTAGCACACCACTTCAACAGAAACAGCCAGTTAAGAGGCAAGTATGGACTCCTGAAGTACTGATAACTCTATTCGGAATGCGGTAGTAAACATTTTGAAAAATAGCAACAACTTCGACGGGAACCATAATAATAACTCCAGTTAGTGAGAAAATGAAAATATGAAGCACGCAGAAAAGCTGATGATAATAGATATAAAGTTCAAAATTTGAAACGTATATATACTTTTGTATATTTCATACACGCTTTGTAACATAACCAGTAAGTATGTTTATTGAATGCAACCAAACAATTTCAAAATGTTTTCATGCACTTTTTACGTATAAAATGAAGCCTTTTTATAGCATTAGTTAATAAGTATTAAGTTTGATTTAACATATATTTTCATAACAGTATATGATTTATCGGGAATTCTTCGTTTTTATTTGCATTGCTGACCTTTCGGCTGACATGCTGCAGCCTTCGTCAGAGATACTAGATTTGTTTACGTAGCAACGTTATAACGCAATGGAAATAAAAATCGCGGCATTCCTGTTAAATCAAGTTATTTTTAACGAAGACGGCCGTGGAACACTAGGAAATTGTATTTTCATCTTAGTGGAAGGCATTTCGAGAACAACCTATATTGGATCAGTTACAGACGTCCAAGACATCTGTTAGAACACCGTAACCTTGAAGTGGCTGTTAGCAGACCTTGTTGCACGGTGAAAGGTTGAAAGATTGACAAAGTTGGTGGAATGGAGTCCTAGAGATCATCAGACATGAAGAAGAAGAGCGCCAGACCAACGGGACAAAAACATACGCACGGTCGCTGGAGTTAGCTAGCAGAGAGTCGCCCAGTACCTTTTACCCGGAGAAGAATTCAAATTCTTGATTCATGACTTTACACGGTCACATCATTCCATGACTGAGTAAGCTGATTAAGATTAAGCCTATTATCTGGGTATTGTTAGAAACCTACACGGCCAAAAAATTTCTCCTATATTATTGGTTTTAGACATACTTCAAAACACCGGAAATAAGCTTCTGTTTAAGTTTTTCCACTTTTAACTTAAACTTTGTCACAACACTGATTTTCTCGTGTTGTCTTTAACTTCAATTATTAAACTCATTTTGGTATTACCTCTATAAAATTTCATGTTAATGAACAAAAGTTTTGTAATCTCGTACCATGTCTCTACCGCTGTGTCTTCACACCGTCGGGATTATTTTGTTTGTACCTTGTACTGCACTTAGACGATCACAGTATATTCCACATAAAGTTCGCGTGGTGTAGCGTGTATATGTGTTTAAGTGGGCACCTTTTGTCCTGTAACGTAAAACCTTATCTAAATATAATTTCACGATGTAATTCCTACCATAAAAAATGTAAAATTTAGCAGTAAACCAGCGTGAAAATGTTACATACACTGTGTATTAAACGTTGCTGTGGGAATTCCATAATTATTGACGGAAATACTATGAATTTTGTGGAGTACAAAATACCGTGTTGTCTGTTTTACAGCAGGCTCTCGTTAATCATCAGATAAAGTGAATTATTGGTTTTAATTTACATTCATTGAGGACCGTTCAGAAAGTGAATGCTCAATAATAACAGCTTATTAAAAAAAAATTCAGTGTTTGGTGGACATTGTTTCAGTAAAAAAAAAAAAAAATCAGTTCATTTGCTTCCTTTCTCCTTCAGATTGACAACTTTTTCCTTTTTTATTACCATCTAAATTTTATATTTAAATTAAATTTGACTTAAGGACAAGACAGTCGACGTGTCGAAACACACTGCTCACTTATTTCAAGTAATGTATATAATTTGAATTACATGAGTTGGCAGTAGCTAAACTAAACCAGTCCTGACGCGGAAACAGACATGTAGAATTTTATTCACTTCGGCATTTAACACAAATAACATAATAATCTAAAAGTCTCGTTTTAAACTTGCTTATTCCTTACTCAATATATTAATTTAAAAAATCATCACCCTACTACCTATCGAAGATTAATCTGTCCTCTTGGAGAACGCAAACAGCATTTAAACACAACAGGGAAGCGTCAAACAAATTGCACAATGTCTTGAGTCAACTTCTAATCGGTATTTGGTTTAATTTCCAATACAGTATTACAAATATTCCGCACAAGTTTAATTTTTCTTGCTCTTAACAATAACAAAACAACATTACCATTTCCTTAACGTGTTATTTTTTCCAAATATTGCCATAACCTATGACCTCTCAGATAACTCCTACTGTATGCTTCCTCTAATGCTTTTCTCTTTGCTTTTTTTTTTTTGTCTTAGATGTATTTATATTAAAATGAGATTATTTTTTCTTTCCTCCAACCTATAGGACCTTAAGATATATTATTAAAAAGTTAGTATTACTTAAATCTAACTGTTTGTAATTCGACAGAAGAACAAATAAGCTTTATAACCTTTCTAATTTTTAATTAAGGATGTATAAATACTTCAGTTGTTGAGAGAGCGTCATACCAAATGACAGATGAATGCTTGATTACAACACACTTTGTACGCACAAGGATCATCAGAGATTTGGTTTCTAGGTTAACACTAGACGTACGATTCCCCGATTTCCAGAAGGGGGCACCTGTCCTGCTTTCGTATGTTGTGAGTTGTCACCAGCCATTGGAATATAACCATGTATATATATATATATATATTCAATAAAAGGCATCACAGCAGAGTAGTATGTGTAGAATAAATGGGGTAATTTTAAGTATTTTTGCAGTAGTTAAGTTTTAAGAGGTTGGTAGTACTGTACAAAAAGAGTAGTTGGCCACTGGCGAAAGAGGAGGAATTATTGCGTGTGAAGCAGTGTAGTAGTGGGTGAGTGGTTAACGGGCTGGCCTCGCATTCTGGAGGACGCCGCTTCGAATCCCAGTCCGGGCATTCGGATTTGGGTTTTCCATGGTTTCCCCAAATTACTTCAGGTGAATGCCAACATGCTTCCTTTAAAAGGTCGGTCCCAATCCGCCTCCAATGACCTCGACGTCGACGAGGCGTAAAGCCATAAGTAAAAAACACATTATGATAGTAAAACGCAGTCAGTTAAGGTATCGATTTGTCGTAACTGAATTGGACAAAGAATACTACCTTGAATTATTGCTTTATAATTACGTTTTTACATCTCAAGCAATCGTGTGTAATACGATTATTAGTGCCACGTGTCATTCTCAGCTGGCTACCATTAGTCAGAGTATAAACAAGAACTTCGAAATGTGACACGAAGTTTTGGACACTTACTCATGGAAACGAGATTCAGAAAAAATTTTGAATTTTCTGCGTTGGTATACCATTCCGTCTGAATTGAATTCTGTGTCTGCTCTTCTGTATTCTATGTTTACTTTTAAAGAATAATCGAAATACCAAGAATCGGCCCGTTAAATGTTTACTTTGTTTGCAGTTGTTATAAAACGTTAATATGATAGGTTGATAGTAATACTAGTCTCTTTTTTTTGCATTTCACATTCCGTAATTTTGTCTAAATCTGTAGACATAGTGAAATACGGGTGATTGAAAGCAAACTGCTACACCTTCAATGATTCTAGCGTGTTTATTTTGAATTCAAAATTAATATGCTTACTGTAGCGTGAATCAATTACAATTAAGGTGAAAAACGTTTTTTAAGAAGATGTGCAAACATAATTACAGTGACAACGTATCATAAATAACCGTTTCATCAATATATAATGCTTTTGTGTTAATAAGCTACCTTTAACATTAGTTCCATTGCATAGTCCTAGATCTGAATAAGTATCAAAGCTGTATCTATTAATTGGTTAACACCGATAGACTGCCTCAGTAGACTACTGTATCGGTGCCGTGGCTTGTACCTGTATTTTGATTTATAATTGCGAAATCTCTTTGAGATTACTTACGTCAAATCAACTATCGGAAATGACTAAAAACTTTGCACCCAGCATCTTAAACATTAAATCAATGAATAAACATTCAAATGTAACTAAACTCATTAATAGAGTTTAGGCAACAACGTTCACTGTTTCAGTCTTTAAAATAACGATTCTTTGAGTCTGCTCTTCTCTTTCCAGAACAATGGAGGACTGTATCTTTGGTTAGCAGGTGTTCATCAACAATTTTCTTACGAGAAGTTCTTATCCCGCGTATTCGCTCGCAACTGCTGGCTAACATTTCCGCGAGAACGGCAAGTAACTCACACGGAATGTCTTCCTGGGAACCTTTTATTTCTGGGCGGGTGGGGGAGGGAAGCACATTCAGCGGGGGGAGCATCTGTCGCCGCCTTCCGCACTGGAAGTTCTTTCAGCGCGGAGAACAGCTGAATACGCCATAAAATTCTGCGCCCGTAAAACAAACCTGCGGCAAGGAAAAAGCCTGCGGGCAATGGCAACGGCGTATTTTAATAAAGAGCCGTGAAAGAGCTGAGCTTCCGCCGCGTGTCCCCAAAGATCCATCCACTGCCGCGGCCAGAGAGAAGTTGCAAACCAGCTGGTCGCGACTTTAAACTGCGTGCTTCAGAGCATAACACTGACCACAGAATAATCATCAACAATCATACCTTAAAATTACAGGACAGCCTTGATGAACCATACAATTTGTCACATCGCATCTAAAAGATTAGAGCATTCTTGTGATGTAATTTTACTTTCAGACGATCTCAAATTAGTTATTACTATCAACAATCGTGAATAACAAATAGCATCAGGTATAACCTAATGGGTGACCTCTGTTTTCTTATGGCTTTGCGCCTCGTCAACGTTGAGGTCAGTAGAAGTGGGATGGGACTGGAGACAAGGTACGGGAAGGAATTCGGACATGGCTTTTTGAAGGAAGCATCCCGGCATTCACCTGGATTGATTTGGAGAAACCATGGAAAACCTAAATCTGGATGCCCGGACGGTGATTCGAACTTGCGTCCTCCCGAATGCGACGCCAGAGCGTTAACCGCTCACCCACCACGCTCGGTAGGTGACCTCTGGTTTGTGAATTTGAGAATAGTAGTTAATACCAAGACTGAAAACTCTAGAGCTGAGATTATAATCACCTGATGATAAAGCAATGGTAGCTATTACTACAGACATATTTCAAAATATACTCAATAGTGTGTGTAGGTTATTAGTTATTAAGACACAACGACCAATTATAGTTTATACTTTTAGCGTATACACTTAATAGATTCTTGCAGATATTCTTGTTCTTCTAAGTCCACTTAGAAACGGTCCTCGGAAAAAAAGTTTGCAAACTATTTGAAGATATTCAGCGATTATAAAGTAAAACTTTTTCTTTCGTTGGTAAAAACTTCAACGAAATTATTATTAGTGAATGCGGTATAGATGAAAGTTTCTTTTCCAGTTTTGTCCCCGGGTGTGTCGCCTATGTCGGAGGAAGCGGATGTATTGCCACCTGTCTGCGAAATGTGTAACTAGTGTTCTCTATGATAATTGTATTTTTCTTTGTGAACTGTGTAGTCACCGTGGACCGTCGCCAAATTCGCATTGGTGATTGCAGGAAACCAGGACGGCCGCTACGCCGGGCTGAGTATCTGAAGCTACCGCATTGAACTTCACGTTAACACTGCGGCGGGATCAGCGATTTATATCCTTTTACCTGGAACTCAATGAAGTTTAGCTAAAAGTTACTTTATGTGTCACCGTATTTCTTAGTTATTAGATTTTATTAAAAATTAAAAAGAAAATATCCTATCGGTGAAGGTAACTTCACACACTTGTGATGCTAAGAGTCTCTTATTATTTCTTAGCCACCAGGTAATCTAAAAAATATTGAAGAGTTTATAATAATGATAAAAATATTATGATACGTGATTATGAAACTGTTCTAAAACCAGTATTTTTATATCCGGCCGAAACTTTGTTCCCAAATGCCGATAAAGGACTCTTGGGAGAATTAGGGAATAGGAGCGAAAAATTATTATAAGAATTTTGGGTTCCAACTTCAAGAATGATGTCCATCAAAAAAGATTCAGCAAAGAAGTCTACAGCAAAATACAGAAAATCTTCGAATCCACAAAAGACGGTCACGATTCTATGGCCACATCAAACGAATGGAGGAGAACAGACTAACAAAAAAAAACTTTAATTTATTTTATTAATACCCAAAACTTTAATGCCTTGGTTTACAAATATTAAAGAAGATTTTCATTTAATGGAATAAAACTTGAAGATGCTTTCAGTAAAGATCTTTTTTAGAAGAAGGGGGACAAACCGAGGCGAAAACTCCAAAAGAATATGCGGTACCCCTCGGACAGAGGGGCGCAAACAGCTCCACTCAAAACGAATGAAGGACTCCTGGACCCAGAAGATGATGAAATTCGCTGCCAATCACAGGAAGGGTTAACGTGGTCCTACTTGGCCTCGACGAATATATATACAAAATGATAAAATTAGATTAATCTCCACATATGTTAAAACTTTAAAAATGAGGGTAATAAGTCATCCTATTTTATTTGTTTTTCGTAAGTCTCGTTACTATTTTTGAAGGCAAAAATTAATTTAAGGATGCAAATAAATTTTGTCAGAAAAGCCTGACATCAAAGAAAACAATTTCAGTAGTGGAGCACTTACGAATAGCGGGTCTACTTATATGTCTGTCGGGTCACTGTACTTAAAGAACTGATAATAATGTAAACCAGTACCGAAAAAAATGTAAGCGATTAAATTCTGTTTCAGATTTTTGTGCTTCAAAGTTAGATTGCAAGTGAGAAACTAATATTCGTTATGAAAACTTTGAAATTGTTTGCAACGCTGTTCTCCGCATAATATGGCAGACACCGGAAGAAATATGTATGAGTTTTACTTCAAGGGTTGATACTGCGATAGGACGGAAACTTTTATTGTTTTTTTCAGTCTGGATGAGAGTAATATTTTATGTTTTTTGTCATAACTTTAATAATAGAACTGAGAATATTTTATTAATTCGAGTAACAAGTACTGATTTATATTTTTAAGATATCGGTGTAACAAACGAAAACGATATTTTGATATATCATCGTTGTCTTCTTCCTCTTCTGAACGCAACGTCTATAAGTAAAACAGAGTGTGCCCAAGATGCTTAATACAAATAAAAAAAATTATCAACCATCACGGTGTGAAGTGTTATTTCTAATTTTCTAAAAGAGACTTAAAGATTTTTTCCCCCTTTTATCAGTCTCTCCACTTGATTGATGCAATCTTCAATCTATTCGTATACTGAGTTAACTTCTTCATCTCAACAAACCTTTTATAACCCACGTTCTCAATTATCTATTTCATTTTTGTTTTCATGTTTTTTTTTCTTTCAGCTGTTCCTTTGAACAACAAATTAACCAGTCCAAGTTATCTTAATATGGAGCCACCATCTCGCCTCTTATTTCTGTGAAACTCTTCCACAAACGACTTTCCTCGTCCATCATTTCAAGAACACGTTCTCTTTACCTCCGGAATATTTTATCCAAGAAGAAGCCATCACTGAATGTATAATTTTGAAGTATTACATGGCTTCCGAATACCCTGTCTTTGCTGTAGTGGAGGATTCCCATTGCCTTTTGTATTCAACCATTTCTCATTCAACCATTTTTAGGGGCCTTTTCCTTCTTCAAGGGCAAACAAGGGCCGTGGACCACTCTTCCGCCTTTTCTTCAGAAGGCTGCTGGCAAGTTGTGGATGGCTCCTTATATAGGGAATCGTTCAATCGCGCGTTAACAAGGTAGCAGTACCGCCTGAAGGAGATTGTGACATTGGTTTGGAAGAGGCTACTACAATCTCTCACAAACCATTACTTTCTTCATCTATACAGTAAATGATTAATTCGCCGTTTGATAAGCCATAATCCCTGATTTTTTCTAATTATTAGAGATCCCTATTTCGAAGAAATCTTGTCCTACACAAAAGTTATCTCGGCATTGTATATGGATAATCCTTAGGATAATCCTCTCGGGTAACTAGCCAAATGAGTCTGTTGGTGAAACAAGATGTTTCGGTGGTCAAATGCTATGTCGCCATTGTCACGCGACTGCTGCTGACAACGGCGACAGAGGCTGTGACCGCCGAAACGTCGTGTTTCAACAACGGACTCACTCGGCTAGTAACTAGAGAACATTTTATCCAGATAAAACTATATTTGTCACGTACAGACTCGTCAGGTTTCGGCAGTAGTCTGTGCAAACCACCTGCACACATAAGGGACTGCATATATAAAGCCCTAGAACCGATTTAAGTAACTTCCAGTAAGAAATTCAGCTACAATTTGTATAGGTCGTTGAGATATTTATGACTGCAACAGTACCTTTACGTATTTCCGGTTACAAGTTGCAGCAATAAAGTTTTCAGATGCAGGGAGCAAACAACTAATTTCTAATAGAAAATAAGTCACTCAAAAAAGTTCAATTCATGTGTCACTATGACTTGAAACAAATTATAAATAAACGTGGAAGCCATCACGACCACATTTTTTGGTAACTATGAACAGTATTGCAGGATGATAGGTAGTTTCGCACTGTATGGTACATCTCCGAGAATATTTCAGATTTTATTTTAAGCTATCGAGTATCGGTATATTTTATTATAAACCACTATCAAAAAAGTAGTAGAGAAGTTTGATGTTTCATCCACATACGCCCAGAGGGTTCGTTTAGTACCACATTGGGCTAGGAGATACATGTGATATATACTCGATAAAACATACGTAATCCTTATTACTGTTTCGCGAGTTTTTTCCCACTCACCTTTCTTCTAATGTCTACTCTGTGTATTCCAAACCCGGATAGCACGAGGGAGGAAATAATTCATGTAAGCATCAGTACGGCATCTCATTTCTCTAATCTTATGTTGGTGAACGAATTATTTAATGGCACTCGTAAATGAAAATGGATGATCGAACACATTAGTCAATTAATTCAAATTAATCCTACTGCATCAGCCTGCATGACAACCCAATCCCAATCTATGTATCAATTCCGTGCCTTCGTAAGGTCGTCGGCAACGGTTATGTCTGCATTTAGTGGATGGCAGATGGCACCTATCATAAATTTTTTCTTGGCTACGCAGAATTTAATACATATGGTTTCGCAGTCCGTGTCGACGACTATTTCGTTTCATGGAAGGTATTTACTGTCGGCTATATATACACCACATCCATGGGAATGCAATCTTTCCTAATGAAAAACTTTTATTTTATTATTAAAAGATTTCTTAGGAACTTACATCCAGTTTTAAGCAGCTTTCTGTATTTATTACGATATATGCTTTTATGCATTCTATCTCAGGCTGTTTATTACAAACTGTAGAGATTCCCTTAAGCTACCTATAATATAAAGAAGTAACTGGATGCTGTGAAGGAAATTTCTGTAGCGGTGACAGTACGAGATGAACATATTATAACAAACGTTTCAATTCTGTAAACATCACACCTCAAAACTTCAGGCAAATTGTCTTATGTTTAAGTGAGGCGACTGCTGTGTTGTACTCACTGGGTATCCTGTTGATAGCTCGGAGCGGACGCAGGACTCGGATCGTCCTGATGGCTGACAGGTTCATGTTCTCCACGTTGAGGCAGTACTCGAGGGCTCTGCAACAATAACATAAGCACTGCTACGAGTGCACCAGCAAACACGTGGAACTTACACTCCGTTTAACGCTTCTGTTTGACACAGGTAGTGTCAGAAAGCCAATAGCAACTCAGATAAACTAAACATGAAACGTGTTTATATGAGCTCTCACCCAGCGATGACGATGAAGAAGTCAAGCCAGTTCCAGGGGTCGGCCAGGTATGTGCCCTTGCCGTAGGCTCCCATCGCGATCATCTTCACCGACATCTCCAGCGCGAAGAAAGCGAAGATGAAGTCGTCGAAGATCTGAAAAAAAAGAGTGAACAATAGATAAGCATGGTTGCTTAATATAGAATCAACATATATTTCCAAACAGTTTTAACACGAATGATGTTGCTTTTTACTGTAATGGAAATCTAACGAAATCACCTGTTTAAATCACCACGCCTGCTTCAATGAAGGATTGGCGAACGTATTCTAACGGTCTTGTGAACTGTCTTAGAATCATGTAGTTTGAGTTTTCTGTGTATTTGAAATTTTTGTTTGTGAAATGTGTGGTTTATGAGGTGGAGGTAGATGACCGTACCAGCATTCGCCTAGCTGGTTGCGGAACATCGCCTACAAACCTTAATCAAGGCATGTGGTGGGGCGGCACGGGGACGGCAACCTCCGAATAATACTCGCAGCAACACTGGTGGGCAAAACCACATTTTGGGTATCAAATACAATAGTCGGAATAGTGGAAAGAAGGGCAACTAGGTTAGTTTGTACAAATTCATGCAGAAACTATGCTAAGTCCCACTGCTAACTTTACTATCAATCAGGAGATGGTAGATATCCCGCCAATTTCAACATATGGCCCAAACGTTGATTTCCGCGGTTGCGCTATCTCTTAGCATATTATTATTATTTAATAAACTGCTTTCCAACTCATACACTTGTGCGCAACGGATATCATTTGTTAAATAAATCAATCAATATATTCATTTATTTGCCAAAATGTATCGAACACTTCAAACATTCGTTTATCACAATACACAACTGACACAGTACTATTCACTCATTCTCTCGTGGCCTCTCTCTGCGCCATCTTAACAACCACCTTCCTCCTTGACCAACAACACAATTGTACCAACTACAGAAAATCAAATTAACACAAAAGCCTTAAAAATACCCCAAATAACTATACATGCTACTCATACTGTGATGTCTATTACTTATAAATCTATTTTATTTACAATTTCGACGATGATTTGTGAGTGGGACCTCACAACTATCTGTAAGCTAGGTTGAGAGTCATTTGAAGACGAAAGGTGGGTGAAGAGAATGCCGGAAGTTTGGGAGGTTTGGATGGACATTGATAGAAGAATTATGAATAGTACACGGAAAGGAAGAGATCGCCATGAGCACAAGCTCGCGCTCGACTTCAGCCATTAGGCAGTGAAAACATTTTATTTTGTAGGTAATAGAGGTTAGGGTGGAATAAATTAAAGAGGAAAACTATGAGCAATTTGCGTGAACTTTAAATTTAACGTTAAAAAAATGAAAGTCATAGACAGACAAAGATGGAAAACTCAACAAATTCTAATTACTTGGATCACAGATGTGTGACCGATGCAACATTGAACAATGCTTCTGGTGGGTCAGAGAGTCTTGATGTAAAATTTTAATATGACCAAGTATAAAACAGCAATGTCAGAGTAAGTGATGGTGGAAACGTCGATTGAAGTAGTGGAGTAATATTATCGAGGGTTGTATCTGGAAATACTGCCAGAATAATTATTTTAAATAAATTTTAACTACACCGCCACAGCAAATGATCTCTGGTATCGAAACAAATGGCCAAAACATACACTGCAGCTAATGTACGCCGTCAATATTTGGCCAGCAAAAGCATGTTCGTTCGGCGACGCTAATTGCTGTTTTATATCCGGGGACGAAAAAAATTAATGGCTTTTATAAAGCACTGGACACCAGTTCCCTCTAGGGAGTTAAGCCATTAGGGAAATTAAATAGCAGTGCGCTTTTTTCTTTGACCAGTGAAGTGAATTTCCATCAAAATTCGATTGTCTGCTTTTCCGCATGAATGGTCGGTTTTGTGTTTTCTATGTTGTGAATATTATTTTCACAGAAAAACTTTGTGTAACTACATTCCTGGGTGTAGTGTTCATGGAAGCGGACATCAAACGCACGTTTGAGAAGATAAAAAGCAAGAAATGGCAGAGGCGACTAACAAAATTATTGATTTTTTCGCTTACAAGAGTCCTGTGCTGGTTACAGGGTAGAAAATACATTGACCGTGTGGGAGTATTTCCAGAACTGAATATGGAGTTTGAGGCAAGTAGAAACCAGAGCAGGAGATTGTCTAATGGGATGCTTTTAGTTTCAATATTCACCATGAAATTTTTATTATTATTAATCATCTCGGATCACTTTTTGTGGTTTATTATTCAGCATGTACCTCAGCAAATTAGTACTGTACCTCAATATCCTTCCTAAGAAAACATTCTCACTACCTTATGTCTGAAAGTAGATACGTGGCTCATGATGATGGCCTCTCTTGTACTCACACAATACTCCCAATTCATCCCTCAATATTCCTCCAGGACCCATAATCAATGCAAGACATAAATACTCTCACCCTCTGTTTATTTGCAGTTTTTTTTCGAACGCCTTCCAACAGAGCTTGTTTATAGCAGAGATTATTTAACGATTGAATCGTTCAAGGCTTCTTATTGGGATGAAATACTGGAGAGAAATTATAGTAGAGGACGCTGAGTACAAGCTGTCCTTAAATTGTAACCCAATATCACAGCTTGAATTGTTCCGGAGATGACCTGACATAGTTATTGACCCATCCATATGTAGGATGACCAGAATAAACAATTACTATTATGTGCATGCCAATGTAAATTCTAGGAAGTGTCAGTAACCTGCAGGATGAAATTTAAAAGCTACTAAAACGAAATAAGTTCAAACAATTAGAAGTATTCAACTTCATTTTAGGTAACAGGATTAGTAATTCTGAAGGTAATAGATCAGGGTAGACCAATATAAAAACTAAAAATAAATATACGAAGGAATCTCACCAATTTACGTAAATAATGTTAACAACAATTTTAATTAACTGTGCCTGAAAGAGATTTACGAAAATATTTTTGATTAAACATTTTGTTATGAATCACAGTTGAGGAAAATCACCAACTTGCGAAAAGACAAGTGTAATAATATTGAAGCACTGTAATTACAGAGTTCAGACGTTGTTGTCAGTTCACTCCTGACAATTGAGCTCGTAGAGTCCGCAGAAATTCGGTAAAACAGAAAGTGGATAGCGCGTTACAGTTCTATGAATATTAATGAGAGAAATATTCAGAGTGCAGTAAATTAAGATCTTGCTTCTGCAGCGCAGGGAAGCAGCCTTGGGATGATAGTGAGTGTTTCCGATTGATACCAACAGAAAATTTTTATATTGCTACAAGAATTAAAGTTCTTTTTAATTGTTGAAAGGAAAGGAAACCAAGCACTGAGTTTATCGCAGAAAGGTAATGTGCAGTTTCTTCTACGTCGTCTCTAATATTCTTATTTAGAGATTGGTAGGTGGTTGAGTTCTAAAGAAACATTTTGTTTTGACGTATGCGTGAAAGGTTTGTGAATATTTTATTAATATTCCTTTGAGTTAGTAAATATGAGTGGAATAGATGCAATACTTGCGACTGACCTGCAGTATCTTGCACCTGTTGGTGGTGCAGGGGTCGTCAATGCAGGGGCGGTACATCCCCAGCGTGACGCAGTTCAGCAGGATCACCAGCATGCTGACACGCTCGAACCACGTGGCGAATAGTTAAGGCAAACACACACTAAAGAAAAACACAATGACACAAATAACTTATGTACTAGCAACAAAATTCAAACTGCTTTTACTTTCAGGATTCACATAAAACTGTTAAGCTAGCTTCCCAAGATCCACGCATTTGCGTGCCGGGCCAGTTCCAGCTATCGAGAGCGGGGCATGGGGAGGATCCCGCCTATGATCTCAGGGATGGCGCACCTCTATTCGTCGCCTCTACGGTAAAGATCAAAGGCCCGGGTAACTGAAACGACACTAGGCAAGGTGGGGGGGGGGGAGGCGGCGAGGGCTAACCTGTGGCGCGTGCTGATCCGCACACTTCGGCTGATGTTGCGCGGTCTACAAAACCCATCTTTGCGTAGCTGTACAAACGCACATAATTGACATGGGTTTGCGAGTGATGGAAGTGCTTCTCCGCATCGCCACTCACTCTAATCACTTATCATCTTGTGAGTTTGCAATGGATTTATGTCATCAGACTTTTCTCCAATTCGTTCAGGTATTGAAAGCGTTGCTGATTCAATAACTGAATGGTGCCTATGGCAGCAAAATAGTGGCCGAAATTAACGATGGAAAACAAATAAATACAATAGTATCATAAATGTCTTATATACTGGTGTTAAACATTATTTTTGTGTCTGCAGGTTATGGACATGATTCACAGCAAAATTTGGAATATATTTTTGTATGCGCCACACTTAACTGTTGCCGAGCATGTTATTCAAACCGTGCTCGGATAAATACAATGTCAAACTTTCAGCACGAACACAAAGGATTTAAATGGCATTAGAAACAAAAACATTTGCGTCAATTAACTGATAGGATAACAGCTGCTACAAAACGACAACAGGGAAATTAACAGTGCAACGCACAATTCAAGTAAATAGTAATAATCAAACAAGAGAAAATCAATTCTTTGATAGCGTGGGAATCAAAATATAACCAAGTAAATAAACATTAATGTATCTATCTCTAAAAATAAAGAATTAACAACTGCTTCTCCGATACATCAGTTGTTATGATAATCTGGTGATTTACAGAGATGAAAGACAGTGGGGATGTCTGTAGCTCTTTGGGGGAAATAAAGTATTAAGCACTTCAGCTTGTTTAATTAAAAATAATTCATTATAGCTACCGGATTTTACATAGCGTTTAATCTAGTCTATCACACACTTTTTTTTCAGATTAGGCTATGCCAAATTTAGATTTTCTTGTAAGTATCTAATGTTGTCGCATGTTATTTCATTCGAAAATAACAAATAAGATAATAGTTCTTTTTTTCATATGGCTTTACGTCTCGTCAACGTCGAGATCATTAGAGGCGGGATGGGATTGAGGACAAGGAACTAGAAGAATTCTGCCTTTTTGAAGGAAGCTTCGCGGCATTAGCCTGGAGTGATTTAGGGAAACCATGGAAACCCAAATCTGGATGGCCGGACAGAGATTCGAATCTGCGTCCTCCCAAATGTGAGACCAGAACGTTAACCACTCATCCATCAAACTCTGTGATAATAGTTTAATCTTTAGTTTAAATTCCTATAGTTATTAGCATTCTTTATTACACATAGTGATTTATAATTTTGAAATACGCTGAAGGTCTTGGTTAAAGGTTCTTCCGTAAATACCTCAGTGCTCTGGCCGTAGTGACGTATGTTTTGTTCGTTTCCAATCGACGCCACTCCCGCACCTGATACGGATGTCACAATGGCGTCGGCAGTCGATAACTTCGCTCATCTGCATACACCTGTTGCAGGAAGTCCACTTCTTTACCCGCAAGCATCAGGGGTGGTGCAAACCTTCCGAGTGGTCGTCGTTATTCTGTTCATGTGTTTATGACGAAAGAAAAAAAAATATGAAGCTTCTGGAGGACTGCTCTCTTTGGTGTTACTTCTTGGTTTATTTATTTTTACGAGAGACTTTCATTAAATTTCAGCACGAATAATATCAAATTAAAGTATCGCAATACCAATTGGCCTGATGTATGAAGAACCATTTTAAATAAAGTACTTTCATCTGAGATGAAATCTGTCTGGTATAAAATAATTAAATTAATTAATTTAAACAGATAAGAAATTCTTCAGAAAAAATTTCTCGGTAACAGATAGATGTCACAAATGTGGTAATACAAACGCCATTCATTTCGTATGGCGAACCTCAACGTATCTGTATATGGCTCGTATCGAAACTGGCTCAAATGAACGGAACTGCAGCACATAGAATTTCAGTATACGAAATGCCGGCCTCGGTAGCGTAGGGGCTAGAGTGCTAGCTCCGCGTGCCGAAGGCCACCGGTTCGAATCCGGCCGCGGGCATGGATGTTTAAGTGTTGTGTGTCTGTGTGAATGTCCTGTCTGTCCTGTGGCGTCCATACATTGCAAAAATACACTATATACACTGAATGACGACTTATACACTGAAAGCTATAATAATAATTACATTGAACTGGCTGTATGGCCCGCGTTGCCAAATGCCATTAAAAAAATATAAAAAAATAAATAAATAATGCGTACGAAATCATCACGCCGGATAAGGTCCGTCGGCCGGCACGGAAACAAAATGCTGCAGATTGGTTGGTGGGATATACTGTACTATATATATCTGTCAAGAGCATTAAAAAATTTACATCTATTAGATTTCCTTTATAGAGAGAGTACCGCACGACAACAACTCCTCCCCATTAGATCTGTTCAGGTGATTACGGGTTGAACTACCATGTCAAGGGTGGAAATTTAGGAATCACTTGATGATATCCAGGAAAATAGCCCAAAATTTTTAGCTTTCTACGTCACGCCACAAGAAGATTGATTTTGGGCAACTCATGACACATGTGAAAGACATTGTAGGTACTGGAAAACTGTCGCCATCTGAGATGAATGTGCTGAATATGGCTCTTCGCTTGTATATGAAAGTACCACAAACAAATTCTTTAAGTACCAATCGTCATTATTACCTCCATAAGGAATAGGATTGCGAGCAAGGAGAGGACTGTCAAAAAACAGCCATTGCCTTTCAGTGAACTGATTTCGGAAAAATCATGGAAAACCGAAATCTGTGTTTCTTAATGGGTGATGGAGTACCTGTCCAATGCTAACCCCAAACCTTATTTCTAACATAAAAAATAAACTGGAAGTGATGCAGAGCACAAAGATGAACATGAAGAATAAATATGAAATGTTGATAAAAACATAATGACATTCATTTATACTGTAATTCAGAAACCTATTGAACCTCGATCAATTGATCCGAAATCCTCAAAAGGTTAGTAATGGCAAAGGAAACAACCCGATACAGCTGTCTGTAATCGTTTACTAAAAAAAAAAGAACAAAATGTGTGTCGGTTCGTTGCTTGTGATGTGCGAGCAACATGCTCGAACTGATGATACAAATTAATATTGAAATGTTTTAGGGGTTATATTGTGTTAAATTAATTATACTATCACCAGTTTAAGGAACAAAAATCACCGAGTGAGCAGTCAGAGAAAGTCAGTGGTGCTAGTGATATTCAGCAAGTTGTGCTCCTTCGAATGGGCTGATTTTGTAGAGATAGGAAAGCTGAAATTTATGTTAGAGCAAGAAAAGCTTTAATCATTTAACTAATATGTTACCTGTTAGAAAGTAAAAAATATCTGTATCAAGTTGTAAAAAATAGTTAAGTATTTATGATACTGAATACAACAGCAAAACAGTATGAAGTACATAAATTTCTTATAAACGAATTATCTGGAAAATTATAAGATTATTCATGATAAATCAATGAAAGTAAAGTATATTAATTAAGAATATTATACTGACTTTAATCTGTGGATTGAGTACACTATTTTCAGACTATTACCACGTATACAAAACATACAGACTTAATCAGATATCAAGAATTGGGCAAGAGATAGAGCAAGAATCATATAAGAGGAAGATATGTAATAAATAATCAGAAGAGGTTAACGTTATAGCTGTCGACAATAGGAGAACTTAATTCTGACAGTTAGAAAAGTATAATGCGGGGCTGTTCTGGAAACTGAAACGCAGAGAAAAAGATTAAGCTGCAGAACAGCACCGTACAGAAAGCAGCCTAGAGAGTCGTAATGATACTAATTTGCGTTATTCCGGGTAATAACACACAAAGAACAAAGTAAAAAAAAGCGAAGCAAACGAATGCGTTGATGAGTGACATAAACCTTTAGTTTCTCTGCCGTCTTCTTTTTTCCTCTAACATATTCTGCATTTGTATCCGTTAGTGCTGCAGAGGGTCTAAATATCCTGCCGTTTACCTTGGTGATAAACTTAGTCTTGCAGGACATATTGGGTTGTTGGAAGAGGGGAATATAATTTTTTATAATGACGTCACTATCATCAGAGGCAAGGGGGGGGGGGGAAGGTAAATTTGATCGTTGAGGGTATGTACCGGGCGAATGAGGGAACAAGCATAGGAATGATGAGTTTGGTGGGATAATATTGTACAAGCATTGCAAATACGGACGTTATAAGCGGATCAAAGGAGGACAGGCGGATTTGCTTGCAGAAATTATCGTAGACCAGAGCAAGTAACTGTTGTTGATTGGGTTCAGACTCATTTGAAGATGGGAGGTGGAGTTGAAATTTGCTAGATACGGGCAACATACGTGGTTCATGAGGTCAGGACAAACAATAGGAGAAGAATAACAAATATAATGTGGGAGTGAAGAGCTCATCATGATCATAAACCATATATTTCAGTCAAAAAGCCCAAATTTTCATATATACGTAATTGAGTCGGAGAGTGAAATAAAGTATCGCATGAAAAGAGTGTAAGAGTGAAAGAAGTTAAAGTGAAAATTCATTTAATGTGAAAGTATGTGTGTAAGAGAATTGCAACTGGAGTACGCGCTTCCTCCCAGTAAATATACCAACCTATATGTAACACCTGCGTACCATGCCAATGTGGTATGGTGTTAAGTAACACCCTATAATTTCATGTTGTTCAAAGCAGACGTTCTAAAAATTACAAGTTGCAGACTAAATTTGTAATTAAGTAGTCTTACAAAAATCATTGTGTTATTAAATAAAAAGTGGGTGAAAACTGGAAAGAACGAAAATTGTTGGCAGCGGGATCAGTATAAAATGATTTATCCTCTTTACATCTGCCATAAAATGTTAATGATTCAATAACTTCCACTTGGCATTTGTTGAATATTTTTTTCCAACAAATGTAAATTGTCTTCTAAAAGTTTCAAACTACATTATTTAAATTAATAGTTATTAATCAAAGAAAATGTGTACAAAATGATTGTTATATGAACAGATACAAAACTGAGAGAAAAATAAAATTAACATCTGGTGCTTGAAACCACAGACTTCGCAAATTTGTATCGATCTTATCTAGTTCTGAAAAATATGCGGACGCAATAAGACAACAAAACTCATTCAGGAGGTCACAAAATTACAGTGAAATGTTATTTCGACCAAAACCTATCACTTGTACAAATTCAGTAGTTCCTTTCTCTATGTGAAACCAAAATGACAAGGGAGTATCATTGTTGCACGCGTATGGAGAAACCTTATTGCGATACGAACCAGTCTCCGAAAAATGAAGAACAACTACACAGAGTAGTAAATAATGCCACTGCCCTATGGCACCGAGCCTGGTGGGTGAGCGGGAAGACGCAGTTTCGACTCTTGTTCGACCATACAGATTTCGATCTTTCATAGTTTGCCAAAACCACTCCAGGAGAATTACCAGGTGGTCCCTTCCAAAGACCATGGCCGAATTTCTTTCTTTCCGCGGTTCTTAATCCTCTTTCGGTTTTAATGACACCGCTGACGAGCTGTTAAGTCTTAAGCAAAAAACCACTATGATCTGCCGATAGGGACTCGTCTATAAACGGTAAAGATCTACATCTGTGTACTGATATATATATTTTTTTTTTTCATTTCTGGGTTTCGTCAGAGATCAATGGTCTCTTGGTGTCTTCATTCCGCGTCGCGTGTCTTTGTTCATAGCGGAGTTATCTATCCAGAGTGGTAACGTTCTCGTAATATACTCCAACGCTGTTGTTTTCTAGAAATGCTAAGGGTCAATTTGCAATTGTGTGCTGTCGCCACTAAAGATGTGACAGCGCCTTTGTGTACTTGAATTCTGGTGATAGCTGAATGGTTAAATTAATTGAATCTATGTGGCGCCACGCGAAAATCCACAGCGGAGTGTAAGTTATGTTGGTCACCGTAAATAACTGTTTACTAAACTAATAAGTACTTAGAAGTTGTTTATTAATAATGGGAAGTGTTACTTTCAGAACAAGCTCGCGTTAGTGCTGTACTGAGCCACCCCGTGTGTGAGGTGTGGAGCGCGACCACCTGTTGCTGGTTTGCTGTGTCCGGAAGTGTGGACCACCTGTCGCCCGTCCATTATCTCACATTCTCTCACCTCAACCACACGTTTCTAATTACCAGGAATGAACCAAAAACCACCTGCCCGCATTTAAAATTAAGCTCAGAATATTAGCAGGTGTTTTAGTCAAAGTTTTAATTATTTGTTATAATATAACATGCAGACAATTGTCGTATAACTGTACCCGTTGACTCGCTCGATCATTGCTCAACGTTCTTTGTAAATAGTTCATGTTATGGGTGTCATTTTACTCAAGAGTTAATGTTGTCTTTTTCTTACAGACCCACGAGGTTTATAATGCAAATTGTCCTCTGGGTCCTGTAACTAACTGAAGGTTAAGCAATTTCTTTTGTCCTGTATCTAAGGATTGAGACTGGCTGCTGAGAACCTGATATTTGGTACCAGTCGGGCTCAGTCTACGGCCCAGCCAGGCAAATTTTGGTTTTTCGTCGTTTCTTCAAACCACTCCTAACGAATGATGTGATACTACTTTCATAAAAGAGTGCGGCCATTTCTTTCGGCTTTAACGACAGCGTAAGTGATGACCGTTAGCTGAGAGGTGGGCTAGTTGTAAGCCTTCAACCCCCAAATTTGTGGAATGATATGTAGTCACGTCTATTCAAGATGAGTACGTTACGAGGACGATTAGCTAACAAAATAACTAAGAACCAAAGCCAATCCCAAGACGAAACTCATCTCAGCATCGCCCACTTGTTAGTAAAGTTCTTCCACTTCCTGGTCGAGCTATCACCGAGTTAACTACGTGGTGAAGTGCGATTATTACTAAACCCTCCCACTCTACCATCGTTATGGACGCGAAGCCAAGAGCCTATCGCTCGTCATATTATTGTAACATTACAAGGTTACATGTCGTTTGAGAACTTTTGCTTCCTACTGCACTCCTGTTGTTATCTGCAATACTTTCTAACTACTCACGACTGTGCTGCATATGGTTGGGGCGTTCATCTTTCTAACTGTATACATTTTTTAAATTTTTTTTGTAGTTTTCATTATTATTTTTATTTTCACGCTAACATTGCCGATCGGAGGTAGAAGTACATGATTCCTTAAAGGTTTAGCGACTGCAGATCGCTGTACATTTCATAACTCTATCGCACCTGACACATCACTAAACTGCATCTTTACGCCACGCTGCGCGGTACAGTGGCGTGCTAGTTGTATGCCTACTGTTCTCGAACGTTCACGAGGTATGTGAATCTCTGCAGTATAACCTCTATCAGGTGGTCTCGTAGGTTGTTCTACTACGCTGCACGATCACGATTCGTGCACACGGTCATAAGCGACATATTCCCTCTTCAGTGGTTAACTTTCCGTACTTATGGCTCTTCCTATTGTCGGTGTAATTAGAGGCGGGAAAGGATTTTAGGACAAGGATCGGGAAAGATATTGGGTAAGCGTTTTGGATGAACAATTCTAAAATTAATCTCTAATGATTTCGTGAATCCTATGAAACCCGAAATCTGTATCGCAGGACGGTAATTCGAAGACGCATCCTCCCGAATGTAAGGTAGGAGCGCTACCACTCATCCGCCGGGTTCTGTCAGTAGGTTGCTGGTAAAGGGATCAGTGGCGAAAGATGCTTAAATGATGGTTTTTCGCCTGAAAATTGCTGAACAAATTGTAATGCTTCTTTAAAATGTCATCACAATGGATGTGTCAAAACAAGGCTATTTGGGCCAAGATATGGGAACTGTGGAGTATCAGATTTTTCATCAGTAGTCTTCAGTGGCATCAGATTCATCTCTGCGAACTCAAAGCTTGTCAAAAAAGATGTCAATTTTGCTGTCTTCATTAAAACAGAAGTAACATTTCGGCTCAATCACACATCCAGAATGTATTGGTGTCATAACTAGAATTTATGTTACGTCTTACAGAAGTAGGTTTCTTCAGAGCTTGTCGGAGAACTGATTGAATGTTGTACGACAATGTCAGATTAAAAATATTGATACGTGGCGACAATACAGTGTCACTATTATTTGATTAGCCGTTCTTTTCACACACTAATACTTGTCAGAGCAGGAAACTGTCCTGTCGCGAAGCCATGTCGGAAAACAGCTTGAAATAGTGTGTGTCGGGATAATCACAGCAGTTCCTTCCGACTTGCTAATTAGTCCCCTTTATAATTAGTTTTGACCACCTAATGTAAGGACGATCAGACTTCGTTATAATTAATTATCGGCCGCCACCATCGGCTGGCTAGGGTACAAATCCAGAATAAATATCACTATAAGTTTCTTCAAGTAATCACTTCGAGTATGTAGACCAAAGATTTATTCTGAGTTCTGTGTTGTACAAATGCACCCGGCCACCAATGGAAAAAATAACAATAACACACACAAGCAAATTACTAGTGACAAACGATCCGAAGATGCAGGTTCCTTAGAGTGTCAACAATTCCTTCAATCACTTTCACAAAAAACCAAAAGGAACCATATGCCTGCGTTCGCTGCTCCACACACCACACACACTCTCTCTGACCGCTCCTCAACTGTTCGACTCATAAGTCACCGATACTCATAGAATAAATATAATTAAAATAAGTTAGGTACTGAAGGGGCAAGCCTACTGTAATGTGACAACCCCTTCCATGTCACGGTTCTAATGTGAAGCCGCAGGCAAGACATTTGAACCTGGGACATATTTTAGGTTAGTTTTTAGTAGGTAGTTACACAAAAAAAAATCCCTACTTGATACAAGAACACCATGAATTAAATTACTATACAAGCGTATTGGTGGCCGGTCCCTACCGAACAAAATTACAAACATATTAACAAAATTTCATTCACATACAATTATATCTTCACATACAATTGTATCTACCTGGAAAGAAAGTGCAAAATTACAAATAATAATTTCTTGAGGTTAAACGTCTGTTCCTCACTCAAACGTACATGAACATTAACATCATTACATTAGTCATAGTTTTTTTTCTGTGGATAGTACATACTCTCTATCCAGGATACATCTTTTTCAGTGAAACACCTGATTGTTATTACCAGAGCTTCCCATGATAAGGTAACATTTCCTTTCTTTGGAGATGCTCGGTTAAAAATGGGGTCAATGACCTGAAGGTTTGTCAACCTAGCCTTCTGAAATTGCGCTTAGGTCTAATCACTTACTACCCCTTCCAAGAAAATCGACTTAAGACTACACCAAACAATAAAGAACATATTTATAGTTTTGTTATTAACACACAAAGACGTCCATCTTTCGACATATCCTTGAGGTGGTTACTGGGTGTTCGGGGTAGGGACTACCCTTAAGCACTCCAGGGCACACCCTCCAAACCCTAAGAAAGTGATATTGACTTGATATATAAATTAGCTAATATAACTCAAGACATTTATTCCCTAACTCACTTTATCTATATCAAGTATGTTTGTGATTTGTCTTAAACAAAAGAGAACATCTACCAATAAATATTAAACTAAACAACCCTACAAAGTACAAGGCATTTTTTTAAAAAATCAAAGTTTCTAGAAAACCATTATGTTGAAGAGACACTTCATACTTCAGCTTTGTGAAAATCACTATGCACAACATAAATCACTTAAAAATATAATTAAAACTGTAGTACATAAGTAGTGTGAATCTCTTATGCTAAAAGAAGAATGGGTATATTTTAATTTAAATCTGTTGATGCCCTCATGAAATAAGTCCAGTTTTCCTTTGGACCAAAGTGAGATTATTTCCTTTTTCTTCACATGTACTCCTGGTTCTTCCCTCCTATCCTTCTTCTTCTTCCTACGTTTCCTTCCTCGCATTGTGGAATTACACTTTTCAAAAGTCTCAAGTGAACATTGGAGAATGAAATATTTCATTTTGTTAATTGAAAAACCTACAGTATGACCATATGGGCTAGTACCGAGTAACTGTTCAATGTGTACAAGTTGCTTATTCCCAATGGGAATATCATTTGCCAATACTTTCGTACTGTGGTGAGTGGAGAATTCAAGGTCTTCCTCGAAAGGAAACATTAAATTATAAATTTGGTTCGCAAACTTAGTGACAAAAGTTGGTTTGCGGCGTTTGAAAATTGCTCTGGGCATAGCCATCTTGCTCTCCTTCAAAGAAATTGTAGGAACATTACTTACTTGAATATGTGTAACTGCACAAGGACTCTCTGAAATTGACCGAAGACTAACAGGTTCCATTTGAACACTAGTTTGAGAGTCAATACACAAAGCATCACGCGAAACCAGAGTTGCTTCCTGGACCAAAACAAAGCTCATATCTTTTCCTGGTACTCGTAGTTCCTCCTGTGACTCATTAAGAGGTTTCAAATTACTCTCCTCCTTGAACTGATCTTCATTCCTCACGAAACAATCTTGTCGTAATTGCACTAACTCGCCCCTTAATTGCAAGAGTCTATCATCAAAATGAGCAGTGATTTGACAGCGAAGAGCTTCACTTTTTACTCCTATCTCAGCTTTAAGAGCACTGCTGTTTTCAGCAATTTCAGCTTTAAGAGCATTGCTGTTTTCAGCAATTTCAGCTTTAAGAGCATTGCTGTTTTCAGCAATTTCAGCTTTAAGAGCATTGCTGTTTTCAACCATATCAGCTTTAAGATCAACCTTCAGTTCTTTAAAGTTTTTACTCATCTCTTCCATAAACTTCACCAACATTTCCGTTCCGGGTGGCATATTACCTTGCGCTGCTACCCCTTCCATAGCAGATTGCTTAGTCTCCATTTTTTTTTTTTTTTTTTTTTTTTTTTTTTAAAGATCAAAGCAAAACCAAACTTGAATGAGGTTATGAGGACAATAAGTTACTCTAGCGATAGGCTACCTATTCCCCAAACTTAGATAAACAGGTCAAAGGTATATCTTTCCAGTTTCAAATCAACTCACAACAACGCCGTGATAACTCGTCAAATGAAAACAAAACAACGCAATATATATTCCACAACCAAAAACAGATTTGTACCAAAGAGAAAAAAAAAACAACGTAGGCTGGCTCTTAAAACAGTTAATTTCACTTCTCCAATCTGCTGCTGTAAATAAAACACATGTAGATAATACAGTAATTATACTTTTATTTACTACTGCTGACTGTTGGTGTCGAACCACGTATGCAGACTACTACTGTCTCGTCGCTCAATGATACCTGCCACCTGAAAATGTCATGCACAGAAAAAGTTATACTTGTTAACGTAAAAGTTTTCGCGTCTTCCTCCCGCAATTAATGTCTTTGAAAAATGTAAATAATTGCAATCTATTTTATTTTATTTTTCCAGAAAGGAAAAAAAAACTTCATTCGTAAGTAGAACTGAAATTTGAAATTTCTGTACAAAATAAAATGTTATGTGAGAGCGAAATAAAATTTGCCGCGAGTATAAACTCTTACTATTAGGCTATAAATTTTCCAGAAGCTCCGGTAAATAACAACCGATGGTACAGATCTTTGAAACAAAATCCCGTTAATCTGCTATTCTTTTAGTCAAAATTATTATATTTAAAAAAATATTTCCCGGTTGTTTAATAGTATAATGTTGCCTGTTAGATGTCTTCTCAACTCCTGCCGCTATTTTCTGCAACGTTGATCCACGATTTGTTCTCTGCTATCTGCGTTGCGTTATTCACAGGTACTGCATCGCTGTATCCACTGCTGAAGTAATCGTCTCTGGTTATCTGTGTTGACTCTCTTGCGCTACCGTCTTTGCACAAGCTTGTTGTTTGTCGAGTAATTCTTCTCGCGCGTACCGTCTTTGGTCTTAATCTGCTTCGCGATTCTTAACAGTTGTTCAACTGTTTATTCTTATATTACTCACTTAACACTCCTTTTGTGATTTAGACGGCCTTTCTAAGCACTTAAACCGTCTATTAAACTCACAAGTCCTGTATTTACGGTCGACATGTCGGAGAACATATTGAATGTTGTACGACAATGTCAGATTAAAAATATTGATACGTGGCGACAATACAGTGTCACTATTATTTGATTAGCCGTTCTTTTCACACACTAATACTTGTCAGAGCAGGAAACTGTCCTGTCGCGAAGCCATGTCGGAAAACAAGCTTGAAATAGTGTGTCGGGATAATCACAGCAGTTCCTTCCGACTTGCTAATTAGTCCCCTTTATAATTAGTTTTGACCACCTAATGTAAGGACGATCAGACTTCGTTATAATTAATTATCGGCCGCCACCATCGGCTGGCTAGGGTACAAATCCAGAATAAATATCACTATAAGTTTCTTCAAGTAATCACTTCGAGTATGTAGACCAAAGATTTATTCTGAGTTCTGTGTTGTACAAATGCACCCGGCCACCAATGGAAAAAATAACAATAACACACACAAGCAAATTACTAGTGACAAACGATCCGAAGATGCAGGTTCCTTAGAGTGTCAACAATTCCTTCAATCACTTTCACAAAAAAACCAAAAGGAACCATATGCCTGACGTTCGCTGCTCCACACCACACACACTCTCTCTCTGACCGCTCCTCAACTGTTCGACTCATAAGTCACCGATACTCATAGAATAAATATAATTAAAATAAGTTAGGTACTGAAGGGGCAAGCATCTTTCTAACTGTATACATTTTTTAAATTTTTTTTTGTAGTTTTCATTATTATTTTTATTTTCACGCTAACATTGCCGATCGGAGGTAGAAGTACATGATTCCTTAAAGGTTTAGCGACTGCAGATCGCTGTACATTTCATAACTCTATCGCACCTGACACATCACTAAACTGCATCTTTACGCCACGCTGCGCGGTACAGTGGCGTGCTAGTTGTATGCCTACTGTTCTCGAACGTTCACGAGGTATGTGAATCTCTGCAGTATAACCTCTATCAGGTGGTCTCGTAGGTTGTTCTACTACGCTGCACGATCACGATTCGTGCACACGGTCATAAGCGACATATTCCCTCTTCAGTGGTTAACTTTCCGTACTTATGGCTCTTCCTATTGTCGGTGTAATTAGAGGCGGGAAAGGATTTTAGGACAAGGATCGGGAAAGATATTGGGTAAGCGTTTTGGATGAACAATTCTAAAATTAATCTCTAATGATTTCGTGAATCCTATGAAACCCGAAATCTGTATCGCAGGACGGTAATTCGAAGACGCATCCTCCCGAATGTAAGGTAGGAGCGCTACCACTCATCCGCCGGGTTCTGTCAGTAGGTTGCTGGTAAAGGGATCAGTGGCGAAAGATGCTTAAATGATGGTTTTTCGCCTGAAAATTGCTGAACAAATTGTAATGCTTCTTTAAAATGTCATCACAATGGATGTGTCAAAACAAGGCTATTTGGGCCAAGATATGGGAACTGTGGAGTATCAGATTTTTCATCAGTAGTCTTCAGTGGCATCAGATTCATCTCTGCGAACTCAAAGCTTGTCAAAAAAGATGTCAATTTTGCTGTCTTCATTAAAACAGAAGTAACATTTCGGCTCAATCACACATCCAGAATGTATTGGTGTCATAACTAGAATTTATGTTACGTCTTACAGAAGTAGGTTTCTTCAGAGCTACTGTGCTCCACAACTTGTTTGGTGAAAGCCGCTTACTGCAGATAAAGCCCAACGCTGCAAACACAGAGCGCAAAGAAAAACAAAAGCACGCCACACCAGGCTGAAGCTCAAATTCCTCAAAAAAGTGGCTGTTACATCAAAAGAAAAACCTCCTCTTCATCCCCTGTCTTTAAATGATCTAATAACTTCCGTTTAAGTTATTTAACTTAGCTGTGTATGGTCTCGAAGTACTTAATCCTATTAAGAAATAAGTCTTCCGAGCTGTAAAGTGAAGAACTCCAGCGTTACGCTGATTTATACCGAGCGTGGTGGGTGAGCGGTAACGATCTGGCCAGGTAAATGGTTCCTACAAAAGCCATGGCCGAATTACTTCCCGTTTCTATCTCCCAATCCCTTCCCGAATCAAATAACCTCGACGTCGACGGGGCGTAATCCAAAAGGAAAAAAACCAACCGAATTTACACGTTGATGTTAACAGTGTGACATATCAGCAAGGCAGAAGTTGTTTGTGTGACAGCATTACAATGACAAAATCATTACGAAATACGAACTCATTAGGTATTAGAAAGCAAGAAATTGTCAGGAGTTTGATTCTAGGATACTGGCACAGCAACAAAACAACAGTTAATCACGTATTAAAATTTGGAATATTTCTATAGCAAAATTTCAACCTTAATCTAGTGTGAGACGTCATCAACCATCCTATTTCTTATTTACAAAAATAAATAATAAGTAACTTCTCGCTGACTCGGATGGCTACTCATTTGTCCCAAAAAAGTACAGTGCTTCAAAGAGAACCGTCTCATGTTTCGTCAAATTCGTTGCTATCATAACCGTAGTTGACAGAAGGCACTACCATTTGGCAACACTGCAATCTATTGGCGATATAAGCCGTTATTCTTCACTTTTTACTTCTTATTACGATTGAAAAATCTTTGCTGTAGTAACGTCAGGTGCTAACTCCCAGTGGTACGTGTAGTTTGTTTGTCAGTATCAAATATACCCTTCCTCTTATAAAAGCTCCGCCTTTCAGTAGTGATGTTTCTGGAGAAACTCTTCAAAGGATCGCAATGAGACTGTAATTCAGTCCTCAGCTGAGCTGTGAGAATCACATCAGTCTGAGAATTATATGCGTGCCTTGCACAAGGGACACTGTGTCGCTATGTGCGCAGAGTTGACAATATTCACGTCGACAAAAAGAACTCCATCCAGGACATCATGAAATATTTTAGTAAAGTAGTTGTTGTAACACCAATTCACGATTCAGCTGCAACGAATGGTAAAAGGTAGCAGCAAAAGTTCCAACAGGAAGGAAAAATAAAAATGGTGATTAAGAAATTATGGGAACCTTATAAAAAGCGGATAAATGAAAGATAATGAGATAGGTAAGATATGAAAGTAGTTTTTCCACCAGAGACAAGGGAAATTGTAAATACTAGTAAGTTAACAGAATGCAGAAAGTTAAGCGGATCAATCAGCCTTAAAAGAAAACATTCATGAAGTGAAGGATTGAATTTAGAAATTATTTTACAAAATGAACCACCAGGGTGTACTAAGTACGAGATCGGCAAAGTGCGTTAGATAGTAGGATAGAGATCATTATGAGTAATACAGGTATCTAAGAATCTATCTCTCATGGAAATGAAATCATTTTCCTGTGGAGAAACGAAGGGGAGGGGGATGTGAAATGTATCAGTATGATCTTTGTACTGCGGTACTAGTAGGAAATCATTCCAACTACAGACATAAAGAAAGCATAACCCACAACAAAATTATTTAACAACGTCAGTAAACCCTTGTTGAAAACAATATTTTTTTAAATTTATTTATAGATGACAGAATCCATCACGAGATGGATGGCTGAAAAGTGTGGAGGAGTGTGTACGGAAGAGAGGATAGTACTGGAACAAACTGGTGATAGAGAGGTGGTGGGATGAAAGAAGGAAATGGAAAGGATAATGCATGAAGAAGACTCAGCCAGTGGCTGGAAACTGTTTAGGTTGATGATTTAATTTAATTCCAATGGAGCACAGGCTCCGGTGGCAATTTCCCTACACACCCAACTTCCCCCTATCTTTCACTCACCTACATTTGCCCTCTACAAATTTTAACTTTAAATTCTTTTAACTTTTTCGGTAGGTTATTCATCATTCCCCTTGGTAACTCATTCCAATCCCTGACACCTTTACCTAAAAAACAAAATCTTCCCACACTCTTGTGAATGAAATCGAGTGCCAGCTTGTGGTCATGGTCATCTTTTCCCTTCCATGAACTACTTTTCATACCTACTGCAATATATTTCCATGCCTCATCGCCAGTATACACCCTGTACACTCCCATTACCCTCGTCATCCTCCTCCTGTCTTGCAATGAATCCCATTCCAGCTCCTTTATCATATCTGTCACTGATTGCATTCTGCGATAATTTCCAGAAACAAATCTAGCAGCCCTTCTTTGCACCTTCTCCAACTCCTGTATTTGATACTCAAAATGTGAGTCTCATACTACACTACCATATTCGAGCAATGGTCTGACCAAAGTTTTGTAACCCAATTCCTTGACTTCTCTCGTGCATCCCCTCATCACTCTCTCCAACAAGTGCAGGATTTTGAAACCTTTTCCTACCACCTGTCCAATGTGTCCTGCCCAGTTAAGCTTGTTATCAACTGTAATGCCAAGATATTTACATTTCAAGTCTTCAGCAAGCAATTCTTTCCCGACCTTATATTCACAATTAACCTTTTGTTTTTTATTTGTGTATCTAATTAGCTGACTCTGATGATGATAGATGTCAGAATCCATTAAGTCAGGAGCTGTTTCATAAAAATGTTATTTATGGGTCTCTGAAAATATCTTCGAAATCCTGATTTCTACTAACATTTACACACTTTTCCCCGTAAATTTAGGAATACCAACAGGAAATTGGAGCAAAGAGAAACTTTAACAAGAAACATTATTGGATAATCTATTAGATTTCGAAAAATTTTGTGTTAAGTCGCAGATTATTTTTGTCATCTTTGTTATAAGAGTAAATAAATGCAGGAGCAGGTTTCACAATCTTAGGTATGAACTATCATAAGCCTCTTTTCTGTTCTATACTCTTCACTCTTGAAGTTATAAACTTCTAATTTTTCAGACACTTGCAAATTTATACATGCCGACGATATCATGCTTACAGTTCAACGAAAGGGTAGAAAAGATCTTCGGGTAGTGGATGACTACTTTTGACAATGCAACTTAAGCCGTAGATAACAGAAGAAGTTACCTTTCACCTGAAGAACATACAAGCGAACTACCAGAAAAATGTAATGTTCAGTGCTCCAACATATCTGAAAACCAGTTCAGACAGAAATAGTTGCCAAACTGAAAATATTATGGCAACCGAATGTGAAGGGGAACAACGCAATTGATATTGGTCTTTCTCCTCTAGTGCGTGACGCTAGCTCTCAAACAATATGCGTTCAGCTTCACTGAGCCACTATTGGCAGAATCCTTTGTACCCAAGTTCAATGGCTGCCGGCGCTTATTAATATTCTGCCACCTCATATCACAAGTTAATAATCCGTTCTCAAAACTTGCAGACTTCAAGCTGCCACAATCTACTTGGAGTAGCACAGCGGTATAAACGTGGCATGGGTAGAGCTGCCTTTGCTCTTCAGAATTGGTGCTGGTTAGATTCACCTTACAAAATAAAAAGTACACAGTAAAGTGATGAGCACGCCCCGAAATTTGAGGATCTGAGCTAAGCTACGCTGGAAGTAGTGGTCTGGATCGAGCACCAGCTGTCCAGCTATAGAAGAAACAAACGCAATCAAAACATGCACCGTTGTAGCCCCTGTAACCCTACTGAACAGAATTTATAATTATTAATTGTCGCCATTGGTGGCAAAAAATCTATGTATATGTATTTCACAATGTAGCTTTCCTGTAGACTACTATGTTGTCTTTTCAGTTATACTGCAAATAACATGCATTTTGCATTGTGTTTATGAATTCTGTCTAAATTTTTAGTAATTTCCCGACTCTAGTGTGATAAACATACACTAAATAAAAAGGGTGCTTGAATTAAGCTGATGCACTTCAGATTTTAAGCTGATTAATGAACTTTTTATCTCTGGCAGGTAATAATTGTCTGTTTTCTGTTATTAAATTGATGTAGTAATCAGTGAGATTTAAGTGGTGTGGTCTACATCCCGATAGCTGATAGTCTTAACAGTCGCGAGCGCATCATCGCAAGCCTGCACGCGAAATCAATCACGTGGCTCACGGCGTAATGAATAATTCACGAGAACATAATTTACGTTTTAAGCATGATCAGGCCAAGCGTGCTTCGAATAACGCGCGTGGACTGCGTTCTAACGCCACATTACCATCAGCGTTCTGTTGGGCGCCCTGCAGCGCTGTCCAGAGGCCGTACACAGATAGCCTGTTATAACATCGGACCTCAAATCATTTACATTTCATCATGGGTAATCCTGTCGCCTTCTGTAGCTACCAGTTGATAAACCGTATATTTAGAACAAAATTAAATAGTGAATACTTGTATCCTCTTCATTTTTAAGACTGTAATATTTTAGATGACAAGAGACAACGCTGACCGGTTGAAACGTAACTGAAAATACGGTTGTTTAAGACAGACAACACATAACTGCACTCCAGGAATTCACATATGTATATTATTTGTTGAGACTTACGTGTCTAGGATATTTACACAATATTTTTGGAATTACCTCAATTAATTTCAGAAAGGCGGGATCCTTAAGTCAGCAGAGTAAAATCGTCAATAATAACATTAATTTATTTTGAAATAACAATGACAACAGGTTATATACGAAAAATGTAGCTATGATAAATACGACCGACTGATAGCAAGTAAACGTGATTAATAAGTTTTAAGGTCTTAATCATTTCATAGGCTTATAACTTGATGACAAGCAAACTCACTACAAAGTGGAAGTACAGAATATATTAGTATTTTTTGTTGTACCAAAGAATATCAACATTTCCGCGTCAATATTATTTAGAGATCTTTGTTTACAGCTTTGTCTCCAGAGTAGAATAGAAACCTGATATGGATTGGAACGTGTCTTTCGTCGCTACAGCGTTATAATTAGGTGTGTTAACTTGTATTCTGACACTCAGTTTGTCCTAAACTGAAAACATTTCAAGTCTGGGAATAGCCACGCCAAGCGAGCTCTCTGCAGGCAGCGCGCGTGTTGGGCGGTGGGGTTGCCGGCTGGAGCGGTGAAGGCAGCGCGCGTGTTGGGCAGAGGGGTTGCCGGCTGGAGCGGTGAAGGCAGCGCGCGTGTTGGGCAGTGGGGTTGCCGGCTGGAGCGGTGAAGGCAGCGCGCGTGTTGGGCAGTGGCGTTGCCGGCTGGAGCGGTGAAGGCAGCGCGCGTGTTGGGCAGTGGGGTTGCCGGCTGGAGCGGTGAAGGCAGCGCGCGTGTTGGGCAGTGGGGTTGCCGGCTGGAGCGGTGAAGGCAGCGCGCGTGTTGGGCAGAGGGGTTGCCAGCTGGAGCGGTGAAGGCAGCGCACGTGTTGGGCAGTGGGGTTGCCGGTTGGAGCGGTGAAGGCAGCGCGCGTGTTGGGCAGTGGCGTTGCCGGCTGGAGCGGTGAAGGCAGCGCGCGTGTTGGGCAGTGGGGTTGCCGGCTGGAGCGGTGAAGGCAGCGCGCGTGTTGGGCAGTGGCGTTGCCGGCTGGAGCGGTGAAGGCAGCGCGCGTGTTGGGCAGTGGGGTTGCCGGCTGGAGCGGTGAAGGCAGCGCGCGTGTTGGGCAGAGGGGTTGCCGGCTGGAGCGGTGAAGGCAGCGCGCGTGTTGGGCAGTGGGGTTGCCGGTTGGAGCGGTGAAGGCAGCGCGCGTGTTGGGCAGTGGCGTTGCCGGCTGGAGCGGTGAAGGCAGCGCGCGTGTTGGGCAGTGGGGTTGCCGGCTGGAGCGGTGAAGGCAGCGCGCGTGTTGGGCAGAGGGGTTGCCGGCTGGAGCGGTGAAGGCAGCGCGCGTGTTGGGCAGTGGGGTTGCCGGCTGGAGCGGTGAAGGCAGCGCGCGTGTTGGGCAGTGGCGTTGCCGGCTGGAGCGGTGAAGGCAGCGCGCGTGTTGGGCAGTGGGGTTGCCGGCTGGAGCGGTGAAGGCAGCGCGCGTGTTGGGCAGTGGCGTTGCCGGCTGGAGCGGTGAAGGCAGCGCGCGTGTTGGGCAGAGGGGTTGCCGGCTGGAGCGGTGAAGGCAGCGCGCGTGTTGGGCAGTGGGGTTGCCGGCTGGAGCGGTGAAGGCAGCGCGCGTGTTGGGCAGTGGCGTTGCCGGCTGGAGCGGTGAAGGCAGCGCGCGTGTTGGGCAGAGGGGTTGCCGGCTGGAGCGGTGAAGGCAGCGCGCGTGTTGGGCAGTGGGGTTGCCGGCTGGAGCGGTGAAGGCAGCGCGCGTGTTGGGCAGTGGCGTTGCCGGCTGGAGCGGTGAAGGCAGCGCGCGTGTTGGGCAGTGGGGTTGCCGGCTGGAGCGGTGAAGGCAGCGCGCGTGTTGGGCAGTGGGGTTGCCGGCTGGAGCGGTGAAGGCAGCGCGCGTGTTGGGCAGAGGGGTTGCCAGCTGGAGCGGTGAAGGCAGCGCACGTGTTGGGCAGTGGGGTTGCCGGTTGGAGCGGTGAAGGCAGCGCGCGTGTTGGGCAGTGGCGTTGCCGGCTGGAGCGGTGAAGGCAGCGCGCGTGTTGGGCAGTGGGGTTGCCGGCTGGAGCGGTGAAGGCAGCGCGCGAGTTGGGCAGTGGCGTTGCCGGCTGGAGCGGTGAAGGCAGCGCGCGTGTTGGGCAGTGGGGTTGCCGGCTGGAGCGGTGAAGGCAGCGCTCGTGTTGGGCAGAGGGGTTGCCGGCTGGAGCGGTGAAGGCAGCGCGCGTGTTGGGCAGTGGGGTTGCCGGCTGGAGCGGTGAAGGCAGCGCGCGTGTTGGGCAGTGGCGTTGCCGGCTGGAGCGGTGAAGGCAGCGCGCGTGTTGGGCAGTGGGGTTGCCGGCTGGAGCGGTGAAGGCAGCGCGCGTGTTGGGCAGAGGGGTTGCCGGCTGGAGCGGTGAAGGCAGCGCGCGTGTTGGGCATTGGGGTTGCCGGCTGGAGCGGTGAAGGCAGCGCGCGTGTTGGGCAGTGGCGTTGCCGGCTGGAGCGGTGAAGGCAGCGCGCGTGTTGGGCAGTGGGGTTGCCGGCTGGAGCGGTGAAGGCAGCGCGCGTGTTGGGCAGTGGCGTTGCCGGCTGGAGCGGTGAAGGTTTTTACGGCTCTCTAAAAGTGGTCTCTGCTGAGAGGCAATGCGCACCACCAACCTGTTTACAACATCAGTCCAAACGAACCTAACAACCTCAGACTGTCAGTGTTATGTGAATTACGCTACAGGTCACATACAAAAGTATTAATCATTCCGAATATAACGCAATTTTTTACAAATATACTTCCCCATACTCAGAAATAATAACTGGTTTTCCTTGACAAAGAACCATTTTGGACCATTATAGTTTCAAATTCTTTCATTTTTCTTATAAAGTACTGTTTTTAGCGATGTCTTAGTATTCTCTGCACTACTTTGGGCACTCTTGGAAAAAAGGAGGTGGGGGGAGCGGGGTGGGATACTGCGTCAACTAAGCCTGTTTGCACAGTTGAGTGTTTATCCGCCAGCGTGCCGCAGAAACTATAGTCAGGACTCATGCGCAAATGTTTGTCAGTTGGAAGGGTGAATCAAATGTACACAGTACTTATAAAAGAACCGGCTAACAAAAACAAAAATACAGGCAAGGGTACGTATAAGCAACCGCTACCAATACGGCTGTCACCTCCGTTAAGATAATAACTACGTCACGACAGTTCAGATTTAATATATACACAAAACTGACCCAGCCAGTAGTGCTATATGGATGTGTAGGAAGGAATACTAAGACAAATAACTTAAAAAGACGGGGAGAATATTAAAGTAATGTACTCCGCAAGATCTTTGCTAGGCGATGAAAGAGCGAAATATAGAGTCCTTCATAGTCTGTAGATTTAAATATGTACAACGAGATTAACTTGATCGCTGTAAAAAAAGATATGGCAGGACACATGTTTCAAATGCAAACGACCGATGGCTTAAAATAGCCACCAAAATTAGCGACATACGTACTGTCGTAAGACCGAGAATACGGTGGTTTGACTGTATATCCAAAGACCGTCAGCGAGTAGGCCTGCTGGACTAATAGTAAATAAGAGAAGAAGAGAGACAGCATTGCAGGAAATCCCTGAAGGCAGCCTGCGATCACACATCCTATGCCCTACAGATAGTCTGTTCTGTTCAGAAAGAATGAAGGCAAACAGGAAAAGATTTTCTTTACCTTAGTAAGTCTTCACCCTCTCACCCATATCCTTTTTCCGCTACGTGAATGCGAAGGCTTATTTATATCTGTTCCTAAAAAAAAACTATGGTTTTTTTCGTTGTATTTTATTCCTTACCTATTGAGAGGAAAATAACACCAGTATACCACGTAACTATAATAGTCGTAACGCTCAAGGTATATACTGTACATTCAACGTTACCAAAAAATTAAAATACAGTTTTGTTTAATTATTGTGTATATCTATCTATTTTTAATGCTTCTTAATTTATGGATATAACCAGCCCCTATACCCACTGCAGGGTCATATTTTTTACAGGTACTTCACATCCTCTTTATTCAATGAGAACGAATTTAAGCATGTTGGTTATATAATACCAGAGTGAGAAAAGTATTCCTTGTTCGAAAATCAGCAAATATAACAAAGAAGTAAGGCTATACGGCTCAAACGATATGCTCATTATCAACAACAAACAAATTAAATCCTAATAAACTTAAATGCACAACGTAATAAACGCTCAAAACGGTGTAATACTTACAAAATTCTTATGTTTTGACTAGCACCCAGCTTGAGTCAGTGAGGAAAATTAGACGAAAATGGTAATCAAAGGGAAATAAGACGAATGTTCGCCTCCTTACCCCACACCCTGCGGGGGCCCCAGGTGAGCGTCATTTTTCGTGCGCTTCACTGTGCGGAGCTCCCAATTAATTACTCGACGTCCCCATTCACTGCGTTGAATGAGTGAAGGACGTTCAGCTGACCTCAATTACGGCTCCCGCTGCACAGGTTAGCAGACAAACTTCCAGAACAAAGGAGAATGGAGAAAAAAGTCGGTCCTCTTTCTAGAGAGAATCAACGTCTTCCAGTGGTATATCTGTCGCTGAAAAACTGAAGATTGATTTAATTTTTCCACTAAGCCTGTAAGGAAACGAAGTTTTCTTATTTTGTATGTACATTTTTTTAATATATATCATCTGTGCCTGTGATACAGTTCCAATTTGAGAAGAGTTATATAGTAGCTCTGACGTGGAGCATATTTGGTTGTTTTGGTTGCCAAGCAGTTTTTATGGAAGAGAGAGAGAGAGAAGAAGGATACTGCTGTAAGAGAATACCGTTGTATTATTATTTGGAGTCCGTTTAATGTATTCGGTATGAAGATATGGAAAAATAAACATTGTTACTGAATATTTAAATTTATTAATATAACAAGAAATCTTATAAAATGGCGCAACATGACTACTACATAGAATTAGTTAACTAATTCTGTAATAAAAGAACCAGTACCATCTTCGGAAGAGAAAACAACTTTGAAGGTAATATGTGTTTTTCATGTTGGTTTGGAAATTCTAAACGGAGTTTCATTTTCATTACTGCGTTACTCACCGAGTATACTTCTTACGATAATTGTAACGAAATTTCTGCTATTTGTTTGTGTGTTTTTTTTATATATATATAATGGAGGGTGAAGTTTTAAAATCAACCAGAAATCATGTAGATACCGAAGTGCATGTAGACAGTGGTTTAGGTCCAAGTTATGAGTATCATGATCGATTAGAACTTGAAGAGGATTATACAGGTGTTTTTCATGACGTCCCAGTAACTAGCTTCACTGAAAAAAATTATCACTGGGAAGAGAGTCCTTCCGCGGAAAAAATGCTAGCAATGATTCTGCATGGACAGAAGAAGATGGAACTGTAGATGGAAAATATTAGTAATAATCATCAACAAACGTTACGACTGTGGGAAGAAGGAAGAGAAGACGAAATTGATCGCTGGATTAAAGAAGTAAGAAGGGCGTGCGAAGACAAGTTAGGAATGGAAATTGAGGAGCTTGAGAGAAGAAAACGGTGAAAATCGGCGAGATGACGATGAAGGAAACAATGCAATGTGGGAGAATAGTGGACCAGTGAAATGGTGGAAATGTCTGCAGCAGATAGAGGAGAAAAATGAAATTAACTATGCTGGAAAGGATATAGTGGAAGAAGACGAGATAATTAACGTGGCAAGAATGGATCAATGGGATAGTAACGTGGGAAATACAGAAGTAGGGACAGAAAGGAAAGATGAAACGGTTATTATTTTTACTAGAAATGATGACAGAAATTATGGTTTGGAAACTGAAGTGAACGATGAAACTGAAGACGAGAAGAGTTATGAAGATACCGAAGAAGAGGTAGAAAGTGACGAAGAGATAAGTAGTGGAGAAGGAGATAATGTAAAATGCTTTCTAGGAGGTGGTGCATAGAATAATGGAAGAATTAGGAGAGGTGGATGGAAGGGAAAAGATGGTCACGACAACAAGCTGGCACTCAATTTTAGACATAAGTGTGTGGGGAAATTTTATTTCATGGATAAGGTAGCAAGGGATTAGAATAAATTACCGAGAAAAGTGATGAATAATTTGCCAAAAATGCTGAAAATATTTAAATTAAAATTCTTTTAGGGTGAAAAATGGTGGTCAGAAGGAAGGGGAAAAATGGGTATGGAGGAAATCTGCCACCAGAGTGCGCTCCACCACAGTTAAATTAAATCACAATCTGATGACTAAAAAGTCTTCACCACAATCTCTCCTACTGTGTTAATCAGGTACTGAATGATGCGAATTTCTTCTAGCGTTATGGTTAGAACCAAATAACCCCGATTTGAGTTCCAGACTACACTGTTGTGTATCAGCAGCCTCGTCCTACGAGGTGGTTTTAATGTGATGTACAAAGGAGTAATTATAAAGTTGAAGTAACTCGTAAAGTCATTCACCTGTTGGCTGTTGTTTCTAAACGCTATCAGATGGTCAAAAGAGGCCATTGATTTAAAGTACCGGCAGTAATGGAGAAAAAGGGCAGTAGAGTGGTTGCCGCACATAGTTTAGAGGTGGAGTGAAGTTACGTGCGAGCACGAAAGCCCCGCCCCGCCTGTGTTATCTGCTGTCGGTTCAATGGTCGGACTTTATCTCGGGCGCCCGTGTGCCCCTGCGAGGCCGACACGCCCGCGGCACAATAACACTGTGCCGCCGCGCCGCATCTTTATTGAAACGCAAACATCTGCTGCTGGCGCCGCTCCCGCGATATAGCGGCGCGAGGCTAGGGAGACAGATGACAAATGCGGAATCGATGTTAGAAGGCGAGGCCCAATAACCGCTCGCCGGATGTTAGCTCTCTGCCCACCGGAAGCGACTCGTTATTTATGGATACTACATCATTTGCTGCTGCCGATATGGACCGGGTTGTAAATTTGAATTTTTTTAACAGAAAACCATTCTTACAGAAAACTGGAAGCTCGCATGAGTAGATTATTGCATTATGCATTGTTCCGGCTAGCTTGAAATAATTATAACTAAAATAAAATAATTTGATATCAACTACTTAGTTCATTGTAACACATCATTCAATAAATCTCAGGTAGAACTATCAAGCTTAGAGCTTTCATCAAATGTACAGATATATGGCAACCAAAAAAAGTATATATGCGTGAACTCAAAACTGGCAAATGTGCACGCAATAATTTCTTTGGAATATATTGCAATGCAGAATTAAAATCCACATGTAAGTTTAAACCTTAATTTTTTTGATTAACTGAATCATCATGACTCATATACCATCATGGATGTTCGGTGAGTTAGAATGATACACAAACCTGAATTATTAACATTAACTTTTGAGAATAGTTGTATGATTAAGTTTTCTTAGCCATTGAAATGAAAATTTTTGTAGTCAGTTTGCAACGGTAACACTTAGTTATGTTCACTGCTAGGACCGGTCGAAGATTTCCAAGAATCCACTCGCTTTTAATTATCCTCAGTTCGTCCAGACTTTCGCTTCTACAGCTATGCTTCCGCTGACACCATCAGCTTAGCTTTGAACCTTTATTTACGATGACGGTTCACTGTTTAGGGTGGCTTTCAATCGTCCATGAGAACGGTGACTAACATCTGTTAAGTTTTTTTTTCATCTGTACTGAACACAATGATCAATGATCAATGATCAATAACTGTGAAAAATCGAATTTTTTTAGCGGAACTGACTTTCTCAAGCAGGCCGTAACTCCTTCCCGCACAATATTCTCTCACCTCCCTTTTCGCTGCCTCCTGCCCAACCTCGTTTCCTCTCCAACCACTATTCCCAGAATTCCTGTGAGAGATCCAGGAAATCAACGAATTGGCCACGCTTCTCCGCTGGGGACTTCGAAGCAGCCTGAGAGGAACTGGTCACTAACAAGTTTAAGGCGAAATGATTCGTGTAACGATGTGAAAATGAAGACATGAATACATAGCACTATGATAGCGACTGTTTTTAACAACTGATGTTCCTGACTGGAAACTATTACAGAAGGAATCGCATCCAGTTTTAATTTAGCTATTTCAAATTTGCTGTCAGACTATAGAAAATGCTGTCACCAAACGAATAAAACAACTACCAACAGCTGATACAGTCAGCCAAAATTTTACCGTTTATAACAAGTGCTTCTAGCTAACTCTTCTGTGGTACAAATATCTCTTTTTAATAAATGCTTATTGTTTGCTGAATAAATATAAAAAACAACAAAAATAAAGATCTTCTGACATCATTGATGTTAAGAAATAAACATATTACACTTGTTACCGAAATGCTCCTAAAACACATTTTAACAATACAGAAAGTTTTTTTTACCAAACTTTAAATGTCATTCGAAATGCTGATGGAATATCCATTGCGAGTATGAGTAAGAACTGTGCATAAGTCTTAGCAACCATTAACTGAGCTTTCCAAATGTTATAAGTAAAACTAAACACAGGAAGGACAGAATGTGTAATTGATTGCTTTTGTTGTGTGACAGGTATGAAAGAAAATACTGTCGAAGCACTCTCTAATACTCAAGATGACGACACTATTATTCGATTTTCCAGTCATGAATTAATACCGACACTTAATAGCAAACCACCATCAGTCTATTGGGTAAATTATATATCAAATTCTTGTAACACTTCAAAGTTAGTGCCAACCAGTCAAACTTGCGAGATTGTTAATATTTGTTCTGGTTAGATTTCCGGAGTACTGTTCACTACGAAAAAGATACTAAACCGATAGAAAGTGTTTATCACGTGTTTATAACCTTTTTTAATAAAAAAAATTGAATTTAATTCACAAAGCAAGCTGCTTATCGCTTTACTTAAGATTGAATTTAAAATTCACTCTCATTGGTGGTCAACATTTATATTGTCACTTCTAGTTCACATTATATATCTAGATGTTTACTATTTTTCAGTTTTTGTGAGCACAACATTTATAGCAACGAAGGACGCTTACAACAGTTAACTAAAAACACCAATGCTCGATTCTGTGCACGAACTGGTGTCCCCTGCAAATAGAGCCCAATACGCTGACCACACCGCTGACGGCACCGGCGAGGTAATTACTAATAATTACCATGCGACTGTGATCTAACATCGTATGGGGAGTGCATTTAAGCCAACAACACTGACAGGAAAAACAGAACAAATTCCTTGCCAAAGAAAACATGTTAGGACATCAAACTGAATTAAAACCTTAGGTTCTCTCAAAGTTACCCGAATGTTGAAGGTAATTTTAAATTACTTCTTTATTCTAGATAATTCTTTGAGACAGGAAGATCGCTTCTCGTTCATACCATTGCATTGGTAGTACTGCTTACCATCTCTTGTTCGTGTGTTAGCCATCTGATTGGCAAGTTGCTTTTCCGAGGTGTTTCAGTCGAACGCGGATGTACCAGTGATTACCAATTTTGTTTATGAACGGATCGTTTCATTTTCTACATTGCTGCTCTAACGCTAAAATCGATAGTAATAACCAGTACGACCCGAGTTTATCAGAGCAACAAATTCTGCATTGATGACTGGAGTGAGTGACCTGGAATTCACATATCTGCTGATACAATGCACATTTAGCGATGCCATGAAAGACGCAAGTGAGAGTTTGCTCAAAACAGTTGGTACAAAACACGGCAAATAAAACTGAGCTTCGTAGTCTCTGTAATGAAGATGTAGTAAGATGCACTATACGAACACGAACATCCTAAATGCAACAATAGAGACTAAATATAACCAAGATCGTACTGCGATGCAACATTTACGACAAACCTTCAGTCACAGGTTCTAGATTTGTGAAGTTTAAGAGGCATAAATAATAGAGAAGTGTTCTTACAATAACGCAGGTTAGCTACATACAATAATGAGTAGAATCATACGGAGATTACCCAATCATATGGTTATGGGTGTCCAGATAGAATCTAAACTTGTATATGTAATGACAATAATTTCGTGTGGTCTCAGAGACCTTGAAACATTGTTTGGAACGAGGAAAAATAAATAACTAAATCCTACAAGTATACCAGAAAATGAGTTTTCTAGTTCAGGTAGACTGAATTCACGGAAAAAATTTAGAAACCAAACATTTATTTTCCCTGGACAACATAGACAGCTCAGTCTTGCACCACTCAATTGCGTGATGGATGTCGTTATTCTGTCTACGTTTTCTGCGGCTGATGAGCATCTGTGACCGAAGACGGCTATTGCAAAACTCATGTAAATCATCAAAAGCTCTTCGTTATTAAATAAAAAATTATGTTGAAGGTAATAATGTTGATACGCAACGATTTGTATTGAAATTTTTCTTCTTCCGTAAGGATCAGAATTAATAGAATAAATCTATAATCGAATCAAAAACGATATGATTAAGGTGTTTGTTAACTACAGAATTTGCTGAAGATCAATACCTAACGAAGGAGTTAATAATTATAATTTTCAAAAAGAAAAGTCAGTTGTTTCTTAATCTACTCAGCACGTTCTGTAAAATTACTTTAAAACAACACGATTTACATATTTTAAACAGTTACAATACATATAATGTTTATTTACTGCAGGAGAAATCGTGTAGTGCAATGCTTTCCTATTACATTTGCGACGAGATATTAGAGAAAAGCTTTAGACGAAACAATCATAACAATGATGGCAATAACTCAATTGAAGACTTTTGCACCAAGTTTCGTCAACATAATAACTAACATTAGCTACTCCTACCCGAAAACGGCGTTAGTTAACATGCTTCCTGACGTCTGGTGCTTTCTTCTATATCGTCATTTTTCACTATCGATTCACACTGATAGAAAGCAGGCACACTCTTTGGAGATTTTCACTACTCGCTATTGTTTGACATCAGTTTCCTTAGGATCTAATATACCTTATTAAACTTGGGTTGTGTGTTTTGGAGGAGTATTACCTAGATAACATTAAATAATTATTCTGAAGTTTAGAGAACTGTGGTTAAAATGTCACTTAAACTATAAACCTAGAAAAGGGATGGGGATGAAACTACGACAAATATATTTGTCTAGATCCTTCTCTCCACCGTCTGGACCAGTGGTTCATAACAAGGGCGGTACTGCCCTTCTATGGGCGTTGAAGAGATCATAGAGCGCGCCCCTTTCTTGCTAAGGGCTGCATCAAAGAAGTTTTTAATTGCTTTCCCATGATGATCTTATTATTATTATTATTATTATCCCGCGATTCATTAAAAGTGTGTGGCGGAGGAAGCATTGCACCTATCTGATAGTGTAATAGTTCGGAAGGAATATGCGGGATATGGCAAGAGGCGCCCATTGGCTATTTTGAGGAACCGTCCCGGCATTCGCCTGGAGTGATCTGGGAAATGCATGGAAACCCCAGATCAGGCTGGCCGGAGCGATTTATCAAGAACTACTCCTGTCGGATTTTAAGTTTACTCGCCCGGTAAATCCTTCCTATTCCATTCAGACAAAAGAGCATTATCTAAGAAAAGAAACAGATTGCCAATAGTGGGATGAGTGTAAAAATTGTTGATCACAAATAAGGAACCAAATATCGAAAAATTTCTGTCATTACACCGAATTCAGCACTCTGATCAATAATATTTTCGCATAATGTGTATTTTTTAATCAAACTGTGAACCATACACAAACATTGTTAATAACTTTTAATAAATTAATTTTAGAAATGTGACTTTGCTTTTCTATATATGACATTATACGTTCACCTAAGAGGGGAGCTATCGAATCGCTGTAGCAAATACAAAAGAGTTAGAGCACTATGGGTTAGGTTAATCGTTACAAGAAAGGGAGTTGGTGTGGGTTTTTTTCCTAAAAAATGAGTAATTTTTTTTTAGAGGGGATGGTAGACCAAAGAAGGTTGTAACCTATGACCATCCAGCGCTTCTTGAGTTTATTAGCATTCTGTTTTCAGCTGGCTGTTTGCCGGGCGTGTCCCCGCCGCCTGGCCGCAGGGGCAGCCTGGCCGCAGGGGCAGACTGCTGCCGACGCGGCCCATTGAAGCGGCACAAAGGTCGACCCAATAGGCCGCCAGAGGCGCCACCTACCACCGTAATACGTCCTCCAGGAGGCCGCTCCAGTCTGCTGCTTCCAGATACTCCAAAGACATTTTAAACTAGCAGTAAGAAACTACGAGTTAAGAAAGAACTACAACAGTTTTGGGAATCAAATGCATTGAAATAGATGAAAAGTTCAAGTCGGTTTGAGCTATTACGTATTATTATTATTCTTACTCCGCGATTCACTAAAAGTGTGTGGCGGAGGGTGCATTGCATCTATCAAAAAGGGTTATGGTTTGGAAGGGTTATAAGGGATATGGCAGGAGGCGCCCATGGGCTATTGTGAGGAACCATCCCCGCATTCGCGTGGAGTGTTCTGGGAGTGTAATTGGAACAGATCATTACACTAATTACAGAATCATACTTATTCGTGTCAAAGTGTTAGTAAAGCTTGAAGTTTTATAATCCCTTACTTTAATTGGAAAGTCTGTGCCTCTCTGACAATGAAGTGCCACCTGGAATTCAAGCCCACAGTAAAGTAACATTAGGAACTGTGATGGCAGAAGGCAAACGAAAAGAGAATTGATAAAATGCTTAAGGTAACAAACTGGGCATCTTAAAGTCATACCGTAATTTTTTTCTGCCACCCTCATTATAAAGTCATTTATTATATACGATACAAATAACTTGATATCATGCCTATTTTTGTTTAAATGTAATAAAAATCTTTCGTGTAAACCAATTAAATCAAAACATTGTTTTCAACAACGACAAAAAATAGTAGCAACGAATGTCACATGTAAACACAACGAGGGAAATGCGTTCGCTCTAAATGCCAACTGTCCACAACAACGGTGAAGTCTGAGAAAATCATCTTCATTTCTAGAAACTACGATTATCGTCGCCTAAACAAAAGTCGAACCGGTGCATAAGTCATGGAAACGCTATCCGTGATGTGTTAATAGTAGTGTAGGGCTCCCTAGCAACCTCAGAGCTCCATAGAGAATGGTCAACTGTTTTTATTGTTATTTATCAAACACCATTTCTTTCCTTCGACATTTCCTGGATTTATTTTAAATAAAATGTATTTCTCGGAGACAAACTTATTGAATGGATTGTCTGGTGATCAGTCGTACCTGTAAATAGGTAAATATACTTCATTTTTTTTTATAAACTTTAAATTAACTGTTCGAATCACATTTTTTTTTAGAATACGCGTTCGCTTTGTACTGAAACATCTTCATAAATACATGGTCATATACAGACGGCTCAAAGACATCCGAGGAAAATAGAGTAGAAGCAGCGTACTTCTGTCCAAGTACGGGTCATTCAGCGCAATTCTCGTTACGTGAGGGAACATCCATCTTCAATGCGGAAGCGAAAGCCATACTGGTGGCAGTCAAGTACAGTAAAACGATCCATGCGGAACAAATCGTCATACTTACGGATTCAATGAGTATCTTAAAATGCCTACACAACAACACATGGAATTATCACCATCCAAGGAAAATCGTAGAAATTAGAAAACAAATAAAATGCAGCAGAGAACGAGGAATCACTACCTACCTATTATGGGTACCAGCCCATAGAGGTATAAAATACATTGAACGTGTGGATACTTTAGCAAAACAAGCCACCCTCAAGGGACTTAAGGACGATCGGAATCTCCCAACTTCAGACATAGTTCACACAATCAAAAAAGTCTAACAACAATGATATCCAGACTGCGTTTTAACCACGCAAGATTTCCCAGGCACCTTTTACGACTAGGCCTGAGGGAATCTCACCTCTGTGAGTGTTCAGATCGCGTTATAGGAGACACCAAACACATCACATTTTCGTGTAAAAATTTTAAACGATCCCAGGATACTACGATCAAGGAATTATTCAACATTGTAATCTCACTCCCCACTGACCTAATCCAGCTCCCATCTAGTGATAACAGAGTATGCTAAAAATGAAGATAAGGACCTTTAAGACCCCATTAACAGTAAACAAAATGTTAAGCACACAAGGCATGCCAATCAGATCTGATCACCTGGAAGAATGTTATCCACGGTCTAATAAATGAAGAGGCTTTTATCAACTAAACATAATCTCCAACAAAACAATAACTCAGAACCACTAACACCAGGTCAGTATTGCCTACCAAGTCCTAGAGGAAAATATCAACAAAAGGAATTGTAACAATTGCTGCAACAAGACGGTTTCATAATTGAAAAATTGTAATAATGACTGGATAAGCTTGATTGAAAATTGTAGTCAGTAACCAAAACTGTATAACATAAGCATAACGATAAATAGTAGATACAAGATTGTAATTAGCATAGCCAAACCTGTAATTAAATAATTAGTAAGAATCATGTAACAGTGATGACTGTATAGTTACATAACGGAATGTCAATAAAAAATAAAAATACATGGTCAAGAAGTGACTAAGAAATGTGGTTTATTTTCATCTACATCTACATATATACTCTGCAATTCACAAAATTGTGGGTCGCAGAGGGTGCTCAGCACCAAAGCTAATCTCTTTGCTGTGCATTCCAATCCCCAATGGTACGAGGGAAAAAAGAATTCATATAAGAATCAGTCCGACACCTTATTTCTCTAATTTTATCTTTCCTGTACTTCCGACTCAAATAGGTTGGTGGAAGAAGCATTTCACTACACTAAAAAGTGAAAGTGGGAGTACGCTTGTTTTCCAATAAGTTTAAACGAAACGTGTGTCGCCTATCTACCAGAGACTCCCAACCTAATCTACTAATCAGTTCTGTGAGGCTTTCATAAGGACTGTAGCAAGCGGTCACGAATCGAGTGGCTCTTCTCTGTACTTTCTCTATACTTTCGATCAATCCCTTACGAAACGGGTCCCAAATGGCACAACAATAATCTAAATGTGGACGCACAAGAGATTTGTACGCTATCTCCTTTGTTTGTTCATTACAATTTTTCAAGATTCGACCTATGAATCGCAGCCTAGAATTTGCTCTACCTACTAACGAATTAATATGTATGTCCCATTTCATGTTCCTTTGTACTGTTACTCCCAATTATTTCATAGAATTGACCATATCAATAACTGAACTGTTTACCTCGTATTTCTGAACAATCGGATTCTTTTTGTTAGTTTTGAACTCAACTGCACCAACGTGTGTTTTGTTTCGACAGCTGGAGCAGATCGCCCATTGGATTTATTTATTCTCGCCTTTAGCAGGGTTTCTGCAGAATTTATTTTGCAAAAAGAGGCGAATTCTGTATTTTTTATATGACTCTACAACTGATGTTCCGAAATCATTTAAGTGAATAACATCACTCCTCTGAATTGTCGTTTCTTATGAAGGTGATGACTGAAATGGTTGAATAATTAACGTCATAACCTATTTAATGCATTTTCTTGTCAACACTGCAATGCGAACTGTTTTCTATGATTTATCCAGCCACAATAAAAATAAAGAAGAACTGCGCACTTTAAAAAGTCGGTGAGTGTATTTTAAGAAGTCTGTCAGCGCAGCGAGGAGAGATGCCTGGGAGGCGAGTGGAGCAGCATGTTTATTGAAACACTGTGCTCTGGGCGGAGATAAGGCTTATCTGCGGGGCGCGCCATTGTTTACTGCCGAGGCGGGCGTAAACGGTCCCGGGGCGGCACCCCTTGCTCCACTCTTAGCGCTATTAAAACACTCGCAGCTGCTAACGCACGCATTCATTACCGGAAGAAAACAGTCGCCTCGCAGGTACAGCTTCGGTAGCTCCGGACCGCGTGGCGGGTAGAGTTACAAACCAAACACGCTGTGTCGTAAAACTTTATTGTAAATATGCACCCTGTAGTGTAAAAACAAATGTAACTGAGTTGTGAATTGGGTGCTCAGTGAGTTCCACACTAGTGTGGGTTTAGTTCGTGGCAGAAGTTTTTCGTAGCTCGTTTCAAAATTCGTTGGAGATTATTGAATACGATGCGTCAAATAAACGCATAGTAACGCGTGCTAGAAAAGTCCAAAAGGGCGAAATTTTAACATCTTCCACATAAAAAAATGAGGAGTGGACGGGCAAAAATGTAAAGCCATCACAAAGAGCGAAGCGAAAAGATAAATAAGATAAAAACGCTGTAAAGACGTTGAATACAAAGAAAAGTATTCAATGTCTCTCCGAAGCAAATAATGCAAAACAGGTAAAAAGTATCGTACGTGGAGAAATTTCTGAAGAAGATTAGATTCAGTGCTATGGAGCCAAGACAGGGCCCATGAAGGTTGTGATTATATAGATTCTTCAGATATCCATTATTATTGAAAATTTTAAGGTAAAAAAAAACGATTAGTTCACCATTTATTACTGTGTGCGGAGCTACCCGACAACTTTTGTTTTGCCAAAAATTATGGCGAAAGTGTTTTTCAATTTAATTCGTTGAAAAAATTTATGATGACTAACTTCTAATTAATATGACTCTAGAAGTCCCGAGTTTAATTTTAAGGTTGAAGTAAAGGGTCTAGCGGAATAAGACAGTGAAAAGTGCCTCTAGCCCATCCCGTTCATGGGGCATACCAGTTCATAGATCTTGGTTAGCATAGCCTTTGGAAGGAATTTTATTTCAATGCCGCGACTCTAGGGGGCGCTACGGGGGTGAATGTGCCATTGGGGTCTAAATACATAACATGTGAAATCAATGCGGGAAAATTCTGAAAAAAATCAGGCACGTGCACATTGCTACAGGAAATATCTAGAACTTTTTTGGAATTTTTCGGCGCATTTTACAATGTTTTATCGTAATTTGTTTATTTCGAGTTCCTAGTAAACAAAGTCATTTCCTTGAGTGACAACGTTTAAATTTTTACTATAGAATCATCTATAGGCACCATATCTACGGTTCAGATTTCAGACCTGTCCGAGTGGTGCAACATAGCGAAAAAAGACAAACATCATGCTTGTCATGGGGTTGCCTACCACACAGGGGCCCTTACGGTTGGTACTCACGTCATAATTATAGTTGTGAGACAGGTGCTGAAATATTATTTTGTGGATTTCTAAGTTGTTAGTTTGTGAAATGAAAGAAGCGGCTTATAGGATTAATAAAAGCTACTAAATAATCCACGAAAAAGAAGAACTTAATATATTTTTAGGCATTTCTTACTAAGAAAATCTTTTTGCAGTGCAAAGCACTCAAAACAAAAATCATATGGCGTAACAACATTTCCCCCCCCCCCCCCTTAAGTTTAATCTTCGTCGCTATCCGCTTCTATTACAGGATTTGCATGAACGTCGTCATAAAGCCTGCTTAGAACTTGACACGGTCGAAATTTCTGATAAGTAACGAGCATTTGAAAGGTAATAAATTACCGCAGCTACACGAGAACAGCATCCTATCGTTCTGCTACCGTTAGAACATTCGCAGTAGAATCACTTGATACCCGCGTAACATGTGGAGTTCGGCGAATAATCGATATAGCATCTGTACGTCTTGGCGTTAATATGGCGTGATCGAATATCGAATTTGGCGATGTTGCCCTTCTCTTTCAAATAGCGGAGACTGATTGTGTTATCATCGTTTAACATTACTGCAAAATTTGAAACAGACTGAGACAATTGGTAAGAGCCCGTAAATAGCACTTTCAGGTCTTTAACAGACATTTGCAGAAAATCGTCTATATCTTCAGATGTTACTGTGGAAAAGAGTCTGTTTCATCGGTTCCATCCATTTTCTATGACCTCCGTCGCCAAAGTGTTATCTACGTTTTGCTGCCTTTCTATCTGCCCCGAAGCTTCATCGAATACATCGTTGTCGGAGCTTCGACGATCAGCAATCAGTCCGTTATGAAATAGTTACCGTCATGGCGGCCACCACACTATGCCAAGCCCTCGTAAAGCACTTATGCTCGTCCGTATTGAGCTCCTACAGCATAGGCCACCATATGGTATCAAATGCAGTGTTTATCTTTTTTCGCTATGTTGCACCACTCGGACAGGTCTGAAATCTGAACCGTAGATATAGTGCCCATAGATGATTCTACAGTAAAAATCTAAACGTTGTCACTCAAGGAAATGACTTTATTTACTAGGAACTCGAAATAAACAAATTGCGATAAAACATTGTAAAATGCGCCGAAAAATTCCAAAAAAGTATTAGATATTTTCTGTAGCAATTTGCACGTCCCTAATTTTTTTCAGAGTTTTCCTGCATTGATTTCACGAGTTTGCATTTGGGCCCCAATGGCATATTCACCCCCGTAGCGCCCCCTAGATTGGCGGCATTGAAATAAAATTCGGTCCGAAGGCTATGCTAACCGAGATCTATAAACTGGTATGCCCCATGAACGGGATGGGCCTGGGGCACTTTTCACTGTCTTATTCCGCTAGACCCTTTACAATTAATCTTAAGTTTCCCTGGCTACCCGAACATCCCCTAAAGGAGAGCATTACCGGCAACCCGTGAACCTACAAAGCAATGGAGGCTGAATCTGTTCGAGAAGTCTTACTCCTTAGTAGTTTTGTGGTAGAACCATGTAACGTCTTAAGGAATAATAATGATTTGGAAATTATTTACAAACATTTCTTTCGGAAGTTAATGTTTGAGCAGTTTGTCTTATGCGTGGCATCTCCTTACTGCGCAAAGTTTCAGAGTGTGGACGGTACTGGTTACCTCTTACCAAATACTAAAAGCGGTAAACAAGTTTGCTGGGCGTTTTGGTACTTAAAAACCCATTTTATGAGAAATGATGGTAAGGTTCGACAAATTTTAATATGTTATCTTTTTTTCCAAGTAGGATACCGCAACCCTTCTTCAACACCTGTACTTAGCAGTTAACAAAACTGTTAAAGGAAGAAGTTCTTTCTGTGCATTCTATTTCCTAATGGCACAAGGAAAGAAGGAGTAAATATCATGTCGGTTTGATTCAGAAATGGAATATCTTTAGTCATAATAAAGCTTGTAATACTTTTACTATGCCTCCTCATCAAATGTGTAGAAGTTTATTTGATACTAGTGTAAGACCGTGACCGTTTTTTGCGTACCGTCACGGGTCTAGAATACTGCCCTGACAAAATATGAACTTGACTTGTGTTTCACCCTCGGGGTGAACAAAATCTCTAGACCCTGAACAACTCAGAAGTATTATTAAACGTAGGTATTAAACACGGACAGGTAACATCGTAGAATCGTATAATTGTTTCAAAAGTCGTAGACTCGAACTTGCTTAAATACAAACTTGACTTGAATTTGACCCTTAAAGTTCAATCTGCAAAATTTAAAAATTTCCCGTTTGCTTCGAAAGCATCACGTTGCTTTTTTACTGAGACAGGACAAACACTCATAACGTAATCATTGGTCACAGTATCTCCAACGGCCAGAGAACTTAATACACATTCCATATTACGAAACTGTTGAGCAACCCCGAAGAAATTAATTGCCAGAATAGTTGATTAGGTAACATATTTGGTCTGATGTCCACTTAATATAACTTACGTACAGTGAACGTGAAGAAAGACCACTAACGAAAGTTGTTGGTAAAATACCTAAAAAGCAAATAAACCGCAATGCATAAACTTTGGCCAAGCAACAACATTAGAGAAAATTTTAATTAAATTTAAATTTATTCTAAGCCGTAATTACAATTGGCATTCGTGGCTACAGCACAGACCGTGGGTATTTTGTTTTTAAAGTTGATTTATTAGTAACATGTTACTCAAAGGATGATCCAAGTTTTTTCAGACGTAAAGTTTATCGATTTTTTTAATCTATGAAACGCTACGAAACGCAAACTTAATGTATGTAATATGGCAATTAGTTTGGTTGTAGTTGCTAATAAATTGTGGACATAACCACGAATTTCTTCTAATGGTATCTCTGGTCGCTGTTTTGCGAGCAAGACTGACACGTGACACCGTTCTCCAGCCAATAGCTATCGAGGTGAGTGAATGAGTGACCTTACGAAATTATATAGTAGATAATAGAGCCCAAAGTAATTCATTGTTAGAAAGTAACTGTTACTATTTCAGGCACACTCAATCATCGTAAGAGTAGATTTAGTAATGTATGTGAGTTAGGTTTACGTTTTTGTTCTCAGATTGGCGGGTACTGAAATCAGCTTGAAGTAACAGAAATTCAGCCACAGGATAAAGTTTCTTCCATCAGAAGTTTTATTGCCACGTCTGCCGGGGTGCTAGACCCACCAACATTTCACGATGTTGTGCTCTTTATTATCAGAACGCTATAAGGTGTAAAGTGTTTTTAGTATAAACTGGAATTATAACTGGCTTCACACTAAAACAAAATCTTTACCACGCAGTAAGGGTAATATGGTGGAAATGGTGTTTTTTTCCTTCAAATAAGATCGTTTAGCTTCATGAAGGTATGGAAAACAAATTTAATATTATTTTTTATCTAGATATTAAGTTTTCCTTCGAGGTATCATAACTGAAAAAGTGATAATAAGTAAATTTGTTTAAAGACTATTCGAGAAGTGACCTCCGAGAAGAAAACAGGAATAAAAAACAAAATGCAAGGGATGGCATATTAAACAAGAAGTGAACGTGGTAGGATAATAAAACGTAAAACTCTAAACAAGATCTTGGAGATGCAACAAACACACCAAACAACAAAAGATGTTTGAAACAAAAAATGAGTATGAATAAAGGAAAAATTCAACATTAAAACACAAATATAAAATCAAACTGTCTTTGCAAAGCAGAACGTCTTTCTTCAAATATGTAGAAAAAGAACAAACTGAATAATTAAAAACATGATTTTTTTTTTTGCTCTCGTCAGTCTTTCGACTGGTTTGATGCAATCCTCCATCCTTTCCTATCCTGTGCTAACCTCTTCATTTCTACATACCCCTTACAGCCCACGTCCTCAATTATCTGCTTCATATATTCTAATCTCTGTCTTCCTCTACCTTTCTTACTTTCGACTGTTCCCTCCACTAACAAATTAACCAATCCAGCATGTCTAAAAATATGACCTCTTCTTTCCGTAAGCTTCTTCCAAAAACTTCTTTTCTAGCCCATCATTTCCAAAACTCGTTCGTTTCTTACTTTGTCTGTCCACTTAATTTTCAGCATTCTTCTGTAGGACCCTATTTCAAATGCTTCAATTTTCTTTATTTCTGGTATTCCTAAAGTCCATGTTTCGCTACCATAAAGTGCTGTGCTCCACACAAAGAGTTTTAAAAAGTTCTTTCTAATTCCTAGATCAATATTTGAAACTAAAAGATTTTTTCATGAAGGCTCTTTTGATAGAAAACTATTAAGATGCAATAAGAAAAAAATGAAGATTGCGTCTCATTGACAGTTTGTGATAATGTATCCAGAAGAATCATTTTGATGAAATCCACATTCAAGAATTTTGTTGAATTATCAAAGTAAAAGCGGATACAGTGCAAATGAAACTTAAAAACAAGTATTGTAAATTGTCACTTGCTGAAAAAAATCGAGGTTTCCAGCATAGTGTAAAGAAACAAGGACAGAAGAATGAGAAACAACGTAGTGATGTTATGAACAAATTGGGACAAAGAAATCGAAAATGATAAACAAGAAGCCAGCATCAGAAATGAAGATTATAATATCAAAAAGAAAAGTAATACCGTGACATTCAATTAAACTCATTTTTAATCAAGCTTTTTATAACTTTTAGACGGGAAGATTACATTTCGGAGAGGAGTTTTATAAACTAATTTGGATTCCGCCGTTGTCTGATTCACATATCTGACGATAGAAGCAATTTGCTCGCTGCTCATCCAAGACAAGTTTTGGGCGAGCGCGTACATCTCTCGTTCTGGTAATGAAATTCACGTCGTCTGTCTGCAGGTAGAGCAAACAGAAGAGAACCGAGCCTAATGCAATTACCACGCCCTCGCTCGCGGCACACCTTTTTTTTCACTTTCCGCCCCGGCTACTGCTTTTGTTATGTAGGTAGTTTTGTAATATTTAGCTCGCTGAAATACAGATGGAAGGCGTAACAGCCTTCCTCGCATTTAATAGAGCGTTTCACTCTGAATGCAAACAATGTGACCAAGTGGGAAACAATGTACATAAAACAAAACAAAAAGTGTCGCATGTATTTTCTTTGCCTACTGCGTCTGTAACAATGTATATATAAATATTCCATTCTAGCTCTGTCAGTGATTGTATATGTGAAAGTAAAACAACAGCTCAACAATGTAAATAAAAAAGAAATGAAAATTAAGATATGAGCAGATAATGTCGAAAAAAAAGAACACCGCATCGTTATCACTCCCCCAATCGTTTATAAAATCCAAGTATGTAATTATAGTTATCTTTGTATTAAATATATGATCAAAGATGGTACGGTTTCACCTTTCTTAGAGCGTGCTTTAATTAACTTCCACGTGCTGTCATCCCGTGATCTATTAGTTTCAAACAGATTAGTACTTTACGATAATGAGTGCATACATTATTCACTTAATTACAAAGTTAAACGTAAATTTAATGCTCAATTGTTAGACGAACGGACTGAGATTCTGCAAGTAAACTATGCCTTCAATTATTCCTAAAATAACCGTAGATTTTGACAAATATGAATCTTTAAATCAGCCTGTTATCACTACAAGCATACTGTCATTTACCCGTACACTAAGCACCCTAACAACCGGAAATTCGATCCAGCTGATTGTTTCTTACATTAGCGAAGTGTTATGTCTTTCGATACACATTACTTGAAGTCTCCATTTATTAATCAAAATGCTCGTTTAATATCAGATGATAGTTTTATACCTAAGGGTAGTGATTTAGTAACTTTAAAACATAAGTAGAAAACTAGTAGAATCGGTAATTCGTGATTGTGGCCGATTTTTTATTAAGTCCGCTACAATTTTTTTCATCATTTTCTTACATCGTGATATTTAGCAGCCATCAGGAAACAGAGACAAACAGGCGTAATACCGAAAATAACAAACTCGTCAAAAAACATAACTTTTGATTAAGCCTACAAGTTCTTATTTTTAGTTCTCACTCTGCACCGTAGTGCTGTGCAGCCGTCATCATACTGAGCGAGTGAAAAAAAGTGTTTACGTTAAGCCTATAGCGCGTAAACTGCCCAAATTTCTGGCTGCGCATGGGAGCTCATAGTAGCTGTTCCTATGAATGCAAATGTTGGCAGAAGGTATCTGTCAGCGACGGGTTCTTGCAGATTCTGCAGCAGAGCGCGCAGACAGCCGCGCTGTGCTGACGGCCTGCTGATGGACGTATTGCTGGGCAGAGCACGGCGTGTGTCGATATGCGCAATCGATGTCCGGCGAGTAGTGATTGGGCGTCGCGCTCTGTTGCAATAGCACGTCACTGCAATCGCGCGAGATGCAGATACGCTGTACAATAGTGCGTGGGACTGGTCTGACACATGATTTGTGCTGCTATCTACCAAAAACGCTCATAAAATGTTTATATCACTGTTTAGCGGAGCGTGGTAACTCATAAGAACTAACAGCAGCAGACGGTTAGAAATCCAGGAAAATTCTCCTCTGTTCTGCGGGAACAGGTTATCAGGTCACTTGTCTTTACCTTTTAAAGCAGAAAGAGTAATGTTACGATAGTTATCACAATATGTAGTTCATCACAAGAAGGGAAGTGGTTAACTTTTCGTAATATTACCTAACAACATAAAATTATATTTCATAATGTTTCTTTAAACCAAATTTTGGCTTTGAAATACTGCATTATTTAAATTTCGTAGTTTAAAACTTTGCTATTCATAAAATCGTGTTTGTAAGAGGGTGCTTTGCACCAAAATCAATCCCTACTCTGTGTATTCTCATCCCGAACAGGACAAGATAAGAAAGAGTTCATATAACCATCAGTACGGCGCGGCGTCTTATTTCAGTAATTTGATCTCTCCTGCCAATGCGAACCAAATACATTGGAGTGATAAACAATCATGGCACTCGTAAATGCGGGTGGATGTTCGTATGTTTTCCAATAAATTTAAACGAAATCTGCGCTCACCATACCATCCCAGCCCAATCTTTTGTGTCAGTTCTATGACGCTTTCGTAGGGGCTGTGGCAAGTAGTCACAAATCGAGAGGCTCTTCTCTGCACTTTCTCCATAGTATCAATCCTTCTTTGCGATACGGACGGCGAACGGCAGAACAGGTTTTTTGGTTACGGCTTTACGCCATGTCGACGTCGATGTCATTAGAGGCAGGAAGGAATGGGGGGCAAGGAACTGGAAGGAATTCGGCCACTGTATTTTGAAGGAATCATCCCGGTTTTCACCTGGAGTGGTTTCGGGAAATCATGGAAAATCCAGATCTGGATGCCCGGACGGGGATTCGAACCCTTGTCGTTCCGAATACGAGGCCACAGCGTTACTGCTCACTCACCACGCTCGTTGGCAGAACAATTGTTGAAACGTTTACACACGAGAGTTTTTCACAATACTGGCTTTGTATGTGCTTTACAATTTTTCAAAGTTCAACCTATGAATCGCAATGTGGAATTAGCCTATGAGCTATGACTGAAGTTATGTGCAGGTACTATTTCATTTCAACTGTTACCTCTGAATACTCCTAAATACTTCAGGGAGTCAGTCATGTCAATAACTAAAATATTTACATTGTTCTCCTGAACGATCGGATACTTTTTGGTAGTTATGCACACTGCCTTACACATTTTAGTGTAAGTACGTAATATTAATGTTGCGTCCTTATGGATTAATCAAATAATTCGGCAGCTGTTATTTTGCTTAAATTTGACGGAACTTAAAGTTATAACAAAAGTTTTATGTAGCAGGAGACAGGGGACTAGAGTAACAAGAGGATTCACTTTGCGCGAGTCCCGCCAGCAAGCGTAACGCTCAAGATGTCCGCTGGCGCATTAGCCAGGGCGCGGGGCGCTATCAAAGCCCGATTTACATTTAAATTGCGCCGCTCCAAGGGCCGCCACAGGTGTTCCGACTCGCACGCGAAGTCCGCTCCGCAGCCCTCGGCTCAAGGCGGTGGCGTGTGGCGGGAAAAACAGCCCGCATGGTGCACCCAGTTATTTGCTATCCCAAAGACCTCCTACTCAATGGACCAGCTCCGTCTGAACAAGTTCGAACACTGGCTACCTGATACCTGACGCATCTGCTAGTCAGCGAACTTGTTGCTCGCGTTGCAAACATTGCAAAGACTTTATCTTCAGCGTCTATCAACCAAATACAGGGAATCAAATGCGAATTTATTTGATTAGTTTCATAACAATTTTTTTAATGCTTTTGAACATCTAAAACCAGTATAAATTAAACAAAATGTGTAATAATACACTTCCCACTAATGAACATGTCGGATCCATCCGGGAAAGATCAGGAATCGGGCGGGTTGAATGGAGTTCCCGGCTAGAGGCAGATGGCTCGTTAGCGAAGGTAGGCTGTGGATATCCCTCGGACAGTGGAGAGCAACTACGAGAACATAGCGGATACAAGGATCCGGTTTATTAGACTCAGTCTCATAATACACAATGACAGTTAACGGAGTGATGTCGCCTCGGCGATCAGGCAAGAAGAGAGCTCCGTCAGCGTCATCTAAAAGGCTTGCGCCATTTTGTCTTTACAGTGCCAGGGAAAACCCTTTGACTGCTGTCTGTTTTGGGTTTTTGGAAATGGCTTTTTGTCAAAGTCATCATTTGTAGGTTTGTCTGATATTTGCTTGATTTTGACGTGGCATCAGGGCGGTGATCAGCTGCGTGAGCAGCGTGACCACCACCGTTAGCTGGTCGCTGGGTCCGGTGCGGCAGTGGCAGTGGTCGGCAGGTCGACCTTCTCGGCGGCCGGGTGGCTGCCGACTGGACCCAGGAGCTGTGGCGCTGCTCGCTGCGTCTGTGGCGCCATCTAGTAATTAGCCCCATATTCAAGATCCGACAAACATTTATCAGACCAAGTAAATATTTGAGAAACCACTGTATCAAGACTAATTACTAAGAGATAAGTCGACTAACTAATTAATTGTTATAAAATAAGGTCTCGAAATTTTAGCTACATGTGCTATCAGCACTGGTCAGATAAATAAACGCAATCTGCGAGACTGGAAAATGTGTTAGTGCTCGAGATCGCAGTGAAATAAAACTTTTTTTAATACTCATATTAAAATCATACTGCTTAGCGGAGAATATTTATCGCCATCCGATTACAGAAAATGTCTGAAATGGCCTCCATTTCACTTTGGTTCGTTACTCCTAATGAATTTTATCACGCAAATGTTTGTCAGCTGATTTTTTTTGAAGCATCCCAAAGGATCAACCATCAACAAGTATACTGTTTTGACTGTAACGTATTTTGACATTTAATAACACCACAGTGTAGTGTACGCTACATCGAATTCGAGAAATTTGTTTTTCTTGACCGCTGCACATGAAATGTCCTCACCTCCAGTTATTGTGAATATGGGTACGAAAAATATACAGAGCTTATATTTCTCACTTGCCTATGGCGGTGTCATCAAACTATATGCTTACCGAAAAATGTAGAGACGTGTACTTGCATCCTAAGAAACAGAAATAACAAATTATTGGAGACTTCCAGTATAAGGACATTTACACTTTTTCAGTAAGTATTGCATCGAAATATGGATATTGGAGTGTGCCTATTGCATTTTATTTTTTATAATAATAATAAGTTTTCCTTGCTTTAAATAACAAAATTTGAGTACTATTATTGACAATCGTATTTTAGTTATGTTTCAGAGTTTGTCCAAAACATTGGATGATATTGGACATGTTCATGGTCCTCTCTCAGTTATCGCATCGATGTTGGGTTAACCTACTGGTTACGTGTGGCAGTTATATTCATGGAGGGAGAATAAAAGTTAGTTATGACGTGTAAACAGTGTAATCCGTTACAAATCAATGTGTGTATGAATACATGTAAAATTAGCTCTCAAAGAGTCAACACATGATCTATATTGGTCACGATCATATCAGATTCACTTACTTTATTACGATGCACTTTTATGATAGTTAAGGGTTATCCGTATGAATCTTCTGCAAACGCAATAAAAGCAGCTTAAATGGTGCATGTATATTACAGTATAGTGAAAGAGTGGGCTGGTCGCTCAGTGGTTAAGGCGTTTGACAAGAAGGAGATCGGAAGGTCCCGAGTTTGAATCGCTGTCTCGGCGCGGATTTTCAAACGCTCTTAACCAAACCTTCACCTCTGGCAGAGCTTGTGAAGTGCGCCAGAAGACTTCCGTGCTTCGAATCCCACGTTAAACTGTAGGTCACGTTTACTCAGTAGGATTACCGTGTTAGGTTAATGTAGCCACAACATAGTCGCATGCATAGCAGATAGAAACTGTGTCCATCGGCGGCCGAACCCTTCGTGGATATCCCGGCCAATAATGACGTACACATTGTTATTATTAGTATAATAGAACGGTCTGGTGGCTTAGTGATCAAGGAGTCTCGCTGCGGATCGAAAGGTCCCCTCTTTGAATCCTTGTGTCGGCAAGGATTTTTATAGGCCCTTAACGCGACATTCACCTGTGGCACATCTTGCTGTGTAATGCGAAGTTCGGATTCGACGTTAAAGTGTTGGTCCCATGAACACGGTAGAACTACCGGGTTAGGTTAAGGCTGCTACGACAGGGGCGGAATGCGAAGCCAATAGAAACACTGTCAGCAGGTCATAAGGACCACATTATTAGTATAGTGAAAGTAAAACCAAGACATTCCTGGCAGTTTGACATCACTCGGTACTTTGCAGCAGAGTGCAGTGATGCTTACAAACTCGTTCTGAAAAGTATTGTTGCGATTCAAGTGACAACTGAACTATTCAGTTCGATGTTTCATTAAATATGCAAGCGTAGCTGCGTACTTAATTAAAAAAAAATTCGTTTTCATAATGTCGTTACTGACTGAATATTGGAGCAGTTTCATAATATCGTTACTGACAGAATATTGGAGCAGGTCTTTTGGCTCCTCGCTGGCTGCCTCTGTTTACGCGGTCGCTTTGTTTGATTGGAACGGCGTGAAGCGCACAGCTGGCCGCGCACAGCCAGCCTCCAACAAGCCCACAGCCTCAGCAGAGACGGAAAACGTATCAGCTGAATAAAACAGCGCCAGCAACACAGGCAATGTCGAAACATGTTTAATTGTAATGTTCACTCTGCAGACGTTGCAATTTAATAAGGTATGAAAAGGTGTTACCAAAAATAATACATTGCTGTGTTAGAAGAACAAGAGCCGGTGAGAAGTCAATACGACAGACGATAAACGGTAGTCCAGCTTGACATCAAGTCTAAGGAACGAACTTTACTTACTAGTAGTCACTCGAATGAAAATATTTGTCACTAGCGACAAACACATCGCGTCTCGTAGCATCTTGTGACGTTAATTCGCCAAAAACTATGAATTTATTCATCAGATTGAGACTATCTGTTTTTTGCTATCTCTGGAGGATTCAGTCATATCTTCGTTAATTTGTTAATTTAAAAATGTTGACAACTTGTTTAAAATTTAATCATAGCACCACGCATTATAACGTTTCTCCAGTTCACCATTCTCAGAGTATCTCTAAAAATCTGCCATTATTCTTGACGAAATTCAGTTATGTTCTTATTGTTTAGTCGAGACGCAAACAAGACATTTTGATGCAACCATTGCACGAGATACTCGATGTCAGCTAACTTACAATTACATGACTATAAACATATTTTTCTTCCTTAGGAAGTATAATAAACGCCGAACGCCAACGATACCAAACTGAATCTTTCGACAAATCGAACGATTTGAATGTACCCGTTCTTAATACCTACTGAGACGCAGAGTGGATTTCAGAGCACTCTGCGGTTGTTAATAGTTTAACTGATGTGGCGGGAAAAAAATCAGAATACCTTGTATCTTCTACCGAACAAATCAGACAATTCGATTTTCTGTAAGTTATAAAGTCAGACGATAATTTGGAAAGAGCAAATAAATTATGTCCCCTACCCATCAATGCATACCCTGATATGGGTGAATGGCGAATAATGTACTCTGTAGTCGGCGACAGATCTACAGAAGCGGGCTGTGCTAAATATTCGGTAGAAGAATGATCGAATCCAACTCTCAAAACTGTCACCGATGCGGCGAGCATGGTGATTTGCCATCTGGGACCTGTCGGCCTCGCCTATTTAATATAACCACGGCGCGGCGGGCAGCAGGCATCGCCTGTGAGACTGTCCCAATGCGTCCTACCGTACTCGCAGCAGGTACGATCACATGCACCTCTGATCTAGCTCTGCATACCACTGTCAGGTTAACCCACAAACACATAGGGTCGGAGTTCTCAAAATATATCATTTGTTTAAAAACGTAACGCTGTCTTGCATCTTTGCAAATATTTGCAAAATTTAAATGAAACGGAGAACCTAATTTTCACGTTTCAATAAATTCACCTGCACATTAAAAAATGAAATGGAAAAGAGACCTCTATTCAGATTTTTGACTGACAAACATTTAGTTTACTGATACCTTAAAAAAATGAAACAAGTATTACAATTCCGAAAATAATAGTACTACGTTCATCAATAAGATTAATTGCAACTGAAAGCCGTAGCAAACTGAAACATCCACGGGTTCAGTAGTAAACACACTTTTCGGAGTCGGCCAAATTCCATATGTAGTAATTAACAGTTATCGAAGTGATTAAAGAAAACGTTTGATGTAGACAAAGCGAAATATGATTTTATGAACGTAAAATCTAAATTTTATCAAGTTGAGCTTCTAGAAATAATCACTCGAACCACTTTGTTAGATAGTTCAGAAGCCAAATCACAACACTTTCAACTAGAAACGTCATAACGGTCCCAGCACTAACTGAAACTGTCAAGATGTTTTGGAATCTCCGAAATGATATTTTGTGTTAGTATGATACTTAATTTTACCAATACAGTGCTTTATAAAAGGAAATTGATCAGTAGTTTTCCGAGAGCTTTGGTGGTCTCAATTAACTGTTTCTAACGCGTTTTTGTTAAAATTCTGCGCTAAAGAAGTGGAAATGCAGCGGAACTCTTTTCTGTGAATCCCTGTCGACGTGAGGACGCCTTCGAAAGATTCCGCACCTGCCGACGAAGTGTCGGGTTGTAATTAGGTCGACACCGCCAGGGCTCCTCCGCAAGACGTAATTAGACGGGGCGTCAGCCGTGGCGGATCTGGTGTCACCACATGTAGTGGCGACGCAACCAGACACGCTAAGGAAAAGGACTGCAATCAACCGAGAGACACACGTCAAGTATAGCGAACCAAGTCGGCAGAGCACCTAACAGAGGAAACACCAGATGGAAGTAGTGAGACGAGCACGGAGACAACAATACAGATATTTTATAACCCAAAGAAACAGAATATGGAAGAAAGTCAAATAAACATTGTTGTGCTAGAAACGTGAAATTAAATGATTGTAGTTAATATAAAGGAAGCATAGAAGAATTTTTTAGAAATAGAAGGTACCAGATTATAGGTGCTGATTTGAAACATCTTTTCAGCTAAAAATGAAGGAATACTCGGGGAAATAGAATTGCAGTGACAGTCTGAAAAACACGTGCTGTGAAGAGGAGAAGATGTTGAAAGTGATAATAAAGCATATCCTTTTAATAGGAATGAAATTTGACAGGACTTTGAAATTGTTGAATTCGAATGAGGTCAGAAGACTTACTTTAGAACTTCTAAAATCTGTTGGAGAGGAACGGAAAGTAATATTAAAATTGATTTCCAAAGCGACGAAAGCAATGGACTACAGTAGAGTTTAAGAAAAGTGTCGTCTTCATAACTCAGAGCGGAGCACAAGATGAAAATGTGAAAACTATTGTACAGTCAGTTTGAAATGACATGATTTAAAAATAGTATAATACTCAGAATAACTAAAATTAAATTTAAAAAAATATGTTGTGTAAAGATCAGATAGCGTCAAGGGAAGTCCTGGGCGCGAGATATCGTTTTAGATAGATAGATAGATAGATATGTTCACTTTGATCCCATGTGAGAATAATCTCGGGGATGTGGAACAGTACATACACTTATTAGTTTTGTCATTGTAATTAATATTGAAAGGTCAATAAAGTATTAATAATTGATCTTGGTTGTTACGTTCCAGCTTAGACAACTTAGCCTGTATCATTCACAAAAGAAATGATATAGTTTATATCATTTGATGTATTTCAGAAACTAAATAATCGTTATTAACTTTTACGTTAATGGAATAGAAAATCATTTTTCAATCTATACGCAACTGTTCCTACGGTTTAAATCTGGATATCTTAAATTTAACATCAAATAATAAAAGAACAGTTTTGTGATGATGTCTGCCACGGGTTACGCTGCCCTGCGACAAATGACAGCTGGATGTGCATAGAGGGCGCTGTTGTAGCAAGTTAACAGTGAAAGTTAGCTTTTTATTTTTGTGTAATCTATGACACGGTGTATAATTTTTTAACTTGGCAAACCAACCATAAAGGTAAATATTTCGTTTAAATCTACATGGTGCTTATTTGTTTTTTATTGTTTTTGTTTTACACTCTATTCTTTGTAGTAGTTACTAGAAACAGGTCAAGAAACAAGAAAGATGGTTTGTTACGTAATTAGAGAATACACGAAAAGTAGGTAATAATGAAATATATCGATAGGTATGTGAAAAATGGTTGTTTTCGTAGGTGAAAATAATATAAAAAAAGTGAATAGTTATTCGTTGGAGAGGAACGGAAAATAATATTAAAATTGACTTCCAAAGTAACGAAAGCCATAGACTACAATTATAATTTCATTAGAATCTTTTCGCAATTGTAAAAATTTCCGTCATTTGGATAGTTCTTAAAACTAGAATTTGTATATCAAGTACACGCCTCATCTTATGTTAAATCACGTGATTTCAATTTTTACAAAGGATTTTTCCTAGTGCTGAAAGTTTTTGAGATGCTTTCCGTGGAACAATAATGCAAACGTTCGAAAACGTCATTTTCCATTAAAGTTTTTTTAATAGTGCGAATTACACGTGCCAATAAAACTAACTGCGCTTAACACGAGCTTAAAAGGAAGTTTCGATAAGACGGAGTACAAGTTGTCGGTTTTCACGGCGTGTGCTATTGCCGGGCGCATTGGAGGCAGGGGTATCGCTGACAGTGCAGCGCCGAGGAGAAGCAGACAATAGGCAAGACCGGATGAGGGCGAGTCACAATAGACGGGGCGACCCGCCAGAAGACACACAAAAGGGAAACACGTTTTAATTTGCGTGGAAGTAACAGTGTTTTTCATCCTTTCCTGTGACAAATGGCGACCTATTCCTGTTACTGCACTCACTTCCTAGTTTCTAGTGAAAGAGGAGGCACTTATACTTCGAGGAAGCACATCACAACAACCACTTGGTTTCCAAATTCAATTTGATGTCATGTACGAAAGCCAGGATAAAAGTGATTATATCTGTGGTAGATTATTATCAATTGCTGTAGAACCTGTAATAATCCGGTGCAATGGGGTACTTGACACTAAAAAGAAAATTATGAAACTTTAATTGAAAATGTGGTGTGACACATAACCACATTAATATGAGGTATCTGGGCAACGCAACAAGGCATGCAATACGCTGGCTTAGCGAAATTTCCAAGGTGTGGGAAGTACTTTCTGCTGAGCAGAGGGCAGCGAACTTTTAGCCTGTTACGGCGAATTATCCATTCAGGCTGGAACGAAAGACGACACACATACACACAATAGGACTTGCAGGTGTGAGAAGGTAGATACACAGCCTTTCGCCGCTCAGTGTGGGGTCGGCCGCAGTTCCGTGCGTGGACAGTGTTGACGGGTGAGATTCATAGCACCAATTGCAGATACGTGATATCGTTAAGACACGCCAATTAGAGATTCTGTGAATGCTCACTGCGACACACCAGGAAAACCGAATGGACACGAAAGAAGTACGACAGTTTCCGAATAAATCCTCCAATCCCGTCAAAGGAAAGATGTACTGAATTCCAGTGTGTTTGGAGGGGCGAATGTTTTGCCAATAGCGTTTTAGTTTATAAAAGTATTATTTTTTGTATAGTGTTGTTTCATATCCGCCAATGAGGAGAGAGGCAGGAACTAATACATCGACGATAGGACCAGAGAAAATAGGCCAAGCAGAAGGAGCAGCATGCCGATATTTCAAAAAGTGGCGCGAGAGGATCCTCGTGGTGTTTTTGGTCTCGCTGGTTCGTGTTCACTTGTGTCTGTGCACGAGAACGACCCATAAAGCCGACAGCATATCATACGATCGCTTATGTCTTCATTTTGAGTCACAAGCTGACAGATAAATTCAGTGTGGGGTCGGAGATTCCTGACTACGTCAATGCCGGACAGACGGTAAAAAGACAAACATTGCACCAGTTAATAATATTGTGTTTACACTTAAAACCTCCATGGTTACCCAACTTAACGCTCTGAATGGAGAATTCCGCACTATAAGAACTCTCGCTCTCCGATATACAAACTGAGAGATTAGCCGTGGCATTTTATAAGTTGAATTCAGTAGTGTCTGTGATTGAAACAGGGGAGACTAACTTTTAACAAGCAATCTCATTACGTTTCCTGCCGAAAGCTGTAAACAGTTATTTTGTAAATGAAAATGTGAAGGGATATTTTGTTGTCTTGTATTACTTAATTATTAGTGGTCATTACTGTAGGGCAAAGGTGTTGTTTGTGAATAATTTTTGATTGTTTATCATTATTAACTTTAAATCGCCTTATGTCTGTTGGCCTTCATTCAAAGAATATATGGTCAGGTTATAACATTTTTATTCTTACTAATTATTGGTAGATCATTTCGAGGACCTTTTTCAATCCACAATTTAAATAATCATATGCATTTTGGTGAATTTAAACAATAATTAATTACCTTTTATGACGGCGGTATACTGTACCGTTTCAAAAAAGATAGAGTAAGTTGTAAGGATACCAACAATCAACTTTACTTGCTCGATAAGAGTTTTAACATATTATTTTTCATAAATTAAAAATTGCAGAAAAGTTACGTGACGTGAAACGGCAATCGTAATGGGTGGTGTCACGTCCCATCACCACCGTGTGTTAAGCATTCGTTGCCAATCTGCGCGTCGTATATTTAAGATTTTAAGTCAATCTATTACTTAGTTCTGACTATCAATCCATAAAACAAATAATATTTGCAATTAAAGCTAGATTTACCGAAAAAAGCTCCAATTTGCCAAAAATTGATGTGACGATGATGGGAAAGTTTTTCGCATAAAAAAATGATTTTTACAAATCAGAATTTCGGATTATTAAAATTTTCCTCAAAGTTTACGTATTCAAAAACGGAAAGAATAGTTCTGTGTTGAAAATTGCACATATTGTCGTATAATTAAGAATATTTATATAAGAATGAAGTCTTTCTCAGCATTTTATTTAAAATTTAGGCTTTAAACTCAGTTTAGAGGATAGATTTCAGTAACTTATATAGTCTAGAAAGAAGTGTTGATATAATTGTTTTATTGGTGAAATATTAACAGAGCCAGCAGTTAAGTTAAAATTCTAGCTTAATTTTTGTGCATAAAGAACTAACAGCAAGCGTTCGTCTCAACAATATGTGAATATTCAGATGAGATGTTATGTTAATTCTGATGATAAAGTATAGCTAAATCTATCAAAATGTAACAGTATTTGAATTAGCCATAGGTTATTAGAAAATATAAATCTCAGACCTTTTTAATGATCATCACCGTACTCTTAAAAGTAGCGACGTTATGTAAATAACGGACATATTTTGAAAATAATTACTAATCTGCTACATGCGTTGAGTACATGTATGCATTAAAAACATGTATCAGTTCATGTATATGATGTCTAATTTCAACAGGTTATAAGGACGTTGTGTTTATGAGAGCACACGATACTCAACAACTACCAAAGTGATAATTAATTTATCCATAAAAATTTAAGATAGGTGAAAATATTGAGGCACATGGATTATTACACATAATAAAATAATAAGTAAATATTACGTCAAATTAGTGTTTGAAAATGGGTGTTAAAGAATTGTTTTGACAAAATTCTGGATGTCACGTCGTGCAAGTGTTAGCTATTTTTTCCATCTTCCAAGTGTGGAACGTAAATAAACAATTTGTTTGCTTTTTTCATGGTGTGTTTACACACTGAGGAAATATACACTATTTTTAAATCATTGAAATGAATTTATCAACAAGATAAGCAAGCTGCCTAATTCCTTACAGCTTCACTCTAGATACGTCACGTCACAAGAGACGATAAAACAGTTGTGGGCGTTGTTGCACCAAATTCAAGAGTATAAAAATACAAAATTTTACATTTTTCCGTTTGTTTCTTCAAGAAATAATATTTTTTGTGGTTATAGTAGACGCACAGCTACAATACTGACTACTTTCCCAAAATTGGTCAAGTACCCCATTTTACTACATACCTACTTTATTGCACTAAGCCAGTTGTTTCTTTAATTTCATCAATGAGGTTTCTTGTTTATAAAACGTTCCAGGCAATTTATTCCAATCCTCGCCTCCCTTACCAAACAGATGAAAACTTACCCTACGCCTGGAATAAATAACATTTTTCTCTTCCTCATTCTGACCTTTAATTCTTTTCTCAATATTACTCCAGGACAAAACCAACGTATTCCTAACACACCCAGCGCTATCTTCATCTGTCCTGTAACAGATTGTATTCTGCGGTAATTTTCACAAACATATCTATCTGTCCTCCCTTGAACTTTCGCATTTCACACCATCCATGCAGGTCCCATATTTTCCCTTTATACATAAATAAGGAATCAACCAATGTTTCGTTTTCCAGTTCCACCCCCCCCCCCCCCACCCCCCTATCCTGTACAACACTTATTCACTCTCTCCAGTAGATGCATGACCACCTACCGATTGAGTCCTGCACAAAGATTTTGTTATCAAATGAGCTCCAAATATAGAGTTACGAAAACCATTATTGATGCCGGGGGACCGCTGTATGATGCAGCTAGAAATTTCTAGGGCTGTGTTAGAAAGCTGAGGGGAAGGGAAGGTACTCAAACAATTATAGATAACGATTGTAAAGACGTCACTGAGGATTTAAAAAAGGTGTAGATATTAGGTAAATGGTTAGATGCAACCATTAAGGACTTTAAATCAGGAAATCAGGAATGGGAAGGTGTAAATCAGAGAAAGAGATTATCTGTTCAGTTAGTAAAGATCAGCCCAAACAATTTAAAATTCACCCTGAGGATATTATGAAGGAACAAAGAAACGTAAAAAACCATAAATCGTGTACAAAATATTACTACAGATGTCTGAAAGATAGAAGGATGAGACATTGTTCCTTATCTTGAAACATTAGATAGATTGAGACTGGAAACTTGCTGCTTAACACAGTTTTGGAAAGTGCGGTAGTAATAGAAGTCTATATAGGAGGGGTGGCAAATAGGGCTAAAATGACATGCAAATCAGTTTGACATTAGTGATAGATAAATTAATGGAGATATTGATATACTGTACAAGCACTCAATTCTCAAATTGGCAACGTGGCTTTAAGCAAGGATATTCATGCGAACCTTAGCTGGTGGGCTACATGAAAGATAGTTGCTCTCGAGAGAGGAGGTGCCAAAACTGACCTGCGAAAGTATAAAAAGCGTAGAAAAGATTTATGATGATTTCGTACATACTTTCATAGTAAGGTACTTTGTGTTTCATCAACCATTTTGTATGGATAGTTTCATGTGATCTTTAAGGACCTGATGACAGAGTTTACTGCCGGCTGTACAATTCGCCTTTGTCGTAGCCATCTAATCTAGTCCGCTAATCTGACTGGACTGAGGGGACCTACAGTTTAAAGTGAAATCGCAACCAAGGAACCCCCTAGCGCAATATTCATTAAAAAAATCGGAACTTTACCAAAGTGATGGTGAATTTGAAAACCCGTAAAAATTCTAGCTGTGAATTTGAACCGTAGAGCCTTAGATACCCTGTCAGTTGCCTTAACCAACTGAGCCCCTTAGCCCCTCAGATTTTTGGGATATTGTAAGATGTCAGTGGCGTTACTCTTTCTCTGCCCCCAAGCGCCCTGATTTTTTTTTGTACCAGATTCTTGTTGTCGCTGTCATCGACCATTTTCATTTTGTTAAAACATTAAATTTCTCTCTAACCACCATGTATACGAATTTAAATAATGTTTTATTTAGGATTCTAATTATGATACTCATTTATTGGAAAAACAGAAGAACAGATACGTCTTTCATTTATTAAGTTATTAGCTTATAAAATTGTTTTACAAACAAACCAACTTTTCCTTTTTTTCACTCCAGAATTGAAACAACTTGCAAACCTTCGAAGTGAAAGATCATTAAGAGAGAAATGTTCTCTGGCATCAGCAGAAGAAGCAAGGCGTTGCCTGAAATTCATTTCACGTCCAACTCCATGTTCACACATTTGTCGTTGACTGATAACTGTCGTAAATTCTCTGTCGGCAAGAGACACGTCTTTCGCATGCAGGAGGTAGAGTTTTTAGTTCTAGAAAAACCGTTTGGCGACCCTGGAGTGCAGCCAAGGAAGTCTTCCTGTCAACACGAGATCGGTACTCGAAGGCCGAACGCCATTACATGTCTTCTTTTAAATCGTCCACATGTATACGTTAGGTTTAACAGTCAGTTTTAATGTGCAGTGAAACCCTTACTGCAGTGAAACCATAAAAACATTTTTGTGTAGTTGAATGCCACAGATTTCACAAAGACAGACATTGGGTCGTCTATTTCTTGTATCTATTTTCTTCTGCGAGTACCGAGCCTGTTGGTTGAGTAAATAACGTTGAGACTGGGCAACCGGGAGGACGCAGGTTCGATAACCGGCTCGGCGATATAGATATCAATTATCTATTGTTCTCCCAAATTACTCCAGTAAAAGCAAGGACTATAGTAACGTAAATCTTGAAAAAGTTTTGAATTAGACATTTTTTTCTTCAAAGGATTAAATTTTTTTTTTTTTAATTTTCCACCAATCCGCGCGTAAGTCAACCTTTGCCCGTCATTAATGTACATTTTTTTTCATATAGCTTTGCGCCTCGTCGACGTCGAGGTCATTAGAGGCGGGATGGGATTTGGGTCATGGAACGGGAAGGAATTCGGTCATGACCTTTTGAAGGAAGCATCCCGGCATTCGCCTGGAGTGATTTGGGGAAACCATGGAAACCCTAAATATGGATGCCCGGACGGGGATTCGAACCGGCCTCCTCCCGAATGCGAGGCCAGTGCGTTAATCGCTCACCCACCGCGCTGGGTACTAATGTACAAATCAGGCATACATTTCAGAAGAGAACAAAACATGAGGTTTACTAATTTACAGCGATAATAGTATTAAACCTTGTCAAGTGACTGGGGAAAACTCTTAAATTATCCAAAAGTTATTGAAGTTATTGTAGTCAAAGCAAGACTAAAGTAATGAAATGTAGCAGAAATTATACAAATACTAGCAGATTAAATATAAAAATAGGATCGAATGCGATTGGAGAAATAAGTGAATTCCGTTATTTGGGAAGCAAAATTACAACCGATGGCCGAAGCAGGAATGATGTTAGAAGCAGAATAGCACTAGCAAAAAGAGCCTTCATGAAAAAAAGAAATCTTTTAGTTTCAAAAATTGATCTAGGAATTATAAAAAAAAACTCTTTAAAACTATATGTGTGGAGCAAAGCACTTTACGGTAGCGAAATATGGACTTTTAGGAATACCGGAAAGAAGGAAAATAGAAGCATTTGAAATATGGTGCTACAGAAGAATGCTGAAAATTAAGTGGACAGACAAAATAAGAAATGAACGAGTTTTTGAAATTATGTGTGAGGAAAGAAGTTTGTGGAAGAAGCCTACAGAAAGAAGAGACAGGCTGGTAGGTCATATTTTGAGAAATGCCGGATTCGTTAATTTATTAGTGGAATAAACAGTTGAAGGTAAGAACTGTAGAGGAAGACAGAGATTAGAATATATGAAGCAGATGATTGAAGACGTGGGCTGTAAGGGATATGTAGAGATGAAGAGGTTAGCCCAAGATAGGAAAGGATGGAGGATAGCATCAAGCCAGTCGAAAGACTTTTGACAGAAAAAAAGCTAAAAACTAGAAAATTTACTAAGAAAATGAAAAACTATTACATTAAAAAAATGAACCAGATGGGTGGAACTAGCTCGCATGCCATTTACGATCGAATGTTCTGGAAGGACGACGGGTATTTCACCCAGTAATACTGCAGAATTTCACTGAAACATGAAGAACACTACCAACACTGAATGCATATTGTCGATAAGCCATTTAATTATATAATAGATCAAAGACATTTTTGGGTGATTTTTTGTGAAGGTTAGTTTCAGTTCAAAATTAGTGTTATTTGTGATAGAGCTGATAGTAACTAGAGGGAAGTAGCGGCTTCTTATGCACGCACTCTTAATCCAGGCGCCTAGGTATTTATAAAGTCACTTATCTTGAATTATGCGTACCGGCAGTACTTAAGACCCCGCACGAGCCGTTATTTACTTCTTGAACGTCACTGTTTTTTATTATTTGGCTCAGCTCTCAGTGACCTATATTAAATCTCTTCAGCAGCGACTGAACTAATGAGCACAGTGTTTATTGCGCTGCGTGGATGAGCCACGGTCAGATTAAACTTCTATTCTTCCTCAGAGAAGCTAGGATAGAGGAATAGTGGAGGAGTCGCATTTGCTCCTTAGCACTTCAACACCGCCTCAGGTACGTAAAGCTTTTTATTTTCACCTTAATGGATACTGTAAAGATTTGAAGATGTGTTCCTGTCCACCAGTTTACCTGGCATGAGTTTTGTTTAAAGTTCAGCAGAAGTATCTTCTTTTTTTAATTATGGTTTTATGCCTATTCGATGCCTAGGTTTTAGAGACTGCAAAGAACCATTTTTCCTAGAGTAATTTGAAGGAAACAATGGAAAACTCAAATCTGGACGGTTGGACGTGCATTCAAACCCAGGTGCTCCAAAATGCGAGACCATAGTGTTACCGCTCATCCACCACATTCGGTCTCGTTTTTAGTAGTTTTTGGAATTGGTTGATGTGATTTAGGTTGAAAATACACAGGCTTTTTAAAAATAGAAAGGGACTTCGTAGCTAATATAAAATTGACGATATCAAGAGCGGAAGAAATTCAACAACAAAAGTCACGTTCGTTTACTTCAAATACTATTACTTAATCCACGGTTAACTAATGTGTAAACGTAAGTGTATCGGAAGGGATATGCGTGATACGGCATTTAGACATGTCAGCGACAGCTGAGCGTGTTGCAACAAAATACAGCTGAACGTATTTATTACTAAGGACATAATTATTCCGGCATTTAGTTATACGAGATTTGTTAGTAACAAGACTAGACAGAACAATCTCAACGGGAACAGCGAAATCCAGAAGTCTCTATAGGGAGCAAATTTACTGGAAAGAAATCCTTTTTTACACTAATTAAGATTGCACAATGTTAATATGGAGTCATAACTGAAATTACTTTACTGGAAGTTTTTTGTAATTATATCGATTGTAGATTTACAATTAGCAGCACCGTGTACTAGAGCCACAGTTCTTTTGTTTCCATCGAGGATAAACGTTCTGTTTCCGAGTTTCTACCAGTGCTGTAACGGTTAACGTTCTCGCCTCGCATTCGGGAGGACGGCGGTTCGAATCCCCGTCCGGGCATCCAGATTTGGGTTTTCCATGGTTTCCCCAAATCACTTCAGGCAAATGCCGGGATTCTTCCTTCAAAAAGGCCATGGCCGAATTCCTTCCCATTCCTTGCCCCCATCCTTGCCCCCCATCCTTTCCCGTCTCTAAAGACCTCGATGTTAAAAAGAGACGTAAAGCAGTTAAAAAAAAAAAAAAAAAAAAAAAAAAAAAAACTACCAGTGTGGTTATGGAAGATCTCTATTTTTTTGACTCGGGAGGGTGCGGTTTCAAATCACTGTCCAGCAGTCTAGCTTTCGGTTTCCCACTGTCTATCGGAGTTACTCTAGGCGAATGCTGGATAGTTCCTTCAAAAGGTAATGGCCTGATTCCTTGTCCGCCGCCGTTTTTCGGCCGTGAACTCATGTTGCCTTGTAGAGTCATGAGAAGTGGCTATCGTGAGCATAGTCTCCATGCCTGTTTCAGTGGTGACTCTCCAGCTTGCCGGAAGGAACCTCTTCTATTAGAGAGAAACTAAAATTTCTTCACCTGTCTGCGAATAGGAGTATTTTTGTTTGCAAACTGTGTAGTTTACGATGTGTAAATTCCGCCTATAAACCACAATCAGGATGATCGGTATACCGGGGCCAGGATTTTAAACTGTCCCCGTTGTACCTCCCAGTACAATGAGCTGGCGCTTTAACACGTGCAGCTTCACCTCATGACTACTAAGCAGGATTTGTTCCCACCAGTTGACACGGAGAACAGAAAATCCGTGTCCCACAGCCGGGTGTAAGCTTCGTGCCTTTTGTTGGTGTTGAAGCGCTCACGGTGATTATCCTGTTTGTGGCAGAATTGAGCTAGTATCAGCGTATTCGGCTGCCGCAGCGAAATGTCCTGGAGCGTATTTTGATGAGTCTGGTAGCGCTCCATATGAAGTGAGGCGGACTCGTTATGAAGCCGTCCCCGTGCTCTTATTAAGGTCCCCTCCCCTCCCGCCGGTCCAGCCACCCCCACCAGCGGCGGAACTCATTATTGCCCCCGCAAGCCACGCTACCTGCCGAACGCAGCAGTTTGTACTACGTTTCAGCAGACAAAGCACGGCTATGTTATTGCCCGTAGTGCAACGCAGTGAGCTCATTTCACCTAACACATAAGCTGCCGTAGACTCCTGTTCCCCCGGATCTCTTTATTCTAGGGATTCCGCTGTCGTGATCTGAACCTGCTCGCTCTATTCACGGGACCATTTAGCGAGCAAGTTGTTCAACAAAAATTACCTACCTAGCGTGGTGGGGGAATGGTTAACGATCTGGCCTCGCATTCGGGAGGACGCGGGTTCGAATCCCCGTCCGAGCATCCAGATTTGGGTTTTCCATGGTTTCCCCAAATCACTCCAGACGAATGCCGGGATGCCCCCTTCAATAAGGCCATGGCCGAATTCCTTCCCGTTCCTTGTCCCCAGTCCCATCCCTCCTCTAATGAACTTAGCCATCGACGAGACGTAAATCAATAAGTTAAAAAAAAATATTATTTACCTTATTTCTCCGGGTGGAACAGCATCAATTTATTGTAACCTAACGATTCAGCCATTATTCTACGGGCTTCGTCAGCCATAGAATTATGGCTGAAACGTTATGTTTCAATAAATTGACGTGGCTTCACCCGGATAACGACCGCGGAAGTTACCTGTTAAGTGAGGAGATCTCCTATAACGCTTATATATTCGCTGCTCATTGAGTTTAATTACTGCTGACAGATAATATCATTAATGATGACCTGGTAATATGGATGTTGAGTGCAACACTCCAGCCAGCTCCAAGAGATTTCTCTGCAAGTTGTCGCTGTTACATCACCTCAGAAAGTTAATGGAAATATCGCTCAGCAAAAAACTGATAGATTCGGCCAACATTTCCATGCCTCAGCAAGAAGATATTGGAAATTTTCGTCACCCAATATCTCATGCTCCTAGTTTTGCAACAAAATGTGAGTTGACTTCATTTTCTTTTCTTCGTTAGGGCCAATGAGACCACGTGGACACCAGCTGCTTGATTACCCAGGCAGTTTAGTGCGAGTCATGTGAAAACGGGAGGTTGGAAGCCCAATCAGACTAGGCTTCGGCAAAATATATCGATATTTTTCATAAAATAATCGTTATTTGTCGCCGATATTTTAAAAATCGATAATGTTTAAGAGTATCATTTCAATATCTAAATTCATGCGTTGCATAAACATTGAAAAAATATACGTACATACGTGATATTCTGAACGCGTCTAAAAAAGTGAATTTGTCGTAATTTCACAGTTTTTCATCAACGGTTAATATCTTAAAAAAATTGTTAAATTTTAAGACGTTTACGTTAACGTCAACGTCATTTATTTATTTTTTTGTTAACATATGAGCATAAGGAGTGTTCTTTTGATGTATATATCTGACGCATAATGGTTTGATAGACTGTAATGATAAATAAATTAGAAAAGTTTCGATAATTTGTTCATGTGTCTTTAATTTACCGAATTTTCTTAAATTTTTTGTGTAAATTAATGGTTTTAGGCAAAAATATCGATATTTTTCTGTAAAGATTTCAATACTGTTTATTATTATCGATACGATGTTTATAGATATTTTTTTTTCACTTGTCCATTCCTAAATCAGACTTGTTACGTGTGCAGCAATTACCTCTAGGGGAAGAATGTTTGTGGGAAAACAAATAACTTTTGTTTTGAATGATAATTGTATCTTTGTTTGTGAAATTGTGTAGTCATTGTGGGCCGTCGCAGTATTCACCTAGATGATTACGGAAAACTTCCTGAAAACCTCAATCGGAACGGCCAGTACGCGCGGACCAGAACTCGTGTTTTTTTTGTTTTGTTTTTTAAATCTGCTTAACGTCTCTTAACAGCGAGGTCTTAAGAGACATGAAAGGATTGGGGAGGGGGGCAAGGAATGAGAAGTAATTCGGCCATTGCCTTTTGAAGGAAGCATCCCGGTATTTGCCTGGAGTGATTTGGGAAATCATGGAAAACCCAAATCTGGATGCCCGGACGGGGATTCGAACCGCCGTCCTCCCGAATGCAAGGCCACTACGCTAACCGTTACACCACCACTCTCTGTCCAGAACTCGTAGTGTGGGGCGCCTTAACCTACATGACCACGCTAGCGGGTCTGAGTAGTCTTTTTATTGTATTCCCTGTATGCAACTCTGTTTTATTCTTCAATACAACACCGTGACATCCTCTTAACTAATGTAACGTTGAATGCTACAGTGGATTTTCTGTGACACAGGTGACTCATAGTCGACAAAAATCACGATATCCTGAGGTTATCACTTTATATCAAAGATGTTATAATGGCTCGAAATATTTATCAAAACTCTATTTATTTCGTGAAATATGCATTATCAATCATAAAAGCGACGCCAAAAATTTCAGTGTTCTTCACCAAGGTGGCTCTTGGATTTCATCGAATTAAGGAAGTGATATAGTGTTGGATGGCCATTTCTTTTCCCTACAGCATTCTTCACTATTTCAAATCCAAAAGGCAAGATTTCCTAAAGATGAAGGTTAGGTAAAAGGCGTATATAAAAGTTGGTAGTGCCGGGATTGTAATTGTAACTTTCTTTACTCGAACAATATGTAATGATACGACTAGTACCTTCCAACCTCACAGCTTTTAGCGTCGATTAAGAGGTTAGCGAAAGATGGGAATGGATGGAGGATTGTGTCAAACCAGGAAAGATAAGATCAGAGAGATAACGTGCCACATTGATGCTTATATGAATTATTTTTTCCCTCCTAACATTCGAGATTGGAAAGCACAGCGAAGAGATTAGTTTTGGTGGATTGCAGAGTGTCTATGTAGATGTAGATAGAGATATAGATTTTATCTGTGATTAAAATAGATGACCACTTTGAAGCTGTTCGTTAGTGATAATATTTACTTTAAAGTTGATCTTAAAATAAAATCAAGAGATGTTTGTCTTCCTTTTCTTACTTTCAAACCTAAAAACTGATATATAGAAAAGATGATATAGTTTCTGAAGTACTAACCAATTTATTAACTCGCTTTATGGAGCGAATTTTACGACGTCTGATTTCCTAAGAGTTGTGAACACAGAGAGCTTCATACCAGCTACAGCGTAAGGAAAATGTGTGTAATACGATTCTTTTCGTTGTTAAATATAATTACTTCTCATTAGGCAGTAACGACGTGGATGCTAGCGTTGCTGCTGCTGAGGTAACGGCGTGAGTAATTTAGACACAACGAAGTAAAATGTCTGGAAATTGATTCAGTGGAAGCCATTCTGCTCAGGCTCATTGGATTCGACACAATTTGCATTGCAGATCGGCGGACTAACGCTCTGTTAAGCCAAGATGGTCTCGTGTACCTGGAAACTCATTTAATAAATAGAGTTAACAGTAATCGCTGACAAGAAAGAAATTAAGACGACTGTCTACAAAAGTCTCACGATTTCCTAATCAGATCAGATTTTCCTTTAATACTTGTCTAATCCGTGTTGTCAAATTGAATCAAATGTAACTTTGTGGAGCAGAAGGAAAAAGCAACACTGGAGCTGCGGCAAAGCGATTCAAAATTTTCTATAAGTCGTATCGGCCACCTTGATAACGTTTTATGAATTCTGCGGGAACTTATCTAAACAAATGTTGGGATTACCTGATGTTAGATAGTAATGACTCAAGCTATGATTAACAGTTCACTGCAAAGATTACTAATTTACTTCCTACAGTATTAGAAACAACGCTAAAGATTGTATGAACCGATTCAGTTGTCTGCTTTCCCTTACTCTTAAGCGAGCTACCCCAACCTAGAACGAAATAACCATCTAGATAACTACAAGAATGACCAGAATGTGTTAGAAGTCAATACTTTCAACCATAAAGTACGACGTGTCTTAAAGTGTGCTTGCAGGATTTAATTCCCCTCTTCAGGTAGTAATCTATGGAATCCAAAGATATGTGATGATAAAGATTCAGTCAATCATAACCAATCAACAATACACTTTTGAGCTGCATATCCAAGTTTTCTATCTTAAAAGGAAATTCTCTAGTCAATTATGAGATTCACTCGTCACGTAAACAATCTCTGCAAAGATTACAAACATTATATAAAACAAATTAGGCCCTATATTCAAATTGTAACGATATTTTATCATAAAGTACTGCATATCATTCTTTTGTCAGGGACATTTTTAGCACGCTTGTAATTATTTTCAGCGCTTTAATACGTCATGATACTAATCTCATTCCCGATGGTACGGCCATGTAACGCGCAGCACAACACTTCAGTTGCGAAAATTGCACTTGATGGAAGTCCTGAAGGCTGAAGACCCTGAGGGCGAGCCAGGAAGCGTTGGCTGGATACTGTGCGGGAGGACATACGACTACTCAAAGCTTTACCTGAAGACACACCAGATCCACTTAGATGGAAGAAGAAGTCGAGTAAAACAGATTCTGTAGTGCGGGATAAATGAAAGGAAGAAGAAAAAGAGAAAGTACTATATGTGCATAATGTTTTAGCCATGTGTAAATTATTAACGAACCATAATCAATTGTTTTCGGCATGTATCGCAGTTCATTAAGACTTACACCAAAATTAAGGCCCCTTAAAACGGCCATCGACTTAATAATTAAAATAATTCCGCTCTCTTTGATGTTGATTGAAAACATTTTTAGTGAATAAATGATTACAGGAACAATGAAATTATGTCTTCATATCCTGGAAATAACAGATTTCTACTGGTCGTTGAAATATTCATGGCTTTTAAAAAAGTTTGGCTTATAGCTTATAATCGCTTCAGCCTTATGAAGTTCAAGTACGATATCTATGTTATGTGAACATTTCTTTAATTAAGTTGTAAATTTTTAATGTTATGCTTGCGGATCACCATTCCGTCTTCTTCCATCACAGGTGGTCAGCGGATCACAGGTTGAGAATCACTTCTCTATGAGTTTTATGTCAGTGGATGAACGTGATGAGTGTTGTTAAGTGTTGTGTGTTGTGTATGTAAAGATGGAAACAGGGAGAGAGTGAAACCAGCTGCCTGCCCTTTGATACGAACTCCTCTGAAGGATACGAAGGACACTACCAAGTTGACCATCCCCATCGAACCAACGGAAAACCATCAAGCGTGTCCTCAGTCCACACACACTGCACATTCTGGTGGTTAGGTATTGTGCACCATCACATGTCCAACATTTGTGACATATTCTCGAATTATAAAAATTTCTCCCCGCATCAGGACTTAAACCAGTTAACCACGAGTCAAGCGTCAGACTCTGTTATTCTACTGTCTCGTCCAACAACGTGGGTTGCAATGGATATTACGATTCATTAACCCTTGATTCATTTTATGCAATGAATGAATCTGTTCTTGTAGCGAATACATTTTGAATCAGATGCGCTGCCAAGCACGTTCAATCTTGAACTACTCAAATCCTCCAACTCGCTTGGCAAGGGATTTGCTTGGTAAGACATAACAATATTTCTTAAGCTTTACATGGAGAATATTTTAATCAGTGTCTTACATCGGTCAGCGAAAACAATGAAAGCTGTGCGGTAGTAACTTAGCGGCTAGCCTTTTCGTTCATTCAGTCATCTGATAGTATTCGTGATATGTTTATAATTAATTGCAGCTCTTTCTATTTGGTACGACCAGGATTACGCTATGGCTCCACCAGGTAATAAATAAGCATCAGCTGTTCTTGCAGTCACTGAACAATAGTAATTTTCCACTTAGAGATGCAGAAAATAATTTTGTTATTTTCAGAGCTTTCAGATAATTTTCACTGTAGAAATTAGAAAATTAAGGACACTGAAAGGTAACACCAGTATTTATGTAACGATGTCATTAGTTTAATATTTTAAAATGTTTCTTGAAACCGAAAGATTCGTCCAGGCCGTTTGAAAATAATCACTTCTTTAGTTCAGAATAGTAACAGAACAATTCCCTAGTAACTACTGTAGTATTCAACAGTAGAACAGTCACTCCGCCAAACTTTACCCATCAATGAACTATTCCCATTTTTCTTTGTTTCTCGCATGGTATTGTTAATTTCAATTTAGTCATACCACTGTTGATGTTTTATTCTGAGCTTTAGGGTTAATCGAGATCTTGGTTATTAGGATTCTACCATTCCAAAATTTCAAGTCTTCACCAAATTTCAAATATCACACAGGGCGCTCCGTAAAGGTACGCGAATTTCGAAAGTTATTGGCATAATATATGCAAAATCCAATACCATGTTATGTCGAGTCAACAAAATGAGCAGAAATGTAAACCTTTTTTTTTGGTAATATATTCGGCGGTGCTTTCAAAAATAAGGTGATTACTGCTATTACTCTGTACAATTTACAAAACTCTCTACACACTGGAAATCGGTAATTAAAAAAGACGGCTTCTGTTGTGTATAATTAATGTTTAACTCGTGGAATCTATTTTTTAGCATTTAATTGAATTAATGCCGCTAACATGAGCAGCGAACGCAAATACGTGAAAATTGTTGAATGTGTGAGAGGATATTAAAAACGAGTTTAGTAAACAATTTAAAACCAATCAAATAGAAGCATTTCGATACTCCATACAGCGAAAAGACAATGTTAGTACAACTCTGCTTCATTACTGATATTTTTGTCGTAATTTAATTCAAAAAGGCGAGCGTCAGAACGTATAATTTCGAAGAATAATCACTCCGGAAATAAAGATTTTCGCTGTACGCAGTATCGCCATCGGTGATACCGATCGTTTTTCTTTAGAGCTTTACATTTCGTCGACGTCATAGCAGGTGGGAGAGATTTCAGGGACAAGGAACGGGGACGAAGTTAGTCATGGCATTTTAAAAGGAACCGTCACGTGTAGTCCTGGCGTGATTTCGAGAAACTATGAAAAACAGAAATTTAGATGGTCTGATGGGGAATTTGAACCCACGTTCTCCTAAATAACAGGACAAAACGTTGCCATTCACCAATCACACACACACACACACACACACACACACACACATATATATATATATATATATGTGTGTGTGTGTGTGTGTGTGTGTGTGTGTGTGTGTGTCTGTATCTGATATACAGCAGAAGAATGAGGGTAAAATTTGAGCTGTTTGTTGCAGTGAATGTTAAAGGACAGTGATACTGGATATTTTTTCTTGGAAGTTGGAATCAGAACAGCCGATTCTTTAGTCAATAGAAGTACAGGACAACAGCTTACTGTGGATTGGAAATCGGTGATCAATTTGTTGCGGCAGCAACGGGTCAGTAAGGGATAGACGAATGAATGACGTCATCACGTAGGTTCGGCTATCGTCTTCGATGTTGCCGCAGCACCACCAAAACTAACAGTTGCCAATGCGTTTACGGTTGGTTGATAATGAATACCTCGAAACGTGCCATGTAAGTGACATTTTATTTAGTTATTAACTTATTTTTCCGTTTCGAAACATTTCAAATTTACATATATTTTCTTAACTCCTCACATCACTTTCTGTTCAAACACGACGAACTCCTCTTAACTGATTAGGCTACTGCCTTGAATTTATATTTTTCCTGTTATTTACAACTACATATGCGTTCCTGCTCTAATAATGTAATACTTGGACATTATTTATTGGCAAAGTCTTTGTTGGCATCGACCATTCCTAACTTCGTTCATGTTTCTGTGGGACTCCCTCGCTTTATACGACCAAAACATTAGAGACATTTGCGTGATTATGGCCGACAATGACACATACTTGGTGTGACGAAGTCTACAATCGCTTCGTTAGTAATAATACAGTCGGTATCCACTTACTGCAATGTGTCTGTAATCTTTATTCCACTTTTATAAAATTTTACACTTCATGTGATCCAAGTGGTATAAAAAATTATCATCATCTGAGACTAAACCTCAGTTGCATTTCGTTACAGCTCACTCAAACCGTGCTGTGTTTTGTATGTATTTTAGTGGCAGGTGTGGATGTATCTCATGACATGCATTCCCCTGGAATAGGCTGGTTAACAGAATGAAGCGTGAGCTTGTGGATATTAATAGTCGCTGGTGTTTCCTTTAACCACTTGTCAGAAGGTATTTTCTTTAGTATGTCTCTAAAGTACGCTGCTTATGGTTCTCGAACGATTACTTATCTTTATGCAGTTTCGGTGGAAGACAAATAAGTTCATTTTTTAAAACTGACGACTCTTGCCATGTCCAGTAGCAGATTCTGAACCAGAATTATCAATCAATCGCTTCATTAAGGATTGACTGGGTGATTAGCGTATTGTGGGCGGTGGCTCTTTGATCTCCTGTTTACACCACTAATTGCCGCGGGCTGCTGACCCACGCACGGCTGATCTCACTACACAGAGCCTCGACACGACCTCAGCACACGACCTGCACAGCCCAACAGTTGACAACAGTCTCGCGTGCTTCAGCAGTGGGTTCCAGCAGCTCGACACGGCGCAACGGAAGAGGAGCAAACGTGTGTAGTTATTTGATTTGTTTATGCTTATTGCTACTAGTTTCTTCTAAATTTTGGAGGCCCAAAAACACATTTACCGAGAGCGCCAGCAGAAAGCCTCATATTAATTAAGTAATAAATACATCTAGCCTGATTTTACAGCAACTCAGAGCGTAGATACAGTAGCTAGTTCGTAACGCTCATTGAGTTACTGAAATAATGGCCTATCATGCAACTTGAAGGGACGAACCTGCTAGCAGTGTTGATTAAATTACTATTTTCTTAACCCCTGAGAAATGATAATTGAACGCAAAGTTCCATCCATTCATTGCTTCGGGCTTAGTACAACAGCGCTACAGAATATAACGGTAACATATGCACAGGTTATGACTACAATATAAGTCAGTCAAAACAACGTGTTCAGTACACTGATTCCCCGCTGTTGCTTAACTGAATACAGTTGTTACTAAATAACTCTCATAACCATAAAAATAATGTAATAGCAACATACTTCTTAGTTTCCTGTAATTGTGACATCTTTGGACAGAGAGTACAAGAAAACATTTACACCGACTGAATATAAATAAACAAAAAGCAGCTGATATATTAATTTAAACGCAATACTTACTTTTTTCAGTGTTCGCGCAATTCATTTCTTACCGGTTGCTTGAAAAAATAGAATTGCTATTAAATAATGCCTGTAACCTCAATTTTGCAGTAACATCTGTGGCAGCAATTAGTCCGGTATGAAGGCCGAGGACGTTACGGACAACATGACACAGTCTCTCCAGCCTTTTATTGGAATAGATGTAAATAACAATTTCTCATTTATTTTTGGTCTAACGCATCGCCTGCACTTGGATAGCACTTCGTTGGCTATCCGCAGTTTCGATTTTGACAGTCATTTCTAACTATATATAACTGGTTTTGATTATGTGAACTATGTTGCCAAGCTTCAGTGAATCGGATTCAGAATGAGAAGTATATTCGTTTGCGTAATGGCGCTGCCCGATTGGCATGAGAGAAGTGCATTTTACGGACAAAAGTAACCTTCCGTTAAAATAATATCATTTTTATATACTCCAGCAACAAAGAATCAAAGGAACGATATTTTGTTTCCATTCATTTGCTGCTATTCGCTTTTATTCGAACGTCATATGTTGCCGGTATCTGATGTGGTAAATTATAAAATAAAGTTTTGAAATTAAGATATGTCGCCTCCAAAAATACGGCTGGCGGTGACAAATTGTTGAACTCATTTTGCACTTGGTGTTGTGTTTTGTCAGTGAACAGTGTAGCGCCGTTCCCCGCTGGCATGTCGTTGCAAGTCAACGTGTGGCCTCGCAACAGGCGCCCGGCGCCTGTCAGCTGTTTAAACTGTGGTCAGCCTGCTAATTGATTGGCAGCGCTGCCAACCGCCCCGCACTAAACTCACCACCGTCACAATGAGTAGCGCTAAGACTCTGCAACCGCTCTCTTCAGTGTTCACTAGGCAAACGTGGTAACGATTGAAAACAGTGGCGAATAAGTTCCAGATAGTATCAACTAGTTTACCCGATGACCAACAGTGATATAGAACAGTGCGAGGCGTCATTAAATCTACCCCTCAACCACATCTACTGAGAAATCCAGTACAGCTTCGAGAGTGAAAAAGGAAAAAAGAAAAGCATTGTGATCTCACGGCTTTGCGATCTTCACGATCTGCCTCATACCAGCTTAAAATAATACAGACTAGCCTATATAGAAGCAAGATAGGTAACAAGTAATTTTAACATTTCAGTGGAGTGGAAGAAGCTAACAACCAACAGAACAGTGTTCTTATGAGAGACGCAATAATCTGTGTTGCAGGAGACTAGTCGGGTTTTGTACCAGCTTAACAGGTTTCACACCAGTTCTCTTGAAATTCAGAATAGAAAGTTCCTAAAACTCATGAAATAGCGGGTGGACACAATCACTTTTAGAATTCGACAATTCAAACCAACGTACCTAAATAACTTCGCCAGATTTGCGCTGCGTCCAAACAATTCTCCTTTTCCCGGCGCTAGAGACTGTAGCAGACTCAGCAGGAGGCTAGACCCCTGAAGAAGACCGTAGAGTTTGGTCGAAACGTCAGGGAAAGGAAGAGGATCCTGACGCAGCGCAAATATCGGGCATTTATTTATAACATAATGACAGCTGCGAGAACTGCAAAATCTCTTATAAATGTAAGTATGTATACATATTCAATAATGTGATTAGTGATTTAAGTCTTGGTAACAAAGATTGCAGGAGAGACAGATGAGGAGAGGAGATGGAAGATGGTGATTACTTCCCACCCTGAGTACGCATGAAAGATGGGGTTGGTGTAGTTGCGGTGCGGTTCCACAACTACATTAACTGCATCGCCTTTGAAGTGAAGGGTCCGGTTGTAAGACGGGGACACGGCGCGGCTGTGATGTTCATTACGGCCGCCTTTTAGGGGAGCGCGCTGATTAGAACCTCACCACTGATGACTGCGGCGCGAGCAGCCTCCAACCAACACCTCAATACAACTAGTCTGAAAGCACAGCTTACAAAAACTCACGCCTGATCAAGTATAGTGAGCCTGGCCGGTGTACACATTTTTTATTTGTACCTTTACCCGGCGTCAGCCCTGAGTATATACTACGGTCGTATTCTACATTCGTGATGCAGATGAGTTAAAGAAGAGTTGTGATATATTTTTCAACATACTTCGCTATAAATTCCACGCACTTCTCGCAACGATGTTCCTTTCAATACTGCGTACACTAATTATTAAAGTCGATCAAGAAACGAAGTGACAGTAGATATGATTTCATCATCTGACTTCAAATTGGTGTGGACAAAAAACTTTTTCAGGTTTAAAAATTGTTTAATTTTTGAGTTGAGCCGGATGGTGTGAATTTGGGGGCTGCGGTTACAGCTCACACAAACCACGCGCAGCCGGGCGATGAGACACTTGTGCCTCGCATTACTGTCCACCTCTCTTATCCTCCACAGCTTCTACCCTTTGCTTCACAATGTATGTTTTGAATGCTCTCGTGGCAGTTCAGCGTTTGCCAGAAAATCTAGAGGCAATACGCCTTAAACATTCTAAAAAAAAGTTTCCTGCAGAAGGAGTTACCTTCCGGTCTTTGGAGACAATTACACTGACTTCTTCTTTCAATCTGGGGTGAAATTGTTGCCCAAGGTCTCATCCATAGTGTCAAATAATTTGATAAAAATCTTCTTGAATGGCTTCAAAATACCTATTTTTCCGCAAATACCTGCCCCCTTGTTGGTTTTTTTTAATCTTCTGTCATTAAAATTTTTCAGCACCCAACTTTATTCATGGCCAAATACTCTGTCACATTGGTGTCTACTATTGTTTTCAGAATCCTGCTGCCTCCTTAAAACCTTGCGCTTGTCACCAGCTCTTGTATTCTGTTCACATTTTGCTGAGTGTTGAATTGACCTTTGGTGACGTTTTATTCTTGACAAATGTTTAATCACATTTCAGATTAAGCGTGAAGCTCACTGATTATCAGCACCTGTAGCAATATAAATTTTTGTTTCAGCATGTTGTAGTGTTGGTCAATACTAATCAAAGGATTTGAGCATTATAAATAGTTTTAGCATGGTTGAATGATTCAGTTTTCCTAGTCAGACCAACAGCTATGGAACGACGCTTGAGTATTTAGCACAACACTATTGCTACTGATGTTTTAGCGTCTGAAATCCAACTCGAATGTCGAAGAAAAACTGCAATATATTTGAGAATGATAGGAACTACAAAAAGTGCCGAATGATGCGTATCCAGAAAGATAATTGTTTTAAGTTTATCAGGTACTATAAAACGTGCTTTCACTTTCAAAATAAAAGAGAAGTATGGGGATTGTTACTCTCATTTTTTCTGATTTTTAAGGACTATAAACGTTGTTATTTAACAAAGAAGACGACACTTAAATTTTTTTTTAAGCGGTGATACTTGGAAAATGTGATGACTGCTGGGTCCTCATGTAAATTAGAACACAGATACAAGTATAACGCAAGAGCCATGCTTGGAAATAGGATGTTAAGTATCTTTTACTTACTCATAATTGTATAACCACATAGAGCATAAATGAAGGCTACCTTGTAGCTCAGAGTGCTATACCTACTAGTTATCTCTTAATAACCAACGAGTTACTGGAGCCATCGTAAGTGAGATTATACCTCACTTAATGTTACGTATCACATCTCCCGTTAAACAAGCATTTTATGTAAATGTGTAGAATGCACTTATCAGAACCTAGACTCTTCGACATCTTCTAAACACCCATTACATATGTATTGTTTTCTGATTTAACACTGCTATCGGCCATTGGCGAAAGGAAAAGCTTAGAGGCTGTTGTGAAGATAAAATAAAAAAATGGTAGAAATACATATGCCAAACTAAACTAGGTAAAGGCGGCTTGGTTAAGCAAATATATAAGCGATTTATGAGTGTTTATTTTAAATTTTTATTTTTAAAACAGTGTCAGAGGTGTACACAAACAGGTCTTGTCTGAAACTTTTAAAAATGCTTGACAGAAAGAGGAGCAAATACAAATGCGAAACTTGTACATGACTCATGTAAAACTTGTTCTATAAAATGCTTCACATTGTTTTGTCAAGCGCTGACATTTGTTGAGTGATGCCTCTTATTGTTGAATCAGTGCTACTGGTCTCTCGTGCAGGGAGTAAAGTTAGCTTTGATACACTGTACCTCATTTAGGCCCGTCACTCGGCGCCGCCTTGGCGCCATCTATCTTGGTCGCTACCTCTTCAGTCGTGAGGGCGCCCTCCAGAAAATTCTTTGTGGCTGACGTTTGACGCCCGATACGAACAGAGCTGCCGGCGCGGAAAATGGGGCTGCGCCTGCCTCCCCACTGTCCCGCTCTACAGAGCTGCAGCGCAAGGCGGCTTGACACTAGGGAACGGCACTCCTCAAAGAGTCACTAAAAATAGAGCTAGCTTCAACGCCTTGGTCTTTAGCTTTAATGCATTACTTGGAAAATGCCGAAAATACTTTTGACTCGTTCTGGAACAGCTATCATGTACTTAAACGCTAGGCTGCTCGGTTGTCATTAAACTGAAACCGAATAATGAAGAAAATTGCGATTAATATATTTACAGAATCAAATTAACGTATAAACATTTTGTTCTTTACCGATTTACTTCAATAAATTTGTTTTTAGTCGTTTTACGCCCAGTGGTGCAACGCGGATGTGACCTAAGTACCATAGTGGTTTCCAGAATAACGAAGCATATAGGTGCCATAAACATTTACATAATATGAAACAAGCTTTTAAGTACTGAGCAAGATTTGATCTGAGAAGAAAGAAAACTATCGAAATTTTGGTAGTGGTAGATAAATATCAAATTCCACAAAAATTATACCGGTCAGTAAATATTGATGTCACAAAGTAACAAAATGGCACGCAGTATTGTCATATCCTGCAATTTTGAACGGTGGCACCTATAAAGGATTTTCCTATTATGAACATTTAACATAAAGATGAGAGCAAAAATCTCAGTTATACTCGCACCGATAAACCGTAAATTATCGATTGGATTAAATTGACAGATGCCATGTCTTCACATGTCAGAACGGTTTAAAAAAATTCGTTGTACGAAACCTACTCTGCATTATCGTAAGTTGAGAAATAATGAATAAGAGACCGTGAATGAACTTAAAAACATGCCTGACTGTATATTTGTTGTTAGGTATTCTTATGCCTTGGAGTTCTACTCTAACGAATAATAATTTATAATGACATTATTAAATGTAAATAAGTATTAAAAACTTGATATTGAAGTTATCTGTCCAATAAATAGTAATCATATGCTAAGACGATTTTGAAAAAAAAGAGTGATATTTTTAATACACAAGTAAATTGGTAATTTGAGTCAAACATTACTCGAAACTTGGTCTAATTACTAACTCACATGTAGTTTATTTCTTGTATACTCCTCAATAAACATGTCTTCCTCATTAAGAACAAAATTTGTAAACAAGCATATTGCCGCCTTCATTATTTATTGCTCCATGAATATTCTGTTCAGAAAGGGTTGAGGCTTATTATGTTTTTATCAGCTCACTTTAAATGGTTGTAGTCTCCTAACGAAATATTAAAAACTTTTTGCAACATAATACGCTAACGAACACAACGAATGGAAGAGAGTAGATTGCCAATAAAAGTATACAACTGAGTAAAGGCTGATAAAGGAGAATATGATAACGAAACTACATTTAAAATACAAATTACACGAGAATATGTTGATAATAAATTAAAATAGCAGCATGGGTGCGGAAAGCAATGACATTGCAGCTGTAAAGCGGATGCTTTAAACATTTGGATAGGAGAATAACCACCGCTTACCAAAGTGGAGGATCACTGCGGTGTCCAAACACGAAAAAAAGTATACAAATAGAGCGTTGAAATTTTCGTCACATTTCCCTTCTTCAATAATAGACTGAGGTAGCTGCCTGATGAAGGCTGACAGCTAGTGGTAGCCAGAAAATGTTAACGTTCTATTTGTGTACGTATTTTTCCGTGTTTCGACGCCGCAGTAATACTCATACTTAATAAGCGGTGGTTATTCTCCTATCCATATATATATATATATATATTGTAAAACCGGAAAATTTCTGTCTCATACTGTGGTATGCGACGTAAATTTTCGCCGGACGATATATGTTTCGTTAAATTTGAAATTTACCTTCTGAAATTTCGTTAATTTGCTATATTCTCATATCAAACCTCTTTCGTATTTAGGCAACTTTATCAAATTTCTGATTATTACATGTGAAGTAAATTGGGTACCGCTCCTGTAACTATCGTATAGATGGAGAATTTAATTATTTACGTTAAACTAGCTTGAAATTTGTATTCATCGGTCACAACCACGTGTTAGTAAGAAACTGGCATGTCTAGGACGAGTAAAAGTAATGTTTTCGAATCAAGTAATAAAAGAATGAAATGTTTACGACAAAAGATATAAAGCCGCACAGCCGAGAAGGATTTTTATGTGATGTTGATGGGGCGACAGCCGCTAGCGCGGGTGATTCTGCTGAGCCCAGCCCTCCGCGTACCTGACGTTCTGACTGCTGTTTTCATGCACATTTACGCAACCATCAAGGCGAATGCCGGGACAGCCCCAAACTTCAGTATCATAAACTAAACATTTTAAAAACAAAAAATACATTTATCACACACTGAACATAGTTAAACGTTTCTCAGACATATGTCAACACTTCACTTCCTCTATTAACCCCTCTGCCACCTGGCGATAAGTATAAAACGTTTGGCGTCAGCATAAGGTAATTTGCCGTAAACTAATTCTCCCAACTTGACCATGCCATTGCTGATTAAAATTCGCCAAAGACAGCCGACCCCTAGTACTCGGTAAAGGTGATGAAGAAGAAGTTGTTGATGGGACGACATTACCATATGTAATTTTACCGATTCGATATGAAAATATACTTCTTTCAGTGTTATCTTACAGACCAGAAAAACGCGAAACCATTGTCATTGATTAATTTAGTCATATCTCGAATATTCTTAAACTAATATAGTCGCAGAATTTTCATTTGTCACATTTAAGATAAACTTAACAAGCAATTGTACAGGTAACATCAAAATATTTCTTCTCTGTCAGTAAGAAAAGTAGTCCCTATTCTGCCTTATACAGACATCGGGGCTTTTCGTTGTATTTTATGTTTTAACATACAGGTAATATCTTAAAATAATGCTGAGATCTCAATATCTTTGAAAATTCACTGATCGAATTACCTCTATGAAAATATCGAACTGAGAATTGGGATTACTTGCACTGAAACCGTATTCGAAACGTGAATATTTATTAAAATAAAAAATGGATTTTCGTGGTCACATTATAAGCGAGGTAATACATCACGAAGTTGTGTAGTCGGAGCACGCGTTTGGATGAAGTGTGTCACTTGGCTGGGAGCACTGCTCTCCTTTTCATGCATGGCCTTTTCTGTGCGGATTTAGAGGAGCTGCTGTGGGCGCCTCATGCATAACACAACAGAAAAACAGTGATACCTCGCCAATGGGACTCAACTTAAACGCCCGCCTTTAGAACGGGGACACATCTACTCGAGTCGTAAACACTCCGTACTCAGTTCACATATTATGCACCTTAGGCGGGTCCTACTAAGACACATTGTCAGACATTGTGCGAAGGACGTTGACAATGAGAGGACAATTAATACAATCGACGACCGAAAAAATTTCTTTGCATTCGGTAGGGCGCGGGTTCGTATCCCCGTTCAAGCATCCACATTTGTGTTTTCCATGGTTTCCCCAGATCATTCCAGGAGAAAGCCATGATGCTTCCTTCAAAAGGACATGGCCAAATTCCTTCTCGTTCCTTGTCCCCATCCTTTCCGCCTCTAGTTATCTCAACATAGACGAAGCGTAAAGCCATAAGAAAGAAAGAAAAATACAAAATTTAAACCAACTTCATCCAAACCAAATGCCACCTACTCTGTAACGTAATTTCACTCGAGACAGTGCGCGTCTTTCGTGGCCGAGTAATTTCGTCGACACGCTTACTGATGATCGAGACTCAGCGCTACTGGCGAAAACATTATTTCGTCGCTGCACACCCCCATATGGTACCTATAATACTGGCGATGGCTTTGTATTCTGAACTGACTCCTTGCCTTCGAATGACTGTTACTGACTTTTTTTGAATTAGTTTGTCTATGTTCGGTATTTGCTGGCATCCCAGAATTTCTAACGGTGTGAAAAGTCCGGTTTGAAAGGGCTGCTCCTAAAATACTGTTGAACTGAGTACAACGGAGTGAAAAATTTTCGACATAGTAAGCTTGGAAGCATCGTACATTAATTAGCCAGCATCTCTCTCACCCACCCCACGACGCAGAGAGGGCTCGCGATTGGTCGGGTAAAGAAACCGTGCTCAATGCGCGGAGAATGTCCTCAGAGATGCACCCTGGTCGTTTGTCTCGTGAGTAGTGTCATTTCATATTTAAATACACTACGGTGGACAGTGTAAGATCATTTCTGGATAGACCAAAGTCAGTTCCGATGAATTGTATCAGTTCGAAAGTGAAAATGTCAATGTACATGATAAGAAAGTGCAAACGGAGCCATCAGAATGCAGGTAGTATTGAAGCAAATCCCCCTTGGAAATTCGGAGAAATGACTAAGGGGAAAGTCGAACTAAAGGGAGCCACGAACTCGGCAGGACCCTGCGGTGCGGGGGAGGGAGTTATGGCGACGTAATATTCTCAGATTGATGCGGACTACCAGCGGGAACACAATAATGCGACTAATCAGTCTGGTCTTTTCAGCTTCTGTAAAATTCCTCTGAAACGCGTGTTGAAGCAATTAATCGCTGAGTAGAAGACTATCTTGTATATCCATATAAAGTGTTTAGCCGTTAAGTAAGAAGTACACTAATTTGTGTACCTAAACAAAACATTAAGTTATAAACAGTATTTGCTGTTTCACTGACTATTAAATCATTTACAACATTTCTCTAAACTCTTTTTTCTTTCTTCTGGCTTTACTCCTCGTCAACGGCGAAGTTATTAAAGGCAGGAATGGCGTCTGTGATGTCAGGAAACTGTAGATATCCAAAAACAGGGCAAGTAGCAGGTAGACTTAAAGTTTATCGCTGACCTGTCCACAGAAGTTTCCATAAGGCACAGATCTCTTGTGAAGCTCTATGTTTAAAATGCTAAGGTTGATACCATGAGAGGCACCAGAAGCTAAGATTCCATTGGTTTTGAATTTATAAAGGGGCATCTTTCTGTTTGCTGCTGGTTAAGTGTCTGTGTGATAGAGCGTCACCGTCGGCACCACGTGGTGGCCAGGAGACAATACAGCATAACGTGGGTTGAATAATTTTATCCATATACGTGGAGAAACTGAAATTTAATGAACAGTATTTATTTAAGAGAACTAGTTGTGAGTGTATAAGACTTTTAAAGTACAAAACAATCGAAGAAACAGTATCTTGAGTAATGTTTTATTGTGCTATCGTACAAGATAAATTTTTTAATAAATGTACATTATTTGTAATACACTGCTCTGTTGTGTAAAATGCCACTGATTTTATTGACACCGTCTATCTCCCCAATTAACGTAATCGATCTTTGGGAACGAGTCCGATAAACTATTAATTACCAGAACCAATAAAGGAGAAGTTGACAGAAGTCAGATTAAAAGAATTAACGGTAAAGACAGGAGGCTAGAATACTACAGAGGCCAGAGCGCACCGCTCACGAACCGTGCTCGGTGTAAGCTTTAATATCACCACTAAGTAGGTTGCTAACAAAGTTAGGGGTAGAAAGAGAAAAGAGCCAGCAAAGTTAGCTGTACCTACGATTGTCCAGAGAAAGGCCACACTGTATCTGTCGTTGCGGACGGTAGCAGGTAAACTCTGTGAAGGTGAACTGGAAACCGCCCGTGGTGTACTTCCCGCGCACTACGAGTATGCTGGTTGTTACTTCCCTTCATGCAGGCACAGTATGGTTCTACTACGTCCGACACATGTCGGGGAATTCAGTTTATATTGACGGCCTTTCAGCGTAGATGGGTATTGCCAATGCATATTCCGTGCTGAAATAGTGAATAGCAGCAACTAACTACTGTAGTTTTATTTTTTAAGCTTCATTTAAAACGTCACCGTATGCAGGAACTGTCACTTAATTTCGGTGCGAATTTTTGTTTGTTTTTAATATTGGAAAAAGATATTAAACGCACTGTTTTATTCATAAACGCTGAATTCAAAGAAAGGATTCCTCTCTGAGGATTTTAACAGAAGAGCTCTTAATTTTTGAGGGACACATGTGGTAGGTGAAGTTTTATTTTTACTCTGCAAAAACCGGTGTAGATTAAAAGGACTGTATGTACTGCGACGCACTGGAGCTAAATTACCGAAGGCCCGCAACAGTTGTCGGCTATTTGTCTTTGCCGTCCTTACGGCGCGTAATTGGCCGCCGGAATTTGCATATGAAGTGAAACCGGCGCCACGCGGATTACACCGGCATCCACCGCGGCAAAACCTCCGCGAAAATTAAATATTATCCCACGTGCCGCGGAGCAGTGGCGTCGCGTTTAGCGCCGAGGTTTCTCTTTCCTGTACTTCACTGAGCAGACACTACCTACGACGTTGCTTATAAATAAAGTATGAGAACTTGTAAAACAATGATTAAAAAAGTTCTTGCGGTGCTACATGAAGCAACTATTTATATGTAGTCACACGATATTTCGGCGACTAAATGACAATGAATTTAGTCGCCGAAATATCGTGTGACAACGCATTCTTGATTCGGCCAGTCACCCGAGAACATTTCATACATTCTCAACGCCGAGAAAGACTTCGTTCATACGTAGTTTCATCAGAATTTTTTCACATCTTCTTCAGCATCCCTGACGTAAGTGTATGACTGTATCGTTTCCTTAAACGTGAGATTATTCAGCAAAAAAGAAACTCGAAAATAACATTGACTTCTACTTTTACCTAACCGGCTCTTATTTATGCAAATATCAGATATAAATTTTCGTAGAATTACTATAGAGAACGATATGACAAGACTAAACTGCAAGTTATGGGTGGCAAGAACTTCATCATTTTACTAACGACTCTGTTCGCGAAAATAGTACAATACATTCATTTTCCGTAGTTCCCAATATAAGAAACTGGTTCTGTGGAATGTGGAAAGTTGTCAGATTACAGATTGCATAACAATATAGATGAATACACCAGAAATGTACTGTCACAGTATAATATGTAAGCTATGTTATTTATGCCAACTACATTTGTAAAAACTACTGGCGATTATTTTGTAAATACCTAAAGAATAAATTCTTCAATGGACTAGATGTCAACTTAAGTTCTTTTAATGTTTTCGTAAATTTAATCTTACCATCTGCTAGATGGGTTTGGAGCTTATAGAAGATATGTATCCCTTAGTATCGGACCTCTTTTTCAGCAAATGACCACGACTTGTAATCCTCGTGAAGATCGTTTTTACTTCTAGCGCCATAACCGTGCAATGATCGAATACTCTGGAAGTACGGCGGTTGCTAAGATATTGAAGCATTTTACGTTACAACATAACATAGTTTTCGATCACAAAATTGAATGAATCCTCCTCGAGAAATACTAATCCAGTGTGTCAGAGGTATTTTGGCCCGCTCCTTTCCTTCCGGACCTGAAGTTTATTGCGGAATTCGTACGGCGGACTCTCCTCGTAACGTATTCAACACGAGCAGAGAAAGTTTCGAAACGCAATCATGACTGGTGCGCTGCCTGGTGATGCCGTGTAAAGCGGCGTGCTCTGTCGTCATCCTCAGGTCGCCACTGTTCCCACCGCCTCTGTCTGTCGGGGAGAGGGCAGGAGGTGATGTTATGTAGCGCGTCGTGGTCCGGAACCAGCACTGCTGTTCTGTTTGTAGCAGGACCGGAGAGCACACTGATTTCAAACAACATTACACGACAGCGAACCCGTGGAGATTAAGTTTCAGTGGCACGCATAGTAAGACTTCCATCATAAAGAAAGTTTTTCCTTAAGTAAAGGTTAGAATAGCAACCGGAATAGAAACGAGTACTCACTTTTGAAAGCAACCGTTCTGTCATAAAGCTATTTAAAAAAAAAAAAAAAAAAAAAAACATACGTACGCAAGATTCTATATTGTGGGTAAGATTAATAGCAACCCTCATAAGGGATGACTTTAACTGGGGCTCAGGATTGGGCACTCCCATCCGCAGTGAATGATACTCCATGGGCTAAAAACACTAGGCTCAGCTTATACAGATTACTTCGCACCACACTAATAACTACGAATTGTAATATCATTTTTTTTCTTTTTTGTACTTCATGTATTGTCGACGTCGAGAACCTTACTAACGGGGGAGGATTGCGTGAAAATAAATGGAATAAATTTTACCATGGAAGTTTGAAATAACCATACCATCAATCACCTGAAATGATTTTGGGAAACAATGAAAAACTGAAAACTGGATGGCCGGACGGGGATCTGAATCCATTTTCTCACAAAACCAGGATCCAATATAACCCACAGGGCTCTGTGATATATTGATAATCAACCACAAACACTGCTGCTCCAGGTATAAACGAGGAAAGGAGTTCCACTCCTAGAAACATCACTATCCATACTAAGAAATTCGAATCACGGTCCGACCGTGGTGGGTGAGCGGTAAACGCTCTGGCTTCGCATTCGGGAGGACGCTGGGTTGAATCCCCGTCCGGGCATCCAGATTTGGGTTTTCAATGATTTCCCCAAATCACTCCAGGCGAATACGGGGATGCTTCCTTGAAAAGGACATGGCCGAATTTCTTCCCGTTCCGTGTCCCACAATTCTATCCCACCTCTAATAAACTCAAAGACCTCGACGTCAACGAGGTGTAAAGTCATAAGTAAAAAAATTTTATTTAAAAAAAATCGAATCACGTGTACTGAAGTGTCTATTATGACCATTTGTACGGGGAGCGGGCTGGCGGCTCATTGGTTAAGGCTTCAGACTGAGAGCTCCCCAGTTCAAACCCCTGTCTTTGTGGGGATTTTCAAAGCCCTTCAATCCGACCTTGACGTCTGACACAGATTGCTGTTTAATGGGAAGTACGTCAGTACGCTTCCATGGTCTCCTATACCCGGTACGCTTACCGTTTATGTTAACGTAGCCACGACGGAGGCTCATGCGTGAGAAATAGGAAATCTGTCAGTCGGCGGCCGAAACCACTAGCCTCAAAGCCCGTCAGTGACGGGTTGAACGGAACGTTCTGGCAAGTCTTGTCTTCTCAATTGCTTAACTAAAAAGAATTGTTATAAAATAAAGCTCAATGCGATACTTCGCGCCTTGATCTGTAACAAAAAGTATCAGTTGTCATTTCAACCTAACCACAAACTATGCTTAAGTTGCCGTTAGAAAATAAATGCTTCAATGAGATATGAATTAATACATGCACTGAGCAGCATGTGACAACAATCCATAGCGGTATAAATATGATCAAATCACTACGCGTTTTTATATCGTTCTCTTATGTTATCCGTGATTGAAATCAATGTTATATCATTTGAATGACTGCCACAGTTATATGTTGCTGAAATAACAACATCAATAATATTGTTCAGTTAAAGCAAAGGAAATTAAAAATAAATCTTAAAAACTTACATTATGCAAGGTAATATTAGTTTTAATTTTAGTCTAGGCTGCACACATCGAGATAACTGAGCAACTATTTTCACTCAAACGAAGTAGTAATTTCAATAACAGGAGACTCATGAAAACAATTTTTTTTAAAAACTTAAATTATTCCTACCCTGCTGCAACGTCAAAATGTCAGTTGTAATTCTGACTTCGGCTAAATAACAATCTAATCAAAAGTGTTGCTAACATTGCTAATCGAAAAATAAAGCTTTTATCTTACATATCTACGGGCAAAAATTTAACGAATACTGCTATATATCGAACGAATGTTACATAAATATAAACATCTAACAATTAATATGACGATTTAAAAGAAATACACACTTTTCTTTCAGTGTTCTGACAAATAATTTCTTAGATGATGTTGAACTAAACAGCAATGTTATTAAACGCTCGTAGCCTCTATTATGTAGTCTCTGGTCGCTGTCAGTTGGGCAGCGTGACGTGAGCGTGACAGACTTCGCTCCATCGTGACCAAGATTTGCGTTTTATTAGAATAGATTATTATTACGGGCTTGCTATAAGGAAATAGTTCACAACCTACCACTGACCAACGAATATCACCTTGGGAGACTACATGCATGCAAAACAAAGACAACGTGATACTGTTTACATCATTATAAGTTGATTAGTTTGGCATCCCACCAGACACTGACTCTGCTATTCAGTTCTGTCTCGAATGATTGCAAATCATTAACAGTGAAATGGCTATTTGGCTTATTTCTGTTGGTTCTCCTACTGCAAGCTGACTCAAACTAATTCCCGAACACTTGACTGGATCCGTAGGACAATCTAGAAGTAAAGATAAAATGTCATGGCGATTCACCCGCTTCGTCTGTATCTCAAACCAATTTGCAGTAACCGTATGTTATGGTACAAAGGCCCTGGAAACAGCTCTGTACTAATCAGGAGGTACATTGCATTTGCGAGTATCACCTCATGAGTTCGAGGCGCCAATGCCAAAACACTGTCTTATAATATTGTGGTAATTGCATACAATTCTTTATTCATTTGAAAATTTTTTTTTCTCCAAAATTAAACTATCCTACGAACCTATATTTCCGACAGGCGCTAAAAGGGGATGTTGTAGTATCTCTGATCTGAAAACGAGAAGTAATAAATTCCGGTTTGATTAAATATGTGAGTAAGAAAGAGGTATCAACAATGTACATTACTGTTGCTGCCACTACATGCGACAGAGTTAAAGACTGGGTATTTGAATTTGGCCAGCTTAGAACTGGTGCAAGGTGAACAGTAGAGACAATCAATCAGGCAAACTTTGTATAAGGTGTACAAACTGGCAAACAAAAACAATAATTAACAGTTTGTGTAAGATGGAGAAATGTCAAGTGCCCAGACAACAACAAGAGGTCGATGCTGATAGAGAACTTGCTATCGATAAAGATGTAGATTTTTTTTATTTCCACAGCTGATAAAAAGGCAAAGAGGGGGCAGGTGTCTGCGGAAAATGTAACCCTCTCCCAAACCAGTCCGGTAGAGGATGAACTCTATGTCGACTCAATCTCGCGAAAAGCACTAACTGAGACGCTAAATTTAACGTCCATTTATTCGTTCATAGAGTAATAGCTTCATACTGCGGACGGCAAAGGCTAATCTCCCCAGGTACATCTGCCCGGGAAGGTGCTGAAAGGGTGGAGGGGGGTAACACCGTTTATGCAAGCAGTTCTCGCGTGTATTGCACACGCTTATCCTACAGTTTCCGGAGGGTACTGCTGAATGTGGGTGGATTATCGGATGTTTTTTGGTAGTGGCGAGGCAATGAGGAGAGTTTTATTTTACTGCTTGTTTTGTCTGTTTACGGCTTCAGTGTGGTAGTTGGACACTGACGTAGTCCCCGGACTGTGAGGATGTGATTATTGTGTGTCGTGGGAAGCTGCCCAGGACGGCGGACGCTAATCTGAGCGTTTTCCAATACGGCGCCCGCTCTAATCCCGCCCTCGCAGAGGCAGCTAAGTGTGAATGCAGCTAAAAGCAGCAGCAGCACGCCCACAAGGAGCCTCTGACGCAAACACCAACCTCATTCAAAACCAACTCCGATATTCTGGAGACACCTCCACACGCGTCAGGAAAACTCGATAGTAAAAATCTATAAGTCAGAATTCAAACTTAAATAAAAAAGGAAAATCGTACATACTTCCAAATATTATTATTACCGAGGTAGTACTAGGTACTGACCAACAATGTACCAAAAATTTCATTATTAATAATTTTAAGAGAGTAATCAATTTAAGATTCATTTGCGTTACAAATTTAATGGAATAACTTCGAATAGTGGATAAAATTTTATACAATTTTGTAATGAACATTATAAGAAAATCAATGACTTATCGCCAATTTGCTTCGGAGCTACAGCAATAACTTCTTAAATGTACAAAATCAATTTGTTTAATTGAGCTCCTGAAGTCATCAATATTTACAATGTTACTACTTTCAATAGTAATGCTTTTTGAAGACATCATTGTACAAGCTTCTAATATCGGAGGTTAGCTGAACGGGTGTGTATAGAATGAAATGAATTAAAAGCAAAATATCTGCTGCGATATGCACCATTTCTGCTATAAGTAATCTTCCGCTATCAGTATCATACAGCAGTTCTTATAGGAATTATCTAAATTATTTTTATCCTGATTGTTGGTATCGCTTGTGGACTCAGAATTCAACCGATTTAGTGCCTGTGAGGTAATATCAGAATCATGTAAATAAAGCTCAACCATTGAATACAAAATCTGTGAAAATGCATCAGTCTCATCAGTGTTATTGTAATCAGACATATGTTAACATGAGAAGCGTATGCGTTATTTATCAACGACGATATCGTCAAAATGTATTCACTACGAATAACATGCCATCTACATTTATTCCTTCGTTCCGACTGATGTTTTCGTTTCAATCGTAAACTCGAAAATCGGTCATTGCTGCTCTTATACTAAAAACTTACTAGCGATGTAGTACGTAAACTACGTACTCAAATAGTTTTCTCTGTAGAGGATTTCTGTATTTCTCTTTCTATGTGTTATTTTTGTAATTATTTTTTCATTAGAGGTACCTGGTACCGCTATGCAGAAGTTAGACCTGTATCCTTGTTTCGGTTTAATTCTGAACGAACGAATCAGGAGCGAAAAGTACTAACTGCAATAAGTAAAATTAATGCATGAAAGTATATTCAAAATTTACGGATTACTACAAAAATAAAAAATCTGTATACAGCTAACAGTGGTCAATGTTATTAAAAAATTATAGAACAATTATTTCCACAGAAACAGAGGATATTGGAAATGGAGAAGATTATTAGATTAACAGTAATTGTAAATTAATGGTGATCTAGGAATTTATAGATTTTATCTTATCGTCAACCAACCACACTCCGATATTGTCTTTTTATTCAATACACAGCAGAATCTAAATGTATTTGTTGTTTTCAGAGGCACAGTTTTCTTACCATTCGTGGACAGGACAAAACTTTAACTATAGAGGGAAACAAATATGAAACTATGAACGTTATGTGAATGTTCTGTAACTTTACTGATTATTTTCAACGTCATGGTATGTTTTTATTGTAAATAAATTGCCAGAGTTCCTTGAAAGTTTTTAAGTGCTTGGAGATTCAGGTGATACTCAAATTTATATTAAATTTTAAGTATGCGGAAAAAGATCGATGGCACACAAGTTTCGGATGACGCTCTCGAAGATAAATCGGAAACCACGCTGTGTGGGTGAGGCCGGGGGGTGGCTGTGTGGTATGGTATCGACTGGTCGGGCGCACCCGCGGTTAGCATGCAAATGGAGCGTTTTATCGCCAGTTGACAAACAATATGCCGACAGACAGCCACTACTATCAACTGGGCTCGTTAATATTCATCTCGATAGAGAGCGCCGCGCGGAGAATTAATTTTATAAAGGAGCGCGTCTGGAGTTCCGTGGGAACGCGCAACACTCGCCAGCTGCGACCTATCCGCTACTGGGATACACAGCAGGAGCGGTCATGCAAAAACAGAACCAAACACACACTGGCAGGTTAAAACATGATTATCTCAATTACCCTGCGATACAGGCCCAGCCAGGCCTACTTTTCCGAAATACACCTTAGGGTACTCCAAAGCTTAAAGTCCCCATCCGACGGACGAATCTCCATTAGCAGTGTCGTATGCTCCCACTCTATACGCACTGTATATAGGTTTACGACTGATCCTTGGGCTTTGGTGTACCACCTCCTCTCCTATCCTGTCGACCTAAATGATTAAAATTTCTTCCAGCACCAAGACTCGAACCAATGACCCATTTTCATGCCGCGGAGACCATAATGGTGCAACAAACACCTGAACTAAAGGGGAGTGAGTTACATAAACCAGCGTAATACCAAATCACTAATGTCCGGTTACCACAGTTCCGTTAAGTCCACGAGTAAGGTGCGAGAGTGGTGACGTTCAAGCCTGACATTCGGCAAGACGCCATTTCAAATGACTGTCCTGCAATTCAGATTTCGATTTTCCACAGATCCCCCAAATCATTCCTGATCGATGACGGGACGATTCCTTCAAACGGCCATCAGCGAATTCCACCCCGTTGCTTTCTACAATCCTCTGCCGCCTCTAATGATCTCGACGTCGACCAGACAATAAGAAGAGGAGTACAGCGTGTACTTGACAATTTACTCGCCTGTAAACTTGCAACGCCAGGAAACAGAGCAGTAATTGTCTTAATTATTTGCGCTGTTACCGATCCCATGAGTAGCGGTAAACTAGGGCCTCGCACTCGGGAAGACGCGAGATCGAATGCCCGTCCAGCCATTTCGATTTCGGTTTTCCATAGTTTTCCAAACTCTTTACCGCGTGTCAGCAAGAAAGAAAACAAAGGACGGAACCGCGTTCAAGCTCTTCAGTCGAGTCACCGTTGGCAGTGCCGTGCTTCATGTGCACCGAGTCCTTTGTTATGAATCCTTTAGCAGCTGTACACCAATACCTCTCGCTTACTGTATGTAGATAATATCTTCTACCCTCCGCGACTCTACCCAACGAAGAAACAGAGTGAGACACATTTATCTTAGGCTAACAGTATTGCTGATACGGAAGCTTATTTCAGTGGCTAACACAGCGTGGAAACATACACCAGAAGCTAATGCACTGGATACCTTCAACTGAGGTTGAAGCATTCCGCATTTCGAATGCTTCATTTTGCAAGAAAATATTCCTGCAAAGGTGCTTCGTTTCGGACAGCACTGGGCCGTAACGGTACCTCAGGTAGCGCGGCTCGGAATGTGTTAACTGAATGGGATTTAAACAGACAGGTGTCGCGGCGGAAATTTTCCATTAGGCGAGAGAGAGGAACATGTTCCGTGAAAAGATGGACAAAAGTAGCGCCGAAGAGGGTGTGTGTGTGTGTGTGTGTGTGTGTGTGTGTGTGTGTGAGCCAATCACAGCCCCTGTGTGGTTTTACGCGGACTAATACGATTTCTCTGCTTTCCATACAACGCGGGAGGCGAGAACTTTGCTCCGAGACCGTCGCGTCGGGTGCTTGTGTGAAGGAGGGAGCTTCTGAGCGGGTCGACGTAGGTTCGACACCCGCGGCGACTAAGACAGCCTTCCATAGCGACGGGCTGACGACTAGTGTGCGGCGTATGCAAATTTGTGCCGCTCTGCTTTGTGTGTTGCCGAGAGTGCATCAGTGAATCAGTGCGACCTCACACACACGTGAGTTACTAAGTGACGTGCCTGGTGGTAACTACCATCCGGTAATTCTTGATTGTTGTGAAGATCTCTTGTGGTGGTCTCCTTCAAGCCTCCTTCGTCGCCAAGGAATACATCCACGGTAATATTTTAAGGTACCTGCTACCGCAAATCTTTGCATGAAACTGTCGAGACCCCAAAAACTGTGTTACAAAGCCCAGTAACGGCCTTCATCGAGATAAAGAGGTTCTCACTCTCTGAACTGAGCTAAATTATTATTGTAAATGGTCTGCTATCCCTCTGCTTCGTGTCCAACTTGTATTTAATTTCATTTTTTGTTGTTTTGCTTTGGTTCCAATTTCATTATCATTACAGTTTTGTGCATAAAGTAATTTTCTTTGCACATAATAAATATAATGTCATTAATGGTAGATTGCCGCTTTCATTATTTGAAATCTCCCATTTCCAATGCTTAATGGATAATTAGCTACTTGCATTGTTATTATTAAAATAATTATTGCAGGGAAAATATTTATTAATTTCATGTGGAAGTAATTCCTGGCGCCCAGCTCTTATCACGAATGCAAGTTTGAAGCGGACATTTACAGCTCTTACCAATAAATGGTGCAAGGTGTAGTGTGATTAATATATGTACAGGGTACACTACAAGGTTAAGACTCCATCTTAGCGATGGTTCCGAATCAAGGAGCCTCCGGCCTTATCTCTTATGAACAAACCACATCTCGTATAAAATTTCTGGTCGTAGTTGCTTTCGAAACCGGGATCATCAATTTTGAAGACGGACGTTTTATTCACTAGGCTACCAGACTGCCCACTGAATCCTGAAGAGCCGTCCAGTGCAATGCGACTGGCACGACTAAAAATATGGAGTATTTACTAACAATATGCGATAAAAATCCTCCTCAGAGAGAGATAATTTCCATTAATAAGCCTTGTATAAGTATTTAGCGTTATGCACTGCGGAGAAGTTTGAAATTTACCACTGGACTTTCGAGTATAGCTTGGTAACTAGTAACTGTGTACAACCTCCTGTGCTACCCTGCCAACCAAATCTAGAAGGTAAAAATTTTTCTCCAACAGCAGAACTTGAACCAGCCAACTGCGTGACAGCGTCGGACACCATCCATGGCGCCGGGGCCAAAAGGGTGAGGATCATCTCTTTAATCAACCGTTTAATCAAATAAAAGTCAACGATGTTGTATAACCAAGCTGAGAGGTAAAACGTTTATCGTTTAGCAGGCTGTAATATGCAAATAGACATTGCTGGGGACACATAATATTACGAATAATTCAGTGGATGCAAACGTGCATCTATCTCTGTCAAAACGAAATGAAGCAGAGTGTCCACGCATGAGCGAACAATAGTAACCCACTGGAGACTCAAGTGGAATCTGCTTTTAGCAGTATCGTATTTGAAGTTGCAACATAACGTGAGGGTTATCTTTTGTGAACCAGAGGATTCCTTTCCCAAGAGCGGTGCTACTTTAAACGCCACTTACTGAGATACGCTGCAGCGAAAAACGTTAAGTATTAAAATTCAAGGATCTGAGATACTGTGTAACAGGTATGGAAATAAGTGGGTAGCACTGTGTAACAAAACTAGATTGCTTCGTTAGGACGTAATACTTTTTTTTTTAATACTCATATTGCCTGTCACGTAAGAGACAGAGTTCGCGCGGGTCTGCAGCTGACTTGTAGGATAGCGGCGGCGGAGAATATTCTTTGACGCTGTGCCCAGCTGCGGTCGTGTCTAGTGGGACGGAGCGCTGCCAGCTGACTTGGCATTAGGTTCCGTTACGCTCCACAGCAGGGACCGCTGCCACCGCCTTTGAACGGTTCCGAGAACAAGAGTCACAGTACCAAAGGGTCACCGCAGCTGTCTAATCACGCAGCTGTCTATCACCAAGTCTCTCTGGCGGTAAACTGTGCCACTGCAGACGTCAAACTACTGTAACAATTCTATCGCTGCAGTTAAATTCTCACACTCCATCCGTATTAACTTCGTTTGTGATTGGCCAAGAACTTGTTTATTTTACTTTTTTAATTGTTTAATTTACGCTTAACAAAGACCATACAGTTGTCATTTCCATTATAATAATTTGGTCTTTTACTGTGTTTATCGCAGTTAAACTGTATGCTTCATTATAAGGAAGCTAAATTTTATGACCGAGCGTGGTGGGTGAGTGGTAACACTCTGTCCTTCATTCTAGAGGAGGCGGGTTCAAATCCCCGCATGGCCATTCAGGTTTGAGTTTTCCATCGCGTCCAAAACTCACTCCATGCGAATGCCAGGATAATTCCTTCAATGGGCCAGAGCCGAATTCCTTCCCGTTCCTTGTCTCCAATCCTGCATCTAATGAGTTCGACATCGACTAGGTGTAAATCAGAAGCAGTTAAAAATGTATTGGATATTTTCTATTAATATTAACATTAATAACAAATTCTTTAACGTAGACCAACGCGTAACAAGAACGTTCTAGCGGCGCCCACCGCTTGAAGCATTTATACCAGAACATTTCAATAGGCATTACTCATTCACTGATTGTTTGTTAATTGGAATAATTGGTAATTTTATTTTAATTGCCACTAACTTCGTATGTAATTGTACCTTGGGTGTAATGACCGATTAAAAACTAAAAAAAAGAGAACTATGGCCATTTTACTTGTATGTTGTACCCATCTGTGACGTATAATAGAAATAAAAGTAAAAATACAAAGTTAGGCACTGAAGACAATCATGTTGTTTAAACAATTATCAATTTTTTGTTACTAAATTCTCAGTGGAACATCAGCCTATAATTGTAGTAACTAAATTAAACTCAAAAACGAGTTTTTAAACTATAATGAATAAAACAGATCTAGATTTTATAAAAGATCAAGCGGTACAGTGCGAGCAAGTTCATTGTCTGTAATTACGTCACTAGTTCTGAATGTAATGAGTGCAAAGTAACTCTTGTAAGGAAAAAAAAAACGAAAATATTGCTTCCTTTTGAATGTTAGTACATAACATTTAACGTTTTTTTTTTTTTTTTTTTTTTTTTTTGCTCTTGACCAAATGAGATAAACTGTCCAGTATTTTAGAAAACTCTTTATGAATGTTATTTTGAAACGCATATTTATTTTTTAATTACGAAAATGCACTACCTTGTTTTCATCAATTAGAAGATGTAAAGATGATGTACTGAAGAAAAAAATGGCATTTTCATATTAGACACAGACCCCTAGTGTGGTTCAGTGCGCTATGGCGCCGCGCACTGGAGATGGGAGGTGCTGGGAGGTGCTGTGAGGTGGAATAGAGTCCTGGGCCCAACACACCGGTCGTTCAGATACTCAAGTAAAAGCTACACCTAACGCACACAGAACATAGCTGCAGTTTCGAGAACAGATGGCAACTCAACAGACTCGGTGACAAGCCGTTCAAATCACAACACTTCGCAATTTGAAAAAGCCTGCCCTGCAATAGTGGGATTAGTACAAGGAACGAGAAGGAGAACAAAAGAGTACTTGCACCACACCACGACTCAGCTCCGTGCACCGGTCAGTAGTGTTTAGCGAACCGACCAATTTTTTTAGCATTAGAACCATAAAAAACAACGATCCCCAAAGATTATTTGTAACAGAGAGACATAAGCAAAATTTAATATATCAGAGGTGATGATGCTTTAAAGACAGAAGTGAAACTGTTTCATCGAAACAAAAGAGGAAAGAAAGATATTGTTCCAAAGCCGTCTTAGTGATTATATTTAGAACAGCTGCAACCCAGGACTATGAATAAAACCCGTTTTTAAATATTGTGTATTGTTGGTTGAGATAATATTAATGTTCTGTTTCAAAATTAATTTCGTACTTGCATATTAAAGACTAAGTTTTTTTTTCAATACCACTAATAAGTGAATCTTGATAAAAAAAAGTAAAGGTTATGGCATCAGTACTTGTAAGGGTATCATAGTTAGAACAGAGTCCATAATTATGCCAATTCGTGTTTGATTCGTACAGAAGGGGTTTCTATATTTCTCGTATAAGCATCCTGTTTACATTACAGTACTTTGTTTGATTATAGCCAAAGCGTTCCATACAATTAATAACAATTTCGATCCATAGTAACGACCAAGGACGATATGCTAGATGAACACGGTGCAACCTATTTTAAATGCAATTTTTAACAGAACCAGTCTGATTCACTAATCCGAGGTCATGTCAGATTAATTGGCCATAATAGAAGCTTAGAAAAAACCGGCAGCAGATAACGTGAGGATTTCACACTTAGTCAGTTAACAATATGTATCTGTAATTCAAACGAGATATGACCACCTTCCACGAAGCAAGTGGAGAACAAGTATTTAATATCGGTTGTATAATTTCTATTTCCTTGACGCTAAGAAATATTTATGTGCCACGAGTAGTGTAAGAGAAGCAGAATACGAACAAAGCATAAGAAGTTTTTATTTTATGTTGTCCAAGCGATACCGATTGGAGATTGCGAAGGAGATGTGGCAAGATAATTTTTATGTGTGCATCGAGAACTAATGAAGTATGAAAGCCGTAACAAATAATATGTAGTAGTCTAGATAATTTGCGATGGTGAATGCTCATCCGAAATACTTTTTTATATTAAAGTATCTAAAACATTGAAAAAAAAAAAAACACTTTGTAATATTCGAACTTAGTTAAAATGAAGTTGCGCCTGGAACTAAAGCGTTTATAACTGTTAATAATGAATTGAGCTGAAGTAGACAAATAAATGATCCACATTTCAATGATTATTGAAGTAAGGAAGCCGAATATAAGTCTCTAAACTATCTTTTTTTTTAAAAGAAAAAAAAAGTTTTTTGAATCTCTGCGCACATGTCCATTGACTTCTCACCGTAACTCAAGGATGATAACTTATTGGCTATTAACAGTAATCATCGAAATATCATACGCTTCTCTATGTCAGTATCAAAGAGCGAGGCTTCATCCCGGAAATCACTGTCGAGCGAGCTTGCGACCACACGTCGAGTCAGAGCTGGTAATTTAGCGAGTGATGCGCACAATTAGGAGCGTATATACTTATGCATACTGCGTGTACATGTGGTAGCAGAGATAAAAAAAACTGGCAGTCACACTCTGGGCCGTATGTGATTACACGAAACGTTTGAAGATTTTATGTCTTCTTCTTCTTTGGTTACCACATTTCTGTCCGATTGTAAGCGATCTGCGCGCGTTATGTTTATCCCTTCATGGTAACGTTCCGAGGAGATGGACCGTTTCCTTAACCGTAAGCGGTTAACACTCTGGTCTCGCATTCGCGAGGACGCTGTTTCGAATCCCCGTCCAGGCACCCAGATTTGTGTTTTGCATGGTTTCCCAGATCATCTCCAGGAGAATGCCGGGACGGTTCCTTCAAAAGGCCATGGCCAAATTCCTTCCCGTTCCTTGTCGCCAGTCCTATCCCACCTCTAATGACCTCGACGTCGACGAACCGTAGACCCAAGTTTCATTCCCCAGTGTGACAGGGTTCATAATAGTTGCTGTATGTGTATTACTGTGATGGTGTGTGTATTAAATGTAGAGTGTTGTGGATTACAGATGAAGGGAGATGGTAAAACCCAGTGTCGACCCATTCAGGCCTACTCTTCCGAAACATATCTGTTTTACGTCCCCAACCGACGGATGAATCACCATCAAGCGTGTCGTATGCCATCACTACAACGCACTGAGGAGAGTTTAGGGATCGCCCAGGACTCTGCTGCACAGTCTGGCGATTAAGAATTGTGCATCAAAACTTTTCCTACCCTCCCGGCCAAGTCTTAATGGTGGATGTTTCTTCCATCACCAGGACTCGATTCAGATAATCCCGTGTCAGCGCCGGACACCAACCGCGGTGCCACGGGAAACCAACCCAGCGGGTCGGGCTACTGTTTATGTTAGTATAACTAATTTAAAGGTTCATTAGGAATAAGTGAGGAGGCACGTAACTGCTTGCGTGACGTTTTGATTATTTTGATGCCTGATGTTAATAACACTCTACAGTCTACACCTATATGACACCTATTCATGACAAGGCGCAGAGATTGATTGTATTATTGCAGGAACCGCGAATAGGATCAGTAGCGCCTGATCGCTGTTACATCCTCATAACTGTGAAATGGAGCGGTGGTATCGTTTAAGATTTCGCTTCTTGGGACAGTGATGAAGTCGGGTATTGACCGGTGACGCGGCTGGTGGCGGCGGCGGACACCTGTTGCGGGTGATTGATGACTGAGCCACACCGCACTCAGCAGGCTGCCCACACACACACACACGTATAACGCCTCACGTTCACAACTACCACGCATACGTTTACGATCTTCTTCTATCAAATACATATTGTGCCTAGTGACTAATCAGCTACCTACTTTTGTGTAAGCATGTCAAAATTGCAACAGTTGACTTGTAGCGTATATTGTACTCCGAATATAGGCTAGCAGTGTTAAAGGAAAGAGATGCGAATTGTTTGGTTCCCAGGTTTTTAGTATTCTTCAGTAGAATTTAGAAGCGAATTTGACACTGAACTGGGCCAACTGAACTATCTCACAATGTACTACGCGTAATACCTAGCGACAGACATCAGGAATTTTTTATTTGCTTATGTTTTTCTTGTAAATGTTCCTTACGTAAAAGTACTTTTGAATTAGCTCGGTTCCTACGTATAACTGTTATTTCTCTCTAATACATAACTATGAGAAAAATTATCTTTGATATCAACATGGAATATATAAACAAATACAAATAACTTAACAGCTACAGTTTTCGAATCATGTCCTAGACTTATATATATTCAATAAATATGATTAATATGAACAAGGAATTTATCAGCCAATACAAATAACTTCCACTAAAGTTTATTTTCGTATCATGCCTTAGACTTAAGTATATTCAATAAATGTGATTAATGTTTTGTAAATACGTGCAAACAAATTTTGAATGTTCTGCCATAAATGAATTGGCGGAATGCCAGTGAGGAGTCCTACGACATGATCCAGGGTATGTATCATTCCGTCTCCTCATCGCCTCACTGATATGCACAGTGGAAACAGACACGTGGCTGTGTGGCACCATTGATACTGGTTGCCAAATATTCGAACGGTATCACACGCGTAGAATTGTGTGCAATGTGATGTAACGACGATAAGCATTAGTTTCTAAAAATCTGGTTTTAATTTACTCAATGATATTAGAGAAGAAAAAATAAATGTAAAGTAACTCTCACAAGATGCGCTTGCAATTTATTTTCCTTCTTTCCCGTTTTAGCCTCTGTGGACCACGTGGTTCTTAACTCTAGTGAGCTTCCTCTTTGGTCCAATATTCTTTCGTCCTTGCACTGTGTTTGTCTTTTCTTTCTTGAGTCCATTTCACTATTTTTGCTGATAGTGCCTAAAGAGAATCGGATGTTTTACTTGACGTTCTGTACTTATTCCTGTTGTAAATTGCATTGGGGTTAATTTCCAGTTGTTTGAGATATTTTTTCTGACTAGCCTTTTCCATTTTGAGTTAGTCGCTTTCCATCTAGAGACAGTTAAAGATTTTGGATGTGAGTCTATGACTGTCTATTGTAATTTATGTGATCATAGAACATTAATCTCATTTTTCTAAAGGCTGTGTTGATGCTCTCCAGTAGTTGGTATACGTCCTTATTGTGCCTGAGTCTGTTTATTCATTCTTCTTTAACAGAACATGATTTTTCTCATTGGTTGTCAAAGAAGAGGTATGTGCAATTTAATTTATAAAGTTTGATTTAATGTGACCATTCTACGAGAATAATGAATCTATGAGAGTTATGAATATGAAATATTACACTGAGCAAGAAAGTAAAATTTTTTCAACCCAACATAAAGAATCTTATTATTATAACTCTATTCCTTTGTTCTTGCTTTAATGTTATACGGCATGCGTTATAGATTACTATTAAACTGCATGCAATATTTCAGTTACATAGTTTCTAATCAAATCTAAATAATCAATCTTCAGGGTAAAATAATTTAAGATCATCAATTAATTAAATCATATAATGATATAATCTCTTGGATCACATAAATCAGTGTCCTTAAAAACGACATCCGATAAAATGGAAATATTCTTTCCCCCCACCCCGTAACCTTCACAAACGTTATATAATGCACGGACACATTAAGATATTTAAAGTCCGTGTACAAACTCCAGAACATACATGTTGGACCTAATTTAGCACTAGTGGCATGGGATTATATTTTCTTGTAGAATTAAAGCAAAACATATTAAAAATTGAGTTGTAAAGAATTTGAATGTGAGAATTGTAATAATATTTCAAACAGACTGTTTTTATATATATTTTTAAATTCTGGTAATGCTGCTTTAAAAATTTAAAGAAAGCAGGGTATGACAAGCAGTGGATTTTACTTTTCTGATAACAGCATGTAAGTATCTAGCAAGTAAACTGTCACTCAAAGTGTTGCGGTTCTAAAATAAGAAACAGTTATTAAGAATTAAAATTACGTAACATTATGAAATTGAATTACTCGTTCATTCAAGTTGTCAGAGCAATCGAGAAATTCTAACACTCCGAAGAATTAATTAGCATTTCTGAACAAAAATTATTACTCAAAAATTTAAAATTTTAATTCACTGACTTTTCAAACAAACAAATGGCTTAAGCCTTATCCACAATGAAAGTATTCACTCTAACAGATACATTAAAATTTTATCCTATCTTAAGAATCCTTCTTAAAACCAGGGTATTACGATTTCAGCAGAGTTTAGAGGCACATCTCTCACTTGTTAGTCAGGCTGTCCAACTTCAGCGTGCAGCAGGCTCCAACTTTGCACTTAAAGACAAATACCCCAAACAACCCTCCTATTTACAGAATCCTGATGTTTTGTTTTTAGAGTATGCCTATTCACCCGAAATTGTTTCTCCTGATCAATATTCTTGCACCTATAAACATATTAGTAACATTTCTACGCCAAATTGGTGACGACAATTTTTAGGTTATCAGTTATATTACAAGCCACGCAGATTTTCAACAAGTTACGTCCTCATCTCCAAGATTTATACAATATTCTATCCCAATTATAGGCATTTTTCACGAACTTATTTTTCTATGTGCATGCTTAAATTTGGTAATATTAAAGTAAATGTGAAAGTTTTCCAAGTTTCTGAAACAAGATTATGGCCTCAGGAGTTCCATGTTGATGCAGTGTTCCACTTTCTAATTTCACGTTTGGGTTCCAGCGGAAGCTCGAAGCATCGAGTGAGAACATTGTTTACCGAGTGAAGTTGCCTCCCAGAGCTCCGTATGTTGATAGAATTCCTTATTGACCCACAAGACGGAGCGGGGAGTAACAAGTTTGTAAAGAACAAACTTTCTCCAGCTGAAAATTCTGCAGAAAGCGCATCACCCTCTCCCTCCGTACTACTTTTCTCTCTCATTAACTCTTTTTCTGCACTTTCGGCGTTTATATGCCGCCCAATACAACAGTCTAATATGCCCCAACTTTGAAATTCTTCAAGTTAGGTCTTTTTTCTCATAACTATCACTGCACAGAAAAACATCGCTGGCGTGGAGAATACACTGAGATTAGGACATATCACCCACTGTACAGAGATTCTCCAATGTAAATTATTGAGTATATATATATATATTACAGACACCACGCTAAGGTATTTTCACAATACCTAGAAGAGAAAAAATTCCATGCAGCTGGAACAAAGCAATGATTGTGTTGCTTCACAAAAAAGGCATTCGCTACAACATTAAGCACTACCGCCCTATCAGCCTGCTTACTGTCATTTAGAAAATGTTTACGAACGTCATCAATAACCGCATCAGTTCTACCTTCAACACTGTACAACCAATCGAACAGGTTGGCTTTAGGTCAGGATTCAGCACGATAGATCACATGCAAGTCGTCCACGAAGTAATAAGTCTACCGGATTATACCAGATGCCACTCTGTTTGGCCTTTATCGATTTTGAAAAAGCTTTTGATTCAGTCCATCGCTCAGCAACTCTTCTAGAACAAGGATTGAATCAAGGCTTTATAATCATACTGTATAACATCAACAGCACTTTCACTGCCTTTGTCAATATCGCTGAAGCCACCAAAGAGTAGAAAGAGGGATAAAATAAGGGGACTCTATTTTCCCCAATCTATTCTAGTCCTGGAGTTGGCAATGTCAAAACTCCAATGGCAAAATAGAGGGTTGAGAATAAATGGAAGAAGTCTCAACAACTTAAGATTCGCTGATGATATAGTTTTACACTCAAACAGTCTGGAAGAGCTAAAAGAACTGATAAATGAACCAGAGGCAGCTTGCGGAGAAGTGGGTCTTATAATAAACCTGTAAAAAAGCAAATGCAAAACAAATGGGTAGAAAAAGACAAAGAAAAGGCAGACACGAAAGAAGCTGCTATTGAGTCCGTTGAACTGTACGAGTATCTTAGCGAAATGATCAACATGAATGGCGACTCAAATTCTGAGATCTACAGACGCATATAGCAAAGCAGGAGAGCACATGGAAGAAATTCCATACCATTTAAATCAATTATGCCAGTACTTTTTAAAAAACAGATATTTGAACAATGTGTATTACCGGTCCTCACATATGCTGCCAAACTTGGACCCTCAACAGTCACATGAAACAAAAACTGAAAACTGCCAAGTATGGAAAGAGCAATGCCTGGGTTTGCAAGAAGAGACAGGAAAAGGGCCGTCTATATTCGTTCGATAACCAAAGTGATAGACATCTTAGAAAGAGTCACGATCCAAAAAATTGCGATGGTCTGGTCATACTGCTCGAAAAAGAGACGACAGATGGACCACGGTAGTTCTGGATTGGATACCAAGGAAACTGAAAGAGCAAGGGGACGACCCCCGGATCGTTGGGATAAGAACATACGACGAGTAACAGGCGAGACCTGGAAGACAGTTGCTCAAGATCGATCAGCCTGGAAGGAATTACAAAAAACTTATGTAGCATTAAATTGCATATATCTCATCTGGCTTAAAGAGGCTGCATACTGAAACAAAAATTGATAAAGCTGTAAAAATAAAAATTGAAAATATTACTAGACTCGGTGATCTTAGTGTATATTCGCCTTTTTCGACTCCTTGAAGATGTTTGTCTCGAACATAATGTAAGCCTGTGTCTCTAAGATTCAACGACCAACAGCCCGAATTTAGTGGAGGTTTTTGCCTCACAGGTAGTAATTAAGTGCCGGCGTGACCTTTATTTTCATGCTACAGTTACTGCGAAACAGACAAAATATCAGATGAAATCCTTAAGGAACTCTTAAGTTAAAACAGTTCTCCAAACTGTTCAAAAGTACAGAAGAACTAGGAGAGACCATGTGCTAAAGATGAAGACGGACAGGATCCCACAAAAAATGCTGAAATACCTATCCAGAGGAAGGAGTGATGTAGGAAGATTACCAGGAAGATAGATCGAGACCGTAACAGGCCATCAGGCCTAGCACTTGATAGTAAAAAGAATTTATTACGTAGAACATCTGTTTCACCTTTTTACTCTTGATTAATCTGGTAATAGCCAATGTTTTCGGTGTTGTTGAACAATAATTTTATAAATAACTCCGTCTACAAACTAGTGAAATAACGTTAAATTAGAACTTGAATGAACAGTGTTGGAAAAGTGTATGAAGTGCTGTACCAGACCGGCTTGTGAGGATTACCACTATATCTGTGAGTACCCAAACGTGAGACTTGAATAACTGGTACCCAACATTAGAAAAATGTTTTAATGTTAAAAATTCGTTAGACAATTTTTTACTCAGAGCTTTAGGTCTCTTTGATCCCATTAGAGGCGGTAAAGGCGACGAAACAGTAAGGAATTCGGTCATGACCTTTTTGAAGTAATCATCCCCGTATTCGACTGGAATAATCTCTGGAAACCATGGAAAACCTAAATCTTGATGGCTGGACGGGAATTTGAAACTGTATTCTCCAGAATGCTAGACCTGCGCAATAACCACGTAAGCCACCTGCGGCAGGACTAGATCGATTGACAAATAGAGTCGATTTAACAAATGTGGATGAGAAACACACTGGGGGCAAAAGATCCTACTATCAAGAAGGAATGAATCGACAAATCACTTACTAAAGACACGCCATTACTAGACAAGAGGGAGAGATCTTGAGAGTGATAACAGTAAAGAGACGAACGAGAATTACAAATATAAAAGAAATTATTGAGCTTATTTGCTGCAATAAACGTAACGAAATAAGAGACAAGAAGATAATAGAATTAAATGGTGCAAAACAGAAAAAAACTATTAACAGGAGGACTGGTCATGGATTATAGAATTGGTATCGTTTTTGAGATGGCATTTCCTGAGCAATATCCTTCGTGCGAAGGAATGTGGAAAACGTCGTGAACGTGTTTCGACTCCGGTGTGACAAGAGGAACCCATTGCAACTCGTGTGATGTGTATTTGATAGCTGGCTTCGCTTGTTGTTTGGCTGGACGGCCAGAGTCTGGAGTCATCGACCGCAGCGCATTGTGTCGGCAGCCCGCCCGCGGCTCCGTGCTAACTGGCACAGTGGGACGAGCCCAGCTCTCGCCACACCTGCCAGCAAAGTGCCTCACCAGGATACTGCCTACTGGTAGAGTCTGGAATAACTAATCAGGATGAACTTATCTATTCTATCTGCGGACAAGATCCCGGACAAACTTCAACATGTTCTAGGTTTTACTAAAATTCCTTCTAGATAAATTAAATATTCTCCCTTCCGATATTTTTTCTCTTTTTTTTTAGGGCTTGACACCTGCCTCTTCTAAATCGAGGTGATAGAGAGTTTGAGACAAAGAACGGGAAGGAATCTGACCATAACCTTTTTAATTAACCATCCTGGCATTTGCCTCGAGTATCCGAGAAACCGTGGCAAATCGAGATCTGGATGGCCTGACGGGGATTTGAAGCAAAATGCTGGTAAATACAAAATGTGAGCGTCACCGCTAACCCACCAGGCTGAGCGGTCCAGTGGCTCAGGTGTCTGACTGGGAATCGAAAGGTCCCCTGTTCGAATCCCTGTCTCAGTGGGGGTTTTCAAAGGCCCTTAACCCCTCCTTCAGCTCTGGCACAGCTTGCTGTGTAATTTTAAGTACGCCAGAACGCTTCGGTGATTTGGATTTCATGTTAAACTGTAGGCCCCCTGTTCCCGGTAGGATTACGGGGTTAGGTTAAGGTAGCTATGACAGCGGCGGAATGCGCAGCCAATAGATACCCTGTCACCAGGTCATTAGGAGCACTTGGAATTATAATTATTAAATCCACCAGTCTTCGTCATTTCCGTAATTGAGATGGGTGTCATCTAACAAGTAAGTTCCTACCACAATATGAAAATGACATCATTCGTTAGCAGTGTTAAGAAGACAGAGCCTTTTACGTGAAATTTCACGGAAGAAGATATTTATCTTGCAGTATGCTACAATCCCTGTAAAAATTACTAAGAGTAACACAAAACAGCGTGTGGTCACTTCAGCTATGTTAGCTTCAGACAGATCCTATGTAAAAGCTTACAACTTTTTTCCATCCAGTCGAATGCATTTTTGTGAAAAATATGTCTATGCCTCTTCTTTATGTTTCGCTAACCGTAAATCTTTACAGAGAAACTAAGAAAGTCCTACCATTAAAAATCACTTCCCTGTGGGGAGACAACAGATACCACGAATTAATAATCAGGACAGTGTTTTATTTGTAATCCAAGAGATAACAGTAGTCGTCAGAAGTTTTTTCTGGATTCCGAGACTAAGCAAGGACTGTACCGGCAGCTGCTTCACGTCAGGCACCGAGTTTCGTAACGCCCGTGTGGTACCCGTCCACTTGTTCTTGTTAATAGAACTCCATGCAGCTACTAAATAACAACTTGAGACAAAGACTGTTCCTAGGCTGGTGGCTTGGCGGGTAGCACGCGAGGTCAGTTCTGGTTACGGTCATCCTGATTTCTATTGACACCATCACGAAGGGCTGCACACTTACTACCACTTATTTCTCCGAATTTCTCTCCTTCTCTGATGTCATATAAACTAGATTTTTAGTGTTGAATTCCTAGTCTCAGGTGCTAACAGTGGTACCTCGATATCAGTGACCTGGAAGCCGTATACATTGGTTTTACACGGGACCTAATGTCAGGGTGAAAGGTTGCACCGACGCCTACCACTCTCTCCGTGTATAACCCTAAGGATGTCTGACTAAGCAATGACAGGTTGATCTTTATGCTTATTGCTTTAACCTCGTCTGCGACGAGTTCATTAGAGGCGGAAAAAGACTGGCCCAGGAACGGGAAGGAATTCGGTTATGGCCCTTTGAAGGATGCATATCAGCATTCGCCTGCAGTAACTAGGCGCAACCATGGTAAAGACAATTCTCGATGCCCGGACGGGGATTCGAACCCACTTGAATCGAAGTCCACTGGAAGGTTGAATTTTGCAGGTGTGTCACAGATAAATTTTTGTAAGCACAATCGTATCATTGCCAAAACTTTCAAATGTTGTTTCACATTCCTCCCCCTTTTTGATTCTGTTTTTTTTTATGCTAGTTAACTGAATATACTATCATATCAGTTTTGACACCCACACAGCACCAGATCCATATATTTCAGTGCATGCGTTCACTACTGAAGATTCACAATTTGCCGTGCATTGCAACATGCTGAGCGTTGTTGGTATTTTTTTTTAATTTTTTTTACTTATGGTTTTACGCCTTGTCGACGTCGATGTCATTAGAGGCGGGATGGGACTGGATACGAGGAACAGGAAGGAATTCGGTCATGGCCATTTAAAAGCAGCATCCCGGCATTCGCCTAGAGTTATTTGGGAAACCATGGAAAACCCAAATCTGGATGCCCGGACGTGGATTCGAACCGGCGTCCTCCCGAATGAGAGGCCTGTTGTTTTTAATCACCCTATATACAATATGCCTAACTCTAGACGCACATAGAAAAGAAACTGTCAGCGCCAGATAGCCATTATTTCCCTTCGCCTCACTACACCTCAGGGCAGAACACAGAGGGCTGAAAAAGTCGGTAGTGATGTTTGTAACGCTGATGGAATAAGAATCAGGCCAACTTGTTCAATAAAGTGACTTCATTCGATGTAACTTCTTGGGAAGTGGCCAGTTATGCGCTGCTAATCCGTAAGATTCGCATTCGCACGGATAGTGCTCAAAACCTGTTTCGGTCATAGAGACATTTTTCCGGAAATTCTCTGAATAGGCAATTACCTACGTTATTTGAGTTGTGGCTGTAGCTATTCGGTTATATACGACGAGAGTCCACCCAAAAATTAATGAGGAAACAGTAAACTAATTTTGTAAAAAAATAAAAAATATGCAGTTTCTATATAAACCTTGTATTAACTAAACCTACGTTGTGTATGAAAGAACATTTTACTATAGTTATAATCAGCGCTTATTGCTCTTTTGTGCAGGAGTTCTCTAAAGTGTGTAATCGAAATAATGCGCCAAGCCATACTTCAGGGAAAAAGAAAGATGTAAGATATTTCTTAACTGTTAATGAGTGAGAATCTTGAATTGTGACACACTGTGCGAGTGAGGCGATATCGGTGAGGTTTACCGATCGTTTCTAAGGACCTGTTTCGTGTTAGTGTTTGCTTTCGCAATATCTTGCACTGGGATACAATACAACGAGAGTGGGACAACGCAAATCCTGCTGGGACCAGGCTATGCGGGTAGCAGTCAACTTGAGCGACGCAAGGGAGGGAAGCTAACAGTTAGGTTGCCCGCTGCACTCTGTCACAAACTGGTTGTGAATTTCAAGGTATGATTCAGTCATTTCGTCTAAATGGCAATATTTCTTTTACTTACAGTTCTTGTGTATGTCCTGATAGGAACATGGTATTCACACTAATATTATTTTCCTTTGATATAATTAATTACTTTCAAATCTCACATCCGATCTACAGTCGCAATTTCGTTTTACAAAATCCTTGCACGTTTTAAGCAATCTGTCAATTGTTGATACTGTTTTACTAAATTCGTAGTCTATAGATATCACAGTATTAGTGGAGAAGTTTTTTTACGAGTAAATAAATTTGATGTTGGTGTATTTTTATTGATTTTATACTGTTTGTGCGTGTAAATTGACACTGTGTATTGAAACAGTTTCGGTTTTAAACGGGAAACGAAGTTGTGTTGCAATACTGCTCATAGACTGCCTAGTCTGAGTTTCATGTGTTCATCGAGTAATGTTACTGTCTTGCGTAGGGCTATTTGGGTGATCTTGTTTTCTGTTAATGTTCATTTTTTCTTAAATATATTTGTACTGAGGTGTATTAACTCTACAATTTCTTTCATGTGTGCTTTCGTGATTACTTGTAGTGTTTTGAGTTTGTTGTATGTTACATCATTTTTTTATTTTAAGATTTTTTCAGTATATATTTCCGAAATCAAATAATAATAGATTTGGTATATTAGCTATGAGGATGTCATTTACATTTTAGAACAGTTGTTCAGTGACTGTGCTGTTTGTACGAAACTAGTACTGATTGACTGTGTAGAAAAAAGCAGGTGGCTAAGACAAAACAACGAAAAAGTGCGAGTGAACACTAATTTCTTGTTTGTACGAGTGTTTTAGCTTAGTGGTTAGAGTTATTTTTAGTATACTATGGTGTGAAATTAATGACTTTTACACATACAAATAGATAATTACTAAGATACCTAAAACATTTTCCTACTTCTTCGACCACGCTGATAATTACTTATGAATGATGACATCGATTTGCATGTGACTAAAGGACATTAAATTTACTTGTTTAATGGTCTACAAATCCAGTTATAAACAAAATTACGAACGTAAATATAGAGATATATCATTACAGCTACACACTACTTGAGAACATTGCTCTGCATTTCTGTCACAAATCTTAGTGAAACTGAAACATTCGTACTCTAAAATTCTCTTCAACAGGGGCTTCTTGGAAAACCTGTTAAATATTACTAGGCCACACAAGTATTGGTGAAAAATACGGTCCCAGAGTGCACCCTTAAAAATATTCGTTTTACAGCTGTAATAAGAAACTCTATTAACAGGCAGTAAACTGTACAGACTTTCTCTCTTCACCAGCGAACGCCTTTATCTGCGCAGAACATTAACAACGTTCGAAGTTTAAAAATTAAAAGTGTGCTGTGAATCAGAGATACAGATTCACTTTGTGAAGTGATGCTCGGAACTTGAATAAGCAGTGACAACATAAAGACGAAGAATTTTTGCAAAAAGCTATGCATTTGGTCGGTGCGGAATTATTAGCCCATCAAATAAACATTCAACGATGTTTCTGGAAATTTTCACTCCTGACACAGCAGTAACTGAGGATTCGTCTGAGTGCGTGTCCCTCCGATTAGACTACCCGCGGACTCTCGTCTCCGCAGATAACTGACATCCGGCAGCTGAGACCGCCCACTTCCTGCCGCTTCTCTGAGACAGCTAACACCGAGCTTAGACTGAGAGGCGATATCATTACTTAGATACTTTGCTGTTACTCAATTCTTAGTAAAAGTATTATTACAACACTGTGTAAACTATTTCTAACATCTGTTTGTGATGTAAGACTGGCGTTTTAAAAACGGTGGACTTCGTGGTCCATTTTCCTCAGCTGCAATTATTAAATTATAAATATATAATAAATGATGTCTAGAATCGATAGAGATTTAAAAAAAAATAATAGGGAAATAAATTACAGAATTAAGTCCTGCAGTGCTGAAATCGAGCTAAAATCGCTGACGCTGGATTGAGTGTTTAGAAATAGACAAATATAAAACACTGAAAAATATAAGCAATTCAACATCTATGACATAATTTAGTTGTGTAAAATACAGTAGGCCTAGTAAAATAGTGGTACACGCTCAACAGATAAAGACACGATTAGTAAATAAAAAACTAATTAAAATCAGTTAGATTAGCAGGAAAACTTATTACATATTTATAAATGACTACTATTTTATCTGCCAACTGAAGTATCAGTATTTCTTAATTCGCTCGTTTCGCATTTTTCTTTATGGTTTACACAAAAATTTGAACCGAGCAAGGTGGATGATCTCGCATTAGGGGCCGCAGGTTTGAATCCCACCCGGGAGTCGAGACTCGTGTTTTACATTGGTTTCCCCAGATCACTTCAGGCGAATGCCGTTATGCTTCCTTCAAAAGGCTATGTTCAAATTCCTTCCCATTCCTTGTCCCCAGTATTTTACCGCCTCTAATTTATATCGACGTCGACGAGGAATAAAGCCATAAGAAAAAAGGAATAATTCATTGTGCTCAGTTTAAGAAAAAATATATATTATACCTTCAGCGTTAGCCTTACCCAGGGCTTCATATAAGCCTCGTAAGCCAAGCACAGTATACGTATAGGCCGGACTCTTCAACGTGAAGCCTAAGATTCGGAATATCACACTTCAGGCGTATTTTTCAAACGTTTATTACGGGAATATGTTTTAAGTAATCCTAAGCGATACATAAACTTTGTTTGGGTGTGTCTTGAGAGATTCCATGGGTACAGTGATCTTAGCGTTTCAGTTTTAATATTCTTGCGGTAAGGGAATAAATTAAGGTGATAAATTATTTACGACGGTTTCTTAACATTTTAGAATGACTATTAGTAGGTGGATAATAAGGAAGCAAGCCTGATAAGCTCTTTGGACAACTTATTACTATTTCCATTTTATTTATCGCAGAATAGCTATTTTAACCAAAAACGTATTGTGTTCATGGATAGTTATTTTCTGATAACGACATTTTACTCAAATTTATAATATAGTTAAAAAAAAGAAATATTTAGTTCCTTTAAGAAAACGAACTTAAACTACAGATCATTTACAAATGCAATATTATGCAAATTTCACGAGATGTTAGTGAAATACTCTGCCGGCTGTTTGTAGTCCTTGTGCTAGTTCAGTGCACTTAAAGGATGCTGAATAGAAATGAATTATTCAGCGGGGGAGCAGCCGCCCAGATAGCGGCCAGTAAATATTATTTTGCCTTAGAAATCTTGAGAGAAGAGAGCAAAGAAAGGTTGTTAGTTCTGTATCCGCGAGCACGAATAGCGAGCACGCAGAACAATGGAGCCTCGAGGCGGGGAAGAGCTTTACGCTCGGCGGATCGACATCTCAGAGATCGCAACACGAAAAGTTTCCAAACTGGAGCACGCGTACACGCTGGTTTCCGAGTCTTGGCGTTTAGTCCACTTCCAACCATGCTAACCAGTTCGCCAGTCTGATCTTATTAGCTTGCTAAAAGCATAGTGACCTAATTTTGATCGAAACACAAAGTCTTTGCAACCTGTAGGAGAAGGCACTGAAATCTATGGAAACGTGTATTTGGCTTCGATATAAATAGACGAATATATACTAATGACAAAAAATAGATGATGTTACCTTTTTTGTCCCCGCGTGCTTACTGCTAATCTGGGGAAGATTTAAAGGTACCAGGAAACGGTTGCCAAATGCCTGTTTGTCAGTGATAATGAGCGAGGAATTTATGATCGCCCTGAGACACACGAACTGAATCAAAACTGAAATGAGATGAAGCGTTTTCTGTAATAGAAGAGGAATGCGGAATTTCCCATGCACCATCCCCAATCCGAATTATCGATTTATAATTTTCGAAGAATGCAGATGGGGCAAAGAGATTGATGCTGAAATTTCAGAGGCACACGGCTACCGTCACAAAATCGTATATGTCGCAGCCAACGAGAACTGAACCCTGGTTACAAACGTGTCATTAGGTCGTTCCAGGCAGAGGAGCTAGGAGGATAACATGAATTGATCCAAATAACTAACACGTGATTCGAAGATTAAGCCTGTTTTGCCTCTTAAGACTGAGCTGATCAGACTGTACACCCCTATCTGCTACACGATAACTTGTTCCCATGCTCCCCGCGTAACATCGCGTCCTACTACGGCCTTCTCCTAGAGCTCAACTTCTCTGCGATGTGTTTCACACGCTCTGCTAAACTCAACTCACTCCTCATTTCGGACATGTGCTCTTCTGGAAGGTTCGGTCGGTCCAGCCAATAAGGAAAGAGCAGTTGTCACGTGATTGGTTATCTTGGCAGAGCTCGCGGCTTCAGTTGTTCTCTTCGCAGCAAGGCATGTCACGCATCATAAAGCTTTAGGTCGCCAATATTAATAAGGTGTTCTGAAATACCCAGCGTTTGTTTTATCCGTCTCAGCCAATAATGATCTTCCGAAAGACCCGGCCTAAGATAAATACCACTTGTCCGTGTTGTTTTATTTGTAGTGGCGGACTTGTTCTCCTGTCATCTACTGTGCGGCAAGCAAGTCTCTCCAGTATGGATTAACCTACAGCTGCAAAGTATCTCATAGTTTGTTTTACGGTTGCCTGTCTTTTACTTTCACTCAGAAGGTGCTAATATACCTCTGTATCTTGTAGACTGGTTTGACGTCAACGGTTTACCAGTGCAATCAGTGACGACTTTGATGTAGGATACACAAATACTTTGCATGGTGTGGTTTGGTTGGAGGCTGTATTGGTGGTTGCCGTTAACGTAGCTGTGTTCAGATTCTGCGTGATTTTGGAGTTGTATCCATTCATTGTCCCTGAACGTGCGCTATAGGCCTCTAGTTCCGTGTCGCGCACCCTCACAGCGCACCTTTGTCGCGGAATGGCGGTTCGACGAAGCATACAGATATTTATTTGTCAGTGTGCGTTCATTTTCCACATTCAAAATGCCCAAGCTCCTATTGTCTAATTCCTTACTAAAAATTTTAGAAACGGACGGACTGAACTTCTAGAACCGACGTCTGTACGGTGAGATAGTTTTTTTTCTTTTTAGTAGTGCGTGTGAAACACATCGCAGCGCAGTTGTTCTCTGGAAGATGGACAAATCAGGTCAACCGTAACGCTGACATTTATTATTAGAATGAGGTGCCGCTAACAGGCCAAGAAAGCAATTTACTTCAGTTGAGTAAACTTCTGTTTCAACCACGTGGTGCATGAAAGCCAAAACAGAGACGAAAAACAGAATGACAGAATTCTATGATTAAATTAAACTTTTTTTTTTTTTTTTTAAACCATTTCATTCCTCCCTGCAGAAGGCTGGGAGGCGGGCTACTGGAGAGTCATAGGGGACTCTTTTCAGCCAATCTACTACTACGGGGAGGGAAGGGGGATGGAAGGTCGGCCGTGGCCTTCTAGGGAATCATCCCAGCATTCGCCTAATTGTCTGAGGGAAACCACGGAAAACCTCAGACAGGATGGCCGAACCGAGTTTAACCCCGGTCCTCCCGAATGATAGGTAGGAGGCCAATATTGGCCTCTTTCCATCTCGGTGATTAAATTAAACTGGTATGTCTATAACTTATATCAGATTATACGTAAACTGCCTGCGAGAGAAACAGAAAATTCCAAAGTTTAATGTTTTGGACTTTTGGCCTCGAATTATGAAACTAGTCCATGGCACACGATATTACTGTGTTTTTTTCAGTGACATCTAGTCATCAGGATTTCCGTGATACGTGGCCTCACAGACAGACATGGCTCTGCAACAGACTCTGTTTCTCTCACAGTTTCTAGAAACGCACCTATATCAGTGACGGATCTAGGAATTATCTGAGAGGGGACAAAAACTTTGAGATTGCATCTCTCATTCTCGCCACATAAATTTGCCATTTGCCGCCCCTTCGAACAAAACTTTCCCACCCCCATTGTTGCATCCAAGGCAGTAGTGAGTCAAAAAAAAAGAAGAAAAAAAAGATCGCCGCCATATAATTGTGCCATTTGCCCCTCCTCTTCTTCAAATATATCCCCCTCCCCTCTCACTCCATAGATCTAGCGCACTACCACCGCTGGTTCTTTTTGGCGACAATTTAGAGTGAACAGAGACAACAACGTACCGTTGTGCCAAAAGAGATAAAAACGGACATGAAACACGCATATCGACAAAAGAAGAATGAAATCACTCTGTTCAGTGCTCAGCCAGACGTTAGTAGCACAGCCGGATTACCACCCCTGTGTACGTCCTGGAGCAGGCGGCAATGGCGTCACAACACACTTCAAACGGTTCCAACACAACCTACCGCGGGAAAAGAGGGTGAACTAGTCAGCGGGCTTCCACAACTCTACGACTGCGAAGAAATTGTACAGCAAGAGTCTACTACCTCACACCTCAGCTAGGCTCACGAGTTCGCGTAAACAACTTACGGAAGCCAGTTAACATACTGTGGGTCACGCAATCATAAGCCAGCCCTGAATATTTTTCGGCCTGCCAGATTCATCACACTTTTACAAAATATATTTATGTTATAATGGCCAAATCAGTGAAAACCAATGTATTAAAAAATACATAATTTGTGCATCCAAATCTTTAAAATTTATTTCATTTACAGTCATCATTTTTAGTGTTATATATTTCTTTAAAATGTTCGTTTAGGATCATTATTATTATATTATCTATGTTTACATGAAAGAATAATAGTAAAAACAATAATAATAACTCATTATGTTTCAATTTTTTACTCCAAAAATGTTTGTAGTGGATCTAAATGTAATATGGGGATATATAATTTTATATGCTGCTCTCGGAGTTATGATGCATTTCTAAAGTGTCCCGCAAGATCATTTGGGTTGGCGATCCCTAATATAGTAGATAGTATCAATCACCAGCAATATGGTTTTCCGACTTATGCCAGAAACAATATAATGGATGTATCCATAGTGCCCAATGAGGACTCAGGCAATGCACAGTTAAACTGGATAGAAGACGTGCAACTGGACAAGGCTTGAGTTCTGATTATGGTAATCAGGCGGTTTCCACAATCGCCAAGGCGAATGCCACGATGGCTCATAAATTACACATTTTACTAACGAAAATACACTTATCACATAGAAAGCAAGTTAAACATTTCACAGATAGATGGCAACATTAACATTTCACCTTTAGGGTAAACGCTAAACACTCTAACAAAACGCAACAACTGAGAAACGGATTGGAAAGAACTTTACGCTCGGTGATATCTTATGTCTAGGGTTAAAATATAGCATACCTTGTATTCCCATAGATTTCTTAGATCCTCAGAAAATTAGTGCTTAACTTTTTATCAGATATGGGGCAGCGATAGTTTATACACCATACCAAACATTACTTTCTTGTAGTAAGCAATGTGAAAAATTTTGGAAGACAAAAAAATATTAGTGGTGCTTTTACCTTTACAAAGGTACGTATGGTTTTTTTACTCTGACACGATCGGAAATATTTCCCCTATTTGCCAACAAAGAGAAAGATTTACGTTTTAAATAAGGCTAGAATACGTTCAAATAATTCAAACTATAGTAGATCGATTTTGAGATCAAATTTATGATTTTATATGATGATTTGTATCATCATCATCATTATTGTTGGGGGCCATCTCCAGTTTCCCGGATATGGTTTACGAGCCTTCCTGTATTTCAGTCTTGGTGGTTATAGACGATCGTTTTCCACTGTCTCCTGTCTAAGAAAGTTTCCTTGTCCATAATAAATTCCCCGTTCCAGGAGATCTAGTAGGAAACAATTACTTACTGTTACTTATTGCTTTACGCCTCGTCGACGTCAAAGTCATTAGAGAGGAGGAAACTCACTCCGACACCGGAAGATTTTTATCTTTGATTTAATTTTGTTAGCAATATGGCTCCTTACGTCCTTTCTGTCACAAATGTTCCGAATTTCAATTTATTATACGCAGAAAATTACGAGACTCTCAATCACAGACATATTATGAATCAGATTTGAAATTTTACTCCTACTGGACTTCAAGATTTCCGCGATTATTATTGAAAAACTTCGGCACTGCAGATTTCCCAAACTGTCATTTGGATTCGGAACCTATGTCGGTGTTTCGATCTGAGGCTGAAATGTCAAATGTAGTCCACCCCGCAAGCGTTTAATGTTCCCAGTGCATGAGGAAGATTAATGGCGCAATGTCGGATTTTATTTTTGGGGCGTGCGTGCATCGCATTGATTGCTACAGAATTTCAGCCGAGCCGAGTAGGCGAGTTGTTCGAATGCTGGCAAATGATGCACTGAAAAAGCGCAGTATGGTTCGTACGTGGTGACAGTTGAATAAAGAATCGTTGGGGACACCACGACTATTGAGGAATTTTTCCTTTAAATTTTAAATACAAAGAAAAAATTTATCTTGAGATGTGAAAGATTGCAACCACAAGTCGAAATTTTTTTGGTAATGCAAAAAATTATTGAAGTTAAATCAAAATAAAATGAGAGAACCCAGAAACGAGGTTATGAAGAACTAGATATGACAATGTATTAGCAACCGTTCTGACGGACATTATCAGGTTTACTTTGTGCTGGTAATATTAGCTATGAAAAGTTGGGTGGATGAAGATTAATATTTAACAAGAGTTTAATTAATTTCACACTTTGTAGATGTGCATGATGATTACTTTTAAATCCACCAAATATACCCTTTCCTTTTTGATTATATTTAATTGGAGAAATCATATTGATGAATAGAATTGTCTCCTGATCATAATTAATAATATTAATCTTCCTGGTTGGTGACAGCAAATATAGACAGTAAAACATAAAGGTCTGCTGTGGAGCATCGATCGATTGACAAAAGATGAATTAGAATTTGTCTCTTTGGCCCCTGCAGAAACCGTTTTCTCCTCCCAGTTTTTTAAATGAATTTTGAAATAAATGATTGATGAACATAGTATGGGAGTTACGTAGATAAGTCTGTGAGATCCAGTATCATGGTTAGCTAACGAGTCACAAACAAAATGTGCCAAAATAATAGATCCTAATATTTACTTAAAACTCACAATGGCTTTTTACACCGAAAAATATACTGTTGCCTAAGAATTACCCAAAAATTCGTTCTACATTCATGAAACTTGTCAAGTAAACATATATTTGCGAATGCAGAGATATATTAGCATTGTTTACTCGGTATAATTAATATGTCGTTCGATTAAATTATAATTCTACAATGTTAGCTTCAATAATCTTTCTTTAATTATTAATGTAAATTAATACCTGCTTTTTAACGACTTCGTTTGGGCGTTATGTACACGGTTAGTATAGTTTCACTTTCAGTTTATGCTTGTCATTGCTTAGTTGGGGAATAATTCTGATTAGCAGAGCATCTTCAAAATTTCGATTACTAATTTCTTCTCGCAGAAGGTTTTGTTCGTTATTTTTCCATTACCGTTCAATTTCGTTCACTAATAGCACTAGTGACATAGTTTTCTTTGTATCTCCCCGGTTTACTATCTTTAGACCTAACATTATTATAAGTGGATTAATGGCAAGTAGACTGACGTTCTTCATTAACTGAAATTTTTCAATCGTCTTAATAACTACACGAACTTCTGACAAATCGCATTAAATTAATAATTTTTTCTGTCTGTTGAGATGATGAAGAAAAGGTGGATATTTGGCGTAGGCATGAATTACGATAAATGAAATATATAGTTACTTTGAAAATGGTCTCGCAAATTTTAAGTACTACACATCCAACTGGAGGTGCCGTAGGAAATGTAATACAGAACCAAGGTCTGGAATAGGAATGGTCTCTTTAGTTCGAGAACAGTGCGGCTATTATTGCTAAGCCAAGAAATTCGAAATAAAGTAGAAGAAATGAGTAATGGGAACTGTATTGGATATTGTATGAGGATGTTATGGAATATATCTGCGAGAGACCTGGGAATCTGTCAACGGTTACGCATAAATAAATGGCGTAGCTCTTTATGAGTCGAGAGATAAGATGACAGGACTAAGGAAAGCAATCTCTGTAGAAAAGATTGCGAGCTGTGCAACAGGCTGCCGTCTTCTTCGCGAAACAAAACCGCCACTCTGAAGCTAAGCAGCAGGACGGCGAGGAAGACAAACGACCTTATGTAGATGATGATGGATGTGGCCTCTTGCAGTGTGACAGATGGAACGTGAAGTAACAAAGAGATTTAAATAAAGTGGCCCAAGGAAGATATTCTTACGATGGTTCCAAACTGAATGAAAATTAAAATCACAGTGGATAAGGAAAAGATATTACTGGGCACGGAAAACATGGTTGCAACAGCACTAAATTTGTCTCAGCCGGTTACAGCACTGCGATGGTGTCCGGCGCCTGACACGGGGTTAGCTGGTTCCAGTCCTGCTGGTAGTGACAGCTCTCAATTCCTAATCACCAGATTGTCTCAGCCAGTTACAGCACTGCGATGGTGTCCGGCGCCTGACACGGGGTTAGCTGGTTCCAGTCCTGCTGGTAGTGACAGCTCTCAATTCCTAATCACCAGATTGTGTCCTGGGTTAAATCCCAAACCTCTCCGCTGTGCGTTTGGAGTGAGGCATGCCACACTGTTGATAGTGATTCGTCCGTCAGATGGGAACGTTAAGATTGGCTGCCGCGGCGGTCTGTTTTGATAGAGTAGGCCTTAATGGATCGGCGGCAGGGTCCACCATCTCCCCCTTTCATCCGTCAATCACAGTACAAACAACACTACAATGAACACTCACACTATCAGAGTCATCTGCATTTAAGACGGATCATCTGGACTCGCGGTATCGAAAATTTGCAGAGTTTTTACACCACCTGAACAGTGCCCATCCAAGAATTCAATTCACCATGGAAGTGGAAGAAAATGGAAACCTGCTATTTCTCGATGTCATGGTTCATATGTGCGACGATGGACATATTGGTCACCGCAAGGAGATCAACAATAATAGATATCACCCGACAAAGAAGAGGGCCATACTAACATCACTGAACTAAAGAACAAGGACAGTATGTGACTCTGAAAGTCTGATGGAAGAAATAAAGACTCTTACAAGAATTTTAGTGGATCTGACATTAGAAGGGTTTTAAGAACTGACAAACCCATTCAGGACGTCAACTTATCTCATGATACCAATGTTCCAAGGAAATTCGCATGTCTCCCATATCTACAAGAGTTAGATGTGACATTTATTTAAAAAGTATCAGAGACCGGATCGGGAAACTGTTGAACCGGGTGGAGGTGCTAACGGAGTATAAGGCTCACTGCAAACATGGACAATCACTCGTACACCCACACCAACCTCTGCAGTCGAGGCGGTTTTTACATCGATGAGACGGGTCGCATTGTGGCGGAGAGACTTAAGGAAAATATAAGCCACTATATATAAAGAAGTGACAAATCCGCCGTTGTTCACCATACCATTAACACCGAAAATTTGAAGAAACACGGGTGCTGTGCAGAGACGATCAGCGGTGCCCTAACCGAGTGTAGGAGGCAGCAGAAATGTTAAAGAATTCCAACAAATTCAATCAGGACAGCGACCTATTAGTCTACGATGCTTGGCGTTCGTTACTATGTCAACATAAACAGTATCCCTGACGAAGAAAGGCAGCTGAAAGCTTAATCTGTCAAACAAATAACTCAGCGTTCCCGCAAAATCCAGTTGTTATTAATACTTACGAACATTATCACACTGCAGAAGGAAACGGAAAAACAACTCAGTTTGTCTATCCAGACATTCCCATGGTTATCGTCTACTCCCGAACTTGGGCAAGGCGTCCATTGAAGAAGAACAGTATTAAACCGTTAATGGGTCAAAATTAAACATCCATGTACTTTTCTCGTGTCCTTCTTCTATTCATTTAGTACACTCAAGTGTTTATTTGTGTCCAATTCTGGTAACTTCTCAGTAATCATTAGCAGATTCATAAATAACTGCTTTAATTTTTAAGAACTCTGTTATTGCTGGAGCAAGATTAGGCACCTGTCTTGTCAAACCAAGAATATTGCCTAAAATATCGGAACACTGAAGACAACGACGACCGTAATTTGACTGCTTAGGAACTGAAGATTTACTGTTGTTTTTAAGCGAACTGGTTTTATCTTCGGTATTTTCGTAACCTGTTTTCCTTGTCTCGCTTCCTCTCTGGAGGCGCGCTGACGAGCGGTCGATCATTGCCGGCGTGTGTCTGTGCAGCGCCGTATATCGATTGCACGCCCGCGCAGACTGTAATCGAGACTCGCCAAAACAATGGACGGCTGTGTCACACACAATGGCAGCCTTCACACTGACACAAACTAATCCGTCTGGCCGGAGCCAGCACGCGTCTGATCTTATCATTCCAAAATAACGATCGCAAGCCATCACCCTAAACACTGCAACAGGGAGCTTACACTCTACATCGCCATGGGTAAATATTTGCCAAGTGGGGGTTACTATCAAATACAGGAATTGGAGGGAGTGCAAAGAAGGGCTGATAGACTTGTCTCTGGAAATTATTGCAGAAAACAATCACTAATTGATATTATAAAAGAGCTGAAATGGGATTAATTGGAAGATAGGAGAAGGGCGAAGAGAGTCATGGGAGTGTACAAGTCGTACATTGGTGATGAGATGTGGAAAGATATTGGTGTAAGAATTAGTAGAAGTGCTTGGAAGGGAAAAGATGACCATGACCACAAGCAGGCAACGTGTCGGAGGATTTTCTTTCGCAGGTAAGGGTGTCAGGGATTGGAATAATTTATCGAGAGAAATGATGAATATATTACCAACAACGCTAAAGGAATTTAAAGCTGAAATTTGCAGAGGACAAAAGTAGGCGGATACAGGAAAGAGGAACAGCGTGTGTGTAAGGAAATTCTCACCGGACCCATCCGGGAGGAAGCCGGTTCGAATCCAGATTTAGGTTTTCCATGGTTTTTCCAAATCACTCCAGGCAAATGCCGGGATGCTTCCTTTAAAAGTTCATGGCAGAAATCCTTCCCGTTCCTTGTCCCCAGTCCCATCCCGCCTCTAATTACCTAGATGTTGATGAGGCGTAAAGCCATTAGTTAAAAAAAAAAAACCCTCACCGGACCGTGCGCTCCATCGAATTAAATTAAAGTTATTAGTTATAACTGCTTGTAGACCTTTAAACTGGGATAGTGCTGTATATTGAGAGAAGACTTTTACATTATGCTACAGACTGCTCAGACTTTCATGCTAAACACTGACGCAGAGAGTACTGACATTACAGGGACGACTTTGGCAGCTAATTTTAAACTTCAGTTTGCTGCCGGCGTACTTTTACTGCAAGGACGTGTTTTTAAAGGCTCCAATTACTTTTTCCAACTGATCGGAAATTAAACATAGTTTTTCTGGTTTATATAAGTGTTTAATAATTTCCTTTAAATTAAAAGAATTTTTGGTGGAAGTTCTTCGATACAATGAACCCCTATAATTACACAGTCCGAATCTAGGTGCAAGTCAGGTGTGAAGGCTGTAAAGGTTAACCTAAGAACAAGGAATAAAAACGTATCTTTGATTAACTCTGTACCCCAAGCGCTGGAATAAATTTTTTTCCGACCTCCTTTACATCTAAGGAACCCCAATAGAACGAAGTTTTGCAAAGTTATAAATACGACTTTTGGAGTTAGGTCAACGAGACATATATCTACAAATTAGAAGTCTGAAACTTGTTTAGTTTACGACACAGGGACTCTGAAACCCGTAGTGTGTGGATCTGACCGAACATGTAGGGTGAGCGATAACGCTCGAGGAGGCTTGCATTCGGGGTGGCGGGTTCAAGTCCCGTCTGACTAGCAAGATTTCGATTTTACATGGTTTCCCCAGGGCACTCGATTTCAGGCACAAGGGTGCAGGAAGATTCTCTTTTTTAGGCAAGGGTGTCAGGGATTGGAATAAGTTACCGAGAGAAATGATGAATAATTTGCCAAAAACGTTGAAAGAATTTAAAGTTAAAATTTGTATAGGGTAAATGTAGGTGGATGCAGAAAAGGGGGAAGATGGGTGTTTAGGGAAATTGCCACCGGAGCATGCTCTTTATTGCAATTTAATTTAATTTAATCACGCCAGGCGAATGCTGAGATACTTCCATCAAAACCTTGTGGTAGAATTCCTTCATGTTCCTTGTTCCTAATTCTCCCTCGCCCCTAGTAACACAGGCGAGTTGAAATGCCATTAAAGTGAAAACAAATTTGGGGTCCTCACAACAGCAATACCTGAACTCAGGCTCACGTGTTACTTATAACGCTGGTAGTTCTATTGCACCGTGTCTTACCTGAAGTGAACATTTGAGAGAGCATTGGAATTTTAAATTATCTTAATAGCTTGACCCTTAACAGAAAATAGTGTTTCTCCTTCACTTGAGTAATCACTCAGTTTTCGTGTGGTTGCTTCTTATAAAACTAATTTGTCTTGTAGGTCTTTCTGCGTACTGATGCGTCGTTCATCTTGATGAAGTTATATGAAAACAAAGTTCCTAACGCTACCCTCGCTGTGTTCGTCATATAAGAAAGGAATTTCAGCAATGGTACAACTAACCTATAACTAACCACCCAAGCAAACGTCATTTCTCTCTCAGGCCATAGGATGAGAAATTCTTTAGAAAGAATCCTTTGCCAATTTGGAAGTATACCCAGCGCGGAGACGCTGTATAATAAGATCCGTTACAGCTGTCACTAGCGGGATGGTTAGATTACATGGATCGCCAAGGAAGACGATCTGAACAGCCGCTCCCCCTAAAAGATACTGAAGAAATGGTGGCCTGGTGTTGGTTTGTCAGAACGGGATAAGCCTTGCTCAGAAACTTCAAGCTTTAGAGGAACTACCGATCTTCTACTCTCCCGCCAATGAATTGGTCTGGTCCTGTGATGCTACGGTTCCTACAAAGAGGTTATCGAGACCATTCTGCAGTCAGAATGTCTTTAAAATAGATGCCGTGTGTGGAGAGGCAATATGTTCAAATGAGCGTTAGTTTCTGTCGAATTAATGCAAAACTTCAATAGCTTGGCTAAAAACAAACATCACAAAGTGAGTATCAGTTTATATAGGAGTATCTCGAGATATCCAGATACCGTGAACAGACCACGCAAAGTGAACTTTCCGCATTCGTCACATGTGCATTACATAAACGAGATCGCCTCAGAGACTAATTGTCCGATCTGAATGAACCACGTGTCGTTTTCAAGAGGAGTGTATGCGTTATAACCGATCATGGACTCCAAGTTTTTATTTTCAAAAATCAAAAAGATACGAAGCTGCGAATTTGATAAAGTTTCAAGCTTATCAACTTTATGATATACTAGGGGAAAGTACAACCAGAAGTACAAAAATCAGGCAGGAGTGTGTAGAGTACTAAACTCCAAACAGTATGACGCTGAAACCGCCGGCCTTAAACAAACATCAATGAGGAAAATTTAGATCTCTTACTTGCATACCTTTAGAATGTCTTTAAACTTGAACAAATGAATAATCAACTACTTATAAATCAACCAAGCAAGGAAAACCTGTACAGATTTGACATTTGCAAGAAGTATTCAAATAATTTCGAAACTATATGTAACTTGTTACTCATACCTCTGCCCTCTATTCAATTCATTTAGTTGAACTAATGATTATTATCAATTATCAATGCTAATAAAAGACTAATCTTGGTCTCTATGTCATAGTGTAGTTGCATCACCGTGACCGTAACACTCCGGAGCTCCAGCGACCAGAGATATTTGTACATAGCAGAGATTACGCGCGTTATTTACTAACAGATCTTCTTAATTAAACATCCGAGAGGAAATGAATTTACAAAACACTGAAAAATTTATTGCGTTTAAATCAACACATTAAATAGTAGTTGCTTTTTATTTATTTACACTAGTTCGATGTAAATGTTTTCGGTAAATTCTTTGTCAGTAGATATGTAAGATAAAAGCTTTAATTTTCGAGCAGTAGTGTTAACGGAATTATTAACTAGATTAAAATTTAATCTATGACAAAATGACAATAGGCAAGGAAAAAAAAAAAAAAAAAAAAAAAAAAAACTCCGTTGTTCACGAGTACAAAGTTAACAATTCAGTTGTTGACATGATTGATTCCCCGAAGAATCTGGGAGTAATAGTACAAAGCAACATGAAAGGGGACTTGCACATAACTTCCGTCGTAGACAGAGCTAATTTGTTGCGTCCGCATTTGGATTACTGTCTTGGAATTAGGGATCCGTGTCGCAAGTATTGATTGACACGTTAGAGAAAATACAGAAGAGACCATCTCGATTCGAGACTGCTAGTTACAGTCTTTACGAAAGTGTCACAGAATTGATACACTGATTGGGCTGAGATTGTTTGGCAGACAGACGACGTCGTTTTCGTTTGAATTTATTGGAGAATATGCGAAATTTTTTAATTTACGAGTGCAATGAAATACTTCTTCCGTCAACCTATTTAGGTCGCAATGACAAGACGGATAACATTAGAGAAATAAGATGCCGTACTAATGCTTTTGTGTATTCTTTCTTTCATCGTTCTGTTCGGGATTGGAATACACAGAATTAGGATTGGTGCTTAGCACCCTGTGTCACCCACAATGTTTGTGAATTGTAGAGTATAGATGTAGATGTTTTTAATATGTTCTCTGTCACCGTCATAGCATGCTGGACTACAGCCAACCTGTGTTCACTGAGACGTAGATTCACTACCTGCGAGCAGTGTTTCTCGGTTCACTTGTCTGGACTTAGTGGTTACGATTGTTGTTAGCGGTGAGAACCCTGGATGGACTACCTCAACCTGCCGCAGTGGGAACCATGCGCTGCGCCATTTGCTCGAGCCGCTGCTCAAATGTCAGAAACATAAAGTCACTGGAACAGCTGGCCTCGAAAGCGGCCATCTCAGCTTTGTCTAGAACTGAGCTTAAGGAGAGGTTACAGCATAAGTAAAGCTGCGGTATTTAATTGAATAAAAGACAGGTTGATATGATCTCTGGATCTATAATATTCATACAGAAATTAGTGGGAAGAAATTATTCCTACTGGTATCGTATAGCTCAATATTACGAAAGTCTCTGTACTAACCCTATCGTAAAAGTATGAAACATTATCCAAACCTCCTAATTCGCCCACCTACTTGTCGCAGAGGTCTCTATACTGGAGACTAGACCGCGGCGTATTACTTCATGACACCTTCCGTTTGTCTCTGATGGACCCACATGTATTGCAGTAACTGTTACGGGGGGGGGGGGGGGGGGGGAGGGTGCTGGGCTGAGCAATGGATGCTTCCAACAGCTCGTTTTGTATCCCCTCCTCAGATTCCTGAAGTACGAACGTGGTTTCCTCTTCTGCGGCTAGCCAAAGTTTATGTTATTATTCGCTGAAGACTGGGAATATAGATTTAAATTCGACACATTGCCTCCGTGTAAGCAGCATATCTCTTTCATTGATACAGAGCTTGATTTAGCTGGAAGTCTTCAACCCAGTGCAAATCCATATTTAAACATATGCTGTAAACCTAACTCCAATAAGAAAATGATCTTAGACGCTTTATCTTACTTCATGTTGCGCCGTATGTATGATAAACACTTCATTCCCGCGCGAGTTTTTCCCAATTTAAATCTGCCATTGCAATAAATAATTTGCTTCATTTATTGTGAAAGTTCTTCATAGGAATTGATTTAATCAGGCATACGTTTGCATCATCCTCAAATTTAGTGAAGTATAAAATGTCCTTGAAGAACATAGGGTTGAATTTCTTTGGTTTTGTATATTCATTCCTGATATCACAGCTTACACGATTTTGTATGTCCACTGCATTGTCCCTGATAAGCCTTCCTAACATTCCATTTACTCGGAAATACTTTTTTAACCATAAAATTGAGCAAATCCTCACTGATGCAATTGATCTAGCCAATGTTTATAGTAATACGAGACAGTATTAATTAAGTGAAGTTAATTTCATGCAAAATTTATATACAGTCTAGTTAATTAGTTAAATATGTATTATTGTCTTGGAAAGTAATGGGAAGATTTTGCCAATGAAGTTCAGCGAATGAACCAATGGAATAATTTATCAAAAGGCATTGCAAAAAGTGAATGAATTAAATACAAAAATGTAGAAAACGCATTGCAGAAAGTGAAAGAATTAAATACAAAATGTTGAAGGACTTAATTAAATGGTTACATAAGTTTCCAAAGAATGGATGATTCGGTCATAGTTAAAAATTACTATATCAGTATCAGAGATTATAGGATACGAAGTTTTCAAACAGAGTTTCTCGTCATTCAATAAGTTCGTTGCAGTCATCCATTATGATATTTCATTGTTTTATTCCTCACTTATTTAAATACTAAAATTTATCACCAACTTAATTTCTTTTTTTCAAAAAACATTTCTAACCCTAGGAACTCCACAAATATACAGTATGTTAAGTTTCTGTATCCTTCTTATAGCATTATTTATAACGAAAGGTTTGCTTCAGTTGTATCCATATTTTTCCTGAATAAAATACTAAGACGTTCTTTTTTAGTTTTATCTTTGCAACCTATTTAATAATATTACTCATGTTGCTTAAAAATGATGCTACTGAATTTGTTCATATCTCAACTGTATTGCAAGATTTTTCCAGAACAGATTTTGGCAATATTGTTTTCAGTATCGAAGCACTCTAGTCTACTGCTTCTTTCCTAACTGAGTAAATAAAGTCTACTTTATTCTTCTTTATGTTTTAAATGGCCTCTCAATTTATTTGCGTGTTTCTTTTCTCTATCTGATCTTTCTTCTGAACTCTATAAAGATTCTTGTCTATTGCCTTGAGAAAAATACATTTTCTTATATTATATAAATCTTTCCTTTGATATATCCAATTAATTCTGCATATTCTCTCAGCGAACTTTCCTTTTTCTATTCTTTCGAACTTATCTCGCGGCAATTTTTATTTCATCTCAATCGCGAATTTGAGTCTTTCTTTTGCGAGCTTTGTTCTTTATGACCAATATTTTTTGTTCCTGCACTTAATGGTTCAATATACAATACACTATATTCTGCTTCTGTTTATTTTCGTTTGTCTCTCTCTCAGTTAAGCCTGCAGGTCCTATAAATTTCTAGTGTTTCGATTGTCCATTACTTTTTTTGCTTTCTCGCCTGAACTGTCCGCGTTTATTTTTGATAGTATTTGCTCTCTGCTTCGCCTTTAATGGACATAGATGTTTGGAGTAATGTATTTACCGTTTTTTATTGTTATTGCAGACAAAAAATTATTACCCCAGAGAAGGAAATACACCTAACTGTGATGTAAATAATTTCGTTTATTTTAACAACTTTATTATTTCAGATTCTTCCGGCTATGAGAAAAATTACCAGAAACTAAGGTAAGGATTCTATCTGAGTTTTGTAAAGTGGTATCACTGCAAACTTTACCGCAATATAAAAATCATAATTTATTGTGGTGATAATTTTAGATGTAGTGGTTTGATTTACGTTTTCCGTGTATTCTAACTTACTAAATTTTAGAAAACTGACTAAATAAATAACCAAAGTTCGCAGTCAAAAAATAAATATTAACTTAATCCAAAGAATGTACTGATAATATATCATTTTCCGTATAAAATCGCAGGTTTTCGTTGGTTCAAGAGTTACGTCATTGGGGTCGTGTTGGAGAGCCAAATCCAGATGGCCGCACGACGATTCGAACCTGCGTCTTCCGGAATGGGTAATGCGCATTGATGCGAGTTTTTCCTCAGAGAAGTTGGTAATTCTGGTATTATATATCGTCCATGGCAAAGGACTTGCTAAAATACAATAATAAATAACTGTATAGAGAAAGCACAGAGAAGAGCCGCTTGATTCGTGAACGCTTGCTACAGTCCTTATGAAAGCGTCACAGAACTGATTAGTAGACTGGGCTAGGAGTGTCAGGTAGATAGACGACGCTCCTAAGAGAAATTGGTAATTCTGGCATTATAGTCCATGGCAAAGGTCTTGCTTAAATACGATAACAGAGAAGAGCCGCTCGATTAGTGACCGCTTGCTACAGTTCTTATGAAAGCGTCACAGAACTGATTAGTAGACTGGGCTCAGGTAAATAGACGACACTCCTAAGAGAAATTGGTAATTCTGGCATTATAGTCCATGGCAAAGGTCTTGCTCAAATACAATAACAGATAAGAGCCGCTCCATTCATGACCGCTTGCTACAGTCCTTATGAAAGCGTCACAGAACTGATTAGTAGACTGGGCTGGGAGTCTCTGGTGGACAGGCGACGCACGTTTCGTTTAAACTTATTGGTAAACATGCGTACTCCCACTTTCACTTATGAGTGTAGTGAAATACTTCTTCCACCAACCTATTTGAGTCGGAATGCAGGAAAGATAAGATTAGAGAAGTAAGGTGCCGCACTGATTCTTATATGAACTCTTTTCCCCTCATACCATTCGGGATTGGAATGCACAGCAAAGAGATTAGTTTTGGTGCTGAGCACCCTCTGCCCCCACAGAGTATATATGTAGATGTAGATGGTGATCGCCTGAAGCACCAGGTTTCAGTTATAGTCTGGCACTTGTGATGCGGCGTGAGGGCTCACCTCCTTCTACATATAGCAAGCTCTGGTGTAATGTACTGTAGCTGTAGAATTCAAGACACTCTACCAAAGTCGGCGACGAGACACAGTTCATGGTCATCAGTCACCGGGCTTTGACAATGCGGTATTCGTAGCATCGTGTACTAGTACCACCCTCCACTGTAACACTAAATATTCCTACAGTTCCCTGCTGACTAACGTCATCTGTTAGTCTCGTCACTCTAAGTTTTAAAAATACTTGTTATCGGCTAAAGGAATGTTTAATTGTTTCGCCATTTTCAAAATATTTGCATTATATAATTATTCCTTTTGTTTGGAAGGTATTAAAATACATTGTGATATAATTTTGTATAAGAATTCCTTGCGGTTTGATCCATTACAACAAGTAATCTCACAAAATTCCTGGGTGTATGTATAGATAACAAATTGAACTGGAAACAGCATATTCAACAACTTCTTAAAAAACTGAATTCTGCAACATTTTCACTTAGGGTAATATCTAGAATAGCTAATACAGAAACCAGAAAGTTAGCATATTTTGCATATTTTCATTCCCTGCTCACTTATGGCATCTCATTCTGGGGAAACTCGTCACAAGCACAGAGGGTATTTAAATTGCAGAAACGTGCTATAAGAACTATTTGTGGAGCAAGCCACAGACGTCGGGCAGAAATCTATTTAAAAACCTGGGTGTACTAACAATGCCAGCACAATATGTATACTCTGTACTATCATTTCTAGTGGAAAATCCTGAACACTTCAATCTTAATGCTGACATACATAGCCATAATACTAGGAATAAATATAATATTCACAAGGATTACAAATCACTGTCAATTGTACAGAAAGGGTTAACATTTACTGGAGCTTCCCTATTCAATGTCTTACCAACAGAAATTAAATGTTATCTACAAAAACCCAACTACTTTAAGTCCAAACTGAAAGAGTTTCTGCTTCAGAATCCATTTTACTCTGTAAAAGAATTTTCTTCTTGGAATTTGGTAACTAAGAATGACTGATAAAATAGTATATATGGTGTATGGAAGGGAAAGGTGACAAAGTTGTCCACAATTACTAAAATGATATATGGTTTTTCTTTCTGTTGAAACTTTTGACAAATGAAGTAATTACACTGTTTACAAAATTTCACTTATATATAGTAACTAACATGGGATAGCATGCACTCAAAAACTGCTGTAAAAAATTATGATACTAACAAGTTTTTAAGTAATTGACTGCTTATGAGTTGTGGTAACTGGTTTGTAAGAAAATAACTGGTTGTTAGATGCTGGTAACAAGTTTATACACTGTTCCACATAATAAGTATTAACTAACTCGGGATTGTATTTGTAGATTACAGGAAATATTGGTTATACTAATTGGTTATAACTAACTTCTTGTCAATATATAATATTATCAATTATATAGTAATATTGACATTACTAATAAGTGTATGTACTGTTCCACATCCCCGAGATTATTCTCACATGGGATCAAAGTGAACATATCTATCTATCTAATATTATGCCAATCAACTCCATTTCGTAACGTTGATGCATATTTATTAATGGTACATAGTTATTTTGTTAATAACTCCAAAGCGTCCTACTGATAATTATATCCATAACTATTAACAATTTGGTGGAAAGTTTTAACATTCTTACCAGTGTTCTTACAATCACGGTCTAACTCTGAGGGATATTCCATGTAGAGCCATTTAATTCTGTTAAATGTTGTAAATGTAGGCTTCGCTTCTCGTGGGTTTATTTTCAAGTATACTACTGCTGGTATAAAATTTAGGAAATTATGAGCTGAATCACAACGTATTATGTTCCTTTATTACGTGCTCGAAACTGATGATGTGTCGGAAGGAACATCAGTCCTGTTAGTACTACCTACTGGAATTGCTGTTTGGGTTCAGTAGCCACAGCTACCAGGTGCTGATGACCATAATACGGTGGCTGCAGTTCAGCTTCTAAAATTCAATTCTAATGGGGTTCACGACTAATTAGTTGTTCCATTTCTCGCTAATACCATCAAATCAGAGACCACAAAAATTATAGTAGCGATTGAACCCAAGATTGGACGGGACGTCTCATGTCATGTATTTTGGAATGTCTTGGATCCTTGAAGCGATTGCAGGTGATCTTTCTAGTGAATTATGTAATACCATCACCTTTAAGTTATTCAAAAAGATTTGAAGTAACTACTTTAAAGGTAAACAGCGTAAACTACGCGTTCATTATTATTCAAGACCCTACTGATAAATAATTCGAACTTTGGTTCTTTCAGTAGGCAGACGTTTTAATGTATAATATCAGTAGGATTAGGCACCTCAGTCAACTGTTATATTTAAGCAGTGTAGAGAGGCGTTTTGTTGTGTTTATACTAAACTGACAAGTAGCTACGACACGAATGTACGTAAATATTCCGCAATGACGGGAGAACTGGAACGTTGACGTGAAATGTTGACGGGCCTGAAGATTCACAACCGCAAATCGCTAGGCTGGCAGCGAGGATTAACTGTTGTAATTAATGGCTTTACAGAGCTCCATACATATATAATAGCTGCGGCCGCTCGTTAATAGCTCGCTGCGACTCTGATCTGCTTAACGAGCTGCGCGCATACTTTTCATATCCCTCCGTCAGAACTATGCTCCGCAAACAACGCCCTGCTTTAAGAGCGCTGTTCAAGTTCATTCCCATTAACACTTCCATACTTCAGTATCTCACCAGCGTGACTCAGTCGAAGGCACTAGTCACAATTGTAATACCTTCTTCTTTTCGTGTCAATGACAGCATCAAACACAAGGTAGTTTTTCTGAAAATGTGATAGATTTATCACTGGCTGATTGAATGTCTGACTGAGATACTCGTATATTTTTTCCAAGTAATTGACATGACAACAAATGTGCCATAGTTTCGATCTCGCCGCAGGAACATGTGATAGGTATCTGGTTGTTCTCCCAGTTATCCTCATGAAGCGAGAGTGTCTCTGCAGCGGCCAACTCCAACTCAAAGTCTGCTCAGCGACTTCTATATGGGTCATGGTTTTTCTTACCCAGGTGGTAGAACCTGTTTTGGCTTGATCCAGTCGATGTTGAGTCGCACTCTCTTCTCTCAGTTCGTCCTTAAGAAGTTCGATCGGGACTTCAGTCTCGATAGCGCAGATGCATAACCATGCAGAGGGTGTCGGTTGTCTTCTTCCCACTGTGAGCCTTGCCGTGTTGGTAGCAACTTCCCGGCGTATGTCACCAGAGGCGATGGCAGCCAATATTTCCACCTTTGCCACAGGCGGCAAGTTTGAGGCATGCTGTGATAAGTCGACATGTTCTATGGAGAGCAATATCCACCGTCTTAGCATGACATGATTTATACCACACAGGACGGGCATACTCCGGTCGTTGTTAGGGCGCTAATGACCCCGCCGTCGACGCGTGCTTAAACCTCAACAACAACAACAACAACAACAACGGTCATACTCTGCTGCGGAGTAGCATAATGCTAAGGCAAAGGTGCGGATGACGCTTGTATTAGGTCCCCAGCATGTTCCAATCAACTTGCTTAAGAAACTGTTGCGTGATGATATTTTCATCTTGACGTTGCGGCAATGGTTTTTAACGAGACATTTCTGTCAAAGAGTTACGCCGAGGTGATATGAATTATCACTGTACTGCAGAATGGTTCAATTCCAGGTCACATTCAACTTAGCGCATTTATTACGCAAGTAAAACCCATCTTTGAGTTGGAGTTAAAATCATTCTGACTGTAGTTTCAGCAATTAGTTAGTCCGTAATTACAAATTCTGATTGTGTGAAACAACATGGCACAAGGACTGAGTATTTTAAGTGTACACTGATAACCTATGGCAATATTTTGTTTATTTGCTGCCAGAAGCGTGATGTTAAAATTTGTTAAGTAAAAATTTTACCCACCCCTTCGGATCGATTTGTTGTGATACCGTGATGGTGTGAAATACATAACACAGTTAGCTGGTTCGAATCCTGGTGGTAGAAAATATTTTCGGTATCAGAACTTGACTGGTAAGGTAATTCCTAATCACCAGAATGTGCGCCAAAATCCTCGGTCAATCTGAAACATTTTCGCAGTGCATATGGAGTGAGAGCATCCGACACTCTTAATGGTTATTCGTCCGTTAGCTGGGGACGTTAATCCTAGCGGCACATTTGGTGTCTTTGCAACAAACTACACTGAAAATATACACTTTAGAATTATCCACAATAAACACATAAATACACTTACACCCTTGAGGAAGACAAGGGAAACTCCCATCAATGTAACGCATTAGGAGAGAAGTGTTTGCGCTGAAGCAAAATAAGTGAGGCCACCTCCTCTATGACCATGTAGCTACGTGGTAAAAATGCGTTCCAAAACTAATATCCAGAAATGCTTTAGAAAGAGAGATTACTATATTTACATGTTTATTTCATCACATTATGTGTAACAACCTAATAATTTTAAGTGAAACTTAATTGACCCCTAATTATGAATGAAGTCTGAAGAATGCTTAAGGCAGTAATTTCAGTTGTACATCATTAACATTTCTTTGCACTTTAAAACTGGACAGTTGGTAATACGGTATTGTTTTGCCACAAGCACCCTTTACGTTGTATTCGCAGCAATTTTCTGTTAAAAAATAAATTAATAAATGTCATAAACCCTGCTTATCGTAAAATAATTCGATAAATCGTCTATTACTAAAACTTATGTTTCCACGTTTAAATTTTTCGTCTGTATTAAAAAAATTAATTTACCAAATCAGTTTTCTGTCATAAAAGAATTAAGATGATACCAGTGCCATACATTCTATATTTAGTCGTTCAATAAAGACTGTCATAACACGGAATAGTGAACAACCACGAATCACTGAGCGGTTCAAAGTTCTTAGAACTTTCTTCTTCCTGACACTGGGTAACGTGAAAGTTTAACTAAAACGTAAAATTCTGAAGTTTGTGGAAATTTAGGACTGCGATACGAATCTGTTGGCGGATATCGCGAATACGTTTATGTGGACTACGTGCGAACCGAGTTATCGCCGGTTTGCGGTCGACGCCCTGCCTGCGGCCACTTGTTGATCGGGCGCCCATTGCCACACGACTCGAGCCAGACCTGCCGCTGCATCGAAAGCGTGCTTTCCTAAAGAGCTGATCCTAGAGAGCTGAGCATAGAGAGGGATGATCAAATTCTGCGAAGTTGATTTTTAATCAGTCAGCCAATATGACTTAATACTATCAAGGGGAAGTTCAATGGAAATATTAAAAAAATATTGAAGGTTTCTGTTTTTCAAATTGGTTCCGTGAGCACGCAAAAAGTTTTTAATGGATTTTGAAAAGGATTCCACTGCTCACGCTATCGCGCTATACTATCTGGAACAATAACAACAAATTAAAATATTTTCTGAACACTAAACGTTTTTAAGTATTTCTGGTAGCAATTAAAAAACTGAACAGATTTCGATTGCATTTTCATGGTCTGAAAGCATAGCATCTGACTTAAGATATGAGGTGCAATATTATCACCCTACGTTGCATAGTGAAGACACAAAATTAAAATCTGGTCGAAACATTAACAAAAAAAAAAAAAAAAAAAAAATAAAAAAATAAAAATCATTAACTGCCAGACTTTGAAAAGGAGACAAATTTGATATATGTATATGAATAAACATAAAATAAATTTACGTTGTTTGTTAAAACTGATGACAGTTACTATTTAAAGTGAAAATTCTTCAGTATTGTTGCGAGAAATGCTGTTACTTTACATGCCAGTATCCTAAAACTATCCGTTCTTTCTGTTATGTTTAGGCACATTATTTAAACACAATAGATCTTACGAGGGGAGGACCCCAATTGTAAAATTCATATTCCATTCGCAACTGTGTGTCATAAAAGTTCATCGCCATAGATGTAGTGTGGCAAAGTAGTAACGTGCGCTTCTACGCCGTTATCGAGAAAATCGGCATTAAAATTTTCTGTTGCATGCAAATACTTTCTACGAATTTTAAAATTGGCGGCCTCCCATTTTATGATCAACGCGATTCACGTGGAAAACACGTGGAGAAAGGTAAACATAAGTCTAAGAGGAAATAAATTTGCGGTGCACTGTACACCGCGCCGTTAATACTGAACACGAGTATTGCGTTAATCCTAGCTTTACTTACACCTTGTTTCGGTGTCCGTAAGTCATATAAAGTTTAGTCACTCAACTAAGATTGTACAGTTACAATCACTGGTTCACTAAGTCCACATTGGTGCAGTCACAGGTTAAATCTAACTATGAATGACAACAAGCTTGTATCCCAATATGAAGGATAAATGTAGCCCCTGTCCTCTACCGTAGATACTGCTCCGAAGTCCCTTCCATTGCCACGGTGTTGCAGTGGAGACTGTATGGTCATCCAGCTTACCTCTGACACCCCCCCCCCTCCCCCACTCCCGGGAGCCTTAATGCACGTGGGCAGCTGTATTGTCGACAAATTGTTTGCAGCACTTCCCTGGAAGCGCTTATCCTGGACACCAACAAACTCTTCGCCAAGCATTAAGGATAATAACAAATCTTCTACGTTCGAGTCAGCCTACATAAGCTATATTTTATAGTTGATAACGATTATTATTTCAATGGTTGAGAAACTTATAACGGCCCTCACACCCATACCTTTAATGAAATTGTATTTTAAGAATTACTTGTAGCAACCTTTGAGTTGAATAAATATGGGATTGTATATTTTTCTTGCAATTAATAGTGAATTTATGTAAATGGACTTTTGTGGAAAGAATCTATGTGTATACTATTTAATATGTTCAAGGATAGTACCACGCGTGAAACATTGGTTAAAATTTTGTAATTCTAAGTATTTAGTTGAGCTACGGTGTTTAGAGGACAATTTGCAACAGTTTTGACTGATTTATTGGATAATTTTGTGTGTAAAATCCTTTAATTGTCATTTCTGTGCATTTCAAAATGATTGTGAATGATTTTGTATTAATTCTGATTGTTTTTGATGTGATTTTAATTGTGTAGCTATTGTTAATGCTCAAGAAACATCTGTCGGAAGTCTTTGAAACATTCTGGTTTTCTGTGAAACCTATATAAGCGATCAGCAGAGACGAGTTTCAGTATTCAGTGTTCAGAGTGTTCAGAGTATGGAGTATTCTTTGAACGTTAGTTGAGTTATAATCACTGGAGCTTTCGTTTATGTTTACATCTAGTATCTTTGGAGTCTGATGTCTTAAAGTAAAATAAACAAATTTGAATCTCAATCTTCATGGACTCATTATTTCATTTATAAAACGAGATACCTATCCATTTCATTTAAATTTTCTCCAATTTACTTTTCTTTTTTTTTTTTCTTTTTTTTTTGGTGGCAAATATGGGCTATGTCCTATGGTGATAATGCACCTGTTGCAAGTCAGTTCATATCAATAACGGTTTCTACTCGCTTTTCTTTCATAGTTAATTTATTCAAATGTTTGTAATGGAAATTCTAAGAGGATTATCATTTCGCTGCAGCGACAGCTCCAATCAGCACACAGAAAGGCGAATGCCAACGGACGGCGCGTAATCAACATCTGTGGAATGGCCAATCTCTAGTTGATGTCCACACGAAAGATGACCCCTTGGAAATCATCAATCAACCACATAGGCGAATACCAGAATGATCATGTAGGGATTACTAGAAAGTTTCCTCAGAAATTACGAATGTGAGAGTACGAAAGGGTTATGTAGATTCCGACCACTACCTTCCAGAAATCAAATTCCGTTTCAGACCCAATTTGAAACCATATCAAAAGCTCAAAATCCCACGTATTGATCCCGAATACTTAAAGAACATTTACATGAATTCACACAATCACTACAGACAAACACACAGACTTGGGACGAACTTCTCAAAAACCGTTCAACACTCAACAAGGAAACGTGGCCAGCCTCCACGGAGATTGAAATACAGATGGTGGACATTAAAGTGCGATAAAGCCCTGGAGTCACCTATCATAGGCTGGACGAATTGCCATAGCTATCGACCACCAGAGAATTGGCAGATTTTTTAATAACACAGAATAGAACATCTAAAATAATCAGACGAGTCAAACGCATGTACCACAACAAAATATTAGAGAAAATTGTCAATAGTTTCAAAAGAAACAACACAAAAAATATTTTAGTAACGTTCCGGGAAGAACTGTCTACCTTTAAGCCTCTCAGTCTCTGTTTCCGGTGATCTGATGGTGCGCTTGAAACCAACTCAATGATTAACTGTGACATTATGAATGAGTTCTTCGAGAAACTGTGGAACACCCACAGAGAAACTCCATTTCCAGAAACCATCACCAAACCACGACTCCGCTTCACCAACACTGCGTGAGATCCGAAATATCATTCTTTAGATGAAAAATAACAAAGCACCAGGGAAAGACGGGGTAATGGCCGAGATGCTCAAGATCGGGGACGAAGTCCTGACTGACCGGCTGCACGCTATCATTTCAAATGTATGGGGGAGTGAAGTTAAACCTGCAGACTGGAATATTGCGTTAATTCACCCGCTGCATGGAAAGGGAGAAAGGACAGAACCAAACAATTTCCGATGGTTTTCACTCCTGCCAATTACTTGCAAAAAAAAACTCTCTTGTGCCCTCCGTACAAGGTTAGAGAAACAGACAGAACATAATACTGGTGAAAATCGTGCAGGTTTCCGACCATACCGATCGTGCTTGGAACAGATCTGGAACCTCAGGATGATACTCCAACACCGGCAGTCAAATCACACAGTGGTCACTTTCGTAGACTTTAGCAAATCATACAATTTCATTGATCGCACCACCCTGTTCAATTACTACGTCAAATTGGGATTGATAATAATGCCACAATGCCAATTCAACAAACTTTGACAGATGCAACTTCAAAAGTGAAATAATGAATGAATCCTTTGAAATTAATACGGGTATAACACAAAGGGATGCGCTATCGCCCAATCCCCCATGTTCAACCTGGTACTAGACAAGATCGTTAACATATGAAAAAATAAATACCTGTGATATATATGAGAACTAAGGATAAACGGATTAACATAAAATGCCTTGAATTGCGGATGATCTGGCAGTAATTATACGAACTCCTGAGGAAGTCAGACACGCTATTGAGAAGCTTCATGAGATAGCCAGTAAAACCTATTTCCAAATCTCTTATGAGAAAACACAATGTATGGATTCCAAAAGCATAAACTTGATGCCACTCGTAAGCAAAATGGCACTATGAAGCAAGTTTAACACTATAAGTACTTAGGCGAAATTACTGGGAAAAATGGAAATGAGAAAGAGGCTCCAAAACCCTCCCAGAAAAACTCCCAAAAGCATATGCAATTACTTGGAATACTAACAATAAGAAACCATTTTCCACCAATGTCAAACTCCATGACTACCACACCGTCGTTCTTCCAGGAGCACTGTATGCTACGGACATCGTCATTAACTGTTAATGCCAAAGGAATCAAAAAAATAGAAAGACAGATGCTAGTGGAAATGTCGTGGAGCAGTATAGTAGTCCATCCGTGAAGATTACTTTGCATAAGGAGGGGGGGGGGAGGGATATTTGTTTTCCGAGAAAAATGTTAAATTTTGATTCGTTTATATGCATATAGGACGTTACAAGTATATTTAAAGTGTTGACTGCTGGTTAGTGGACGCAGTAGTAAGGTGACAACACACATAGTGACGTGGTATAGGCGTTGGCGTGTCCGCAGAAGAGCTGGGAATTGGATCTCGCACTGATGTGATGTGAACAGTTGAATAGAAACTAATGTTAACTCTCGTTGAGGTGCTGTGTGTTTTATTGCTGTGGAAATGGAGTTACACTATGAAAGTTTCAACTGCAGGTCACTTAGCAGTATTAAAAAATTTCGTGAGGAACTCAAGAATTCTCTTGCTTATAGGTAAACGCCTCGACAACTTCGAGCTCATTAGAGACGGGAAAGCTCTGGGAGCAAGGAACTGGAAGGAATTCATTCGGTACTAACCTTTTGAAGGAACCACAAAGGCATTTGATTGGAGTAATTTCGGGAAACCATGGAAAATAATGATTTCGGGAACCTTGAAAAACGAAAATGTAGATGGCCATACGGTAATTTGAGCCCGCGTTCTTCGAAATGTCAGACCCGAGCGTTGAAGAACTGAATGTTACTTGTTTACTGTCACAAAACAGTTTTTGATTTTGATTATTGACGTCGGTTTTTTCCGTGTGTGCCGAGATGCGCTGTCATCAGGAGTTGAGACGGCCGCCACTGACCTTAGCTGCGCTACACATCAGCTCAACGGCATCTCCGAGGCAATACACTTACACTCCAGTACTGCTATCGGCATACCATTACCTGAAGAAAACCATGTCACGCTCTAAATTAACACTATTTTTCTTAGTTTGTATGGTTTAAACATTTGTTTTATATCATACGAATTGTAAAAAGAAGTTTCATAAATCTGGTTCTCCACCGATGTTAATCCAATGCACTTATGAAGACAACCGAGCAGGTTGTTGAAACGTCGTCATTCTATGACTCTATCCGGCTAGACGCTCGTGAAGAATTCATTGAATTATTACGCTTTGTGAAATTTTTGCCAACTAAATAATGGGGTAGAAATCGGTCTTGGGTTTATGTGAAAATTGTCAAAAACTTGTTTAATTATCAGAGTCGACTGCCTGTCCTTATTGCTGGGACTTTGCTTCTAACATTTATTTATCATTTCCTATAAATTAATGTACAAAAATTTCAAAAGCTGTAAGGTTATCTGAACTGAGTTTAAAATGATTACATGGAAATTGAGCGAGTATGTTGTCATTTATTTGGGATTTCAAACAAAGAGTATTATGTGATAATGGTTCACACATCAAACAGAAATGAATCGTTATATTAACCACATAATAACTCCCCCATTTAATAATAGGTCCGTGAATGGATGGATGTGAATTACTGTTCAGTCATTAAAGACGAGAATATCTACAAGTGCATTTACAAAGAGCTTAAACTGTCACTGATGGATTAAGATTTTATATTGAACGGAACGATGCTTTGATGAACCGTATATCCTCAAACTTGAATTTATCATTTTTTTGGCCGTATGGTTGATATCCTACTAAATTTTATTGAGCCTGAACTGCGAATAATTGGAATAAATTTAATGTACAATGTCCTAGAGCTACTAAACAGTGGATAACTTATGATATGGTGACCTCATAGCAATAAATTAGGTCTGATGCATGAACTAAGTAAAATTACTATTGATGGAGATGCAGGAATGATGTAAAAAGCAGAATAGCGCTAGCAAAAAGAACCCTCGAAAAAACAAATTCTTTCAGTTTCAAAAAATTTATAAAGAACTCAGAAGTGCCATTTCCAGAATGATTGCATGCTGCAAAGCACTTTATGGTTGTGAATTAAGAGCATTAGAAATACCAGAAAAGTGTTTTGTAAATGATGGAGGAGGAAAGAAGTTTATGGAAGAGTCATTCAGAAAAAAAGGCATACTGCTTGGGTTACAGCACATCCTGATGCTCGCTGTCGGGGTGAATTTTTTACGATTTCATGACTGTATCATTTAATACGAAATACGAGAAGAATGTCCTCACTTAAATGGTTCTGACACTGTATGAACGCAATTGATAGAACTAACAATAAACTGGACATTTTACTCTTGAAGACACATTTTATTGCTGTTTTACCTGAAATCGGGTGATAAATTTGGATTTGAAGACTTGGAAAGCCCATTTTACAATATTTTTTAATTTTTTTAAATTTCAGCTCATTCTGTTGTTTCAATAAATGTGGACCTAGTGGAAGTAGTTACCTGGACCTCCACAAAAGAGACGAAGCGGCTGAAAATCTGGGACGAGGTATCCTGTTTAGGAGGTAATGCGCTAGTCCTGTTTTGGGTTATTAATTTGCAGCTGGACTGTTTGGGGTATTGGCGGGAGCAGCCTGCGCTGTGACGAGCCGCAAAGCGCTCTCTAACGAGAGAGCGAGCAGCCGGTCCTTTTTTGTTTATGCCGCCAGCACATGAAACGCCGCTAATGAGAACTCTGGCCAAATAATCAGGCGCTCGATTCAGCGGAGGGCTGAGCCGCGCCGCTAAACACGGCTTAGACACAATGCCGGCCTACTTGTCCGCACCGCGTCGTCTGCAGCCGTGTTCCGAACAACAAGGCGAGGTGCAGGCCCAGCGTGGCAACCACTTTTTTTTTTAAGAAAGGTTCGATTCTCTGTCAGACGGGCCATCCATATGACACGTTTTTTTTTACTTAAAAAAAAGCGAAAGCTTCTTTGCGCGCGTCGAGCGACTTAATGTTATGAGTTCGCATCACCGACGTGATACGCGTGCTGGACGCTGTTTGGATAGGTAAAATATTATGAGTTCGCATCACCTACATGATGTAATAGCAGTATATCTGTAGCTATAAACATTACGTGTTGCGCTTGGACAGCTGGGAAATTATAGATTACACTCGTATCTAACATATAGAAATGAATGTTTGTTTGTTGGTTTGTTCGTCTTTCATGCGTTCCAGCACCATTCATCCGATTGCGATGAAGCTTTTCCCTATACACACCTTAATTTTTTCAAATGATCTGTATACAAACCCACAGTTTTTATCCGATTTCGTTGGAATTTTGTATGCCTACATTTTAAAACAAACAGCTAATTTGTTTTGCAAATACCTACCCCTCTCCACCTCTACACCACCCTCTTAATTTCTGGCAATGTTCTTCATCCAAACACACAGTTTTTATCCGGTTTAGATGCAGCTTTCCATACGTATACTTTAAAACAAATAGAAATATACTGTTTACGTTTGGTTTACAAAAACCTAAGTCCTCAGCTCCTTTCCTCCACACCTTAATTTCTGTCAACGTTGTTCATACAAACTCACAGATTTATCCGATTTTGACAGCAGTTAGCACACGAATACTTCAAAATGAGGCGGTCTGATATCTCAGTGGTTAAGGCGCTTTTTCTCTCCGGTCGCAGGCTCAAATCACGTGGGGAGCAGGAATTTTTGGGAGCTGTATTTGATTATATGAGCTACGCCGGGACGTTCCGTGGTTCAGATTTCCACGTTAAACTGTAGGCCCCTAAGGAAAGGAATTGGCCTATGGCACAATTGCTTGGTGCATCTCCTTCGGGAAGATTCTACCAACCTTCGGGTTGTAGACTAAGTTAGATTTTCAGTTTTAAAAGTAACAACTTCTTTAAGCGGGTTGAGCGAACATATTGTATTCAGTCCGGTTCAAGATATGATTACTGGTCAAACGGCTGGAATTTCAGTTAAGTGGAAAATATGTGTCACTGATTATACAAATGAATGCTATTTCAGTGTTCTGACTTGTGTAACAAGGTATAAAAACGCCATGTGGTCAGAGCTAGTTTGGGAGTGGTCATTAGTGGCGCTGGTGTGAAGTTAGCCGCCATGACTCGTCTTGCTTTGGGCTCCGAAGTTCCTCTGCGAGGAAACAACTTGTGGACGGCCCTAATGGAGACGGATGGCAGTGGGAAACTGGCGTCCTCACACAAAGGCAACAGTGCTTTCGACGCTCACGGCTTCTGGGTATCCTAGTCGGAGCGCAAAGCGAGCCTTTTGAACTTGAACGTATTGTTATTGCTCCGAGAAGTGCAAACATTTTCAACTCACTACTTGTCTCCTAATGCTCGGCGCCGTTCAGGTCTAGCAAATAACTTAAAGTGAAATCAAGTGTACAGAAGGTCAGTGGTTTAGAGACAGTTAGTCCGACTCTTCTGCATTTAATTACATCCTACACCTTTGTTTTTTTTTTACTTGGGCTTTACGCCTCATCGACAGCGAGGTCATTAGAGGCGGGATGGGACTGGGAAAAGGAACGGGAAGAAATTTGGCCATGGCTTTTTTGTAGGAAGCATCCCGGCATTCGCCTGTAGTGATTTGGGAAACCATGGAAAACCCAAATCTGGATGCCCGGACGGGGATTCGAACCGCGTCCGCCCGAATTCGAGGCCAGAACGCTAACCGTTCATCAACCACGCTCGGTCCCTTCTTTGTTAATTGTTTTAGTGAGGACTAACGGCTTGTCAACGACGGAATCATCATAGCCGGGGGAGGAGAAGTAATGGGAAAAAATTGACAATGCCCATTAGAAGAAAACATGCCAACACACGCCCGAATGGTACGATTAAACCAAGAGAAATTGAAATCTCCATCGATCATGCGTCTTTAAGAATTCCAGGTCCAAACACCACTGTTCACTCGGCTGGGTCGTTAGTCATATTCCCACAGAAAATCAAACAGTTCTTGTCGGAGTGAAAAGTCGTCATGATGATCAAGTAGCTAAGTGGTAAGCTAAAATGATGCGTTACATACAGTTAATTATAGTTCGCAGTCTTATTGTTTCGCTATTATTATTATTAACTCAATTGGGGTGGACCTCACGCTCCGGTGGAATTCCCTCAGTGATCTAACTACCCATTTCTTATTTAATTTTTCAGTTATCTTTTATAATTTGAGTTTTAAATTCCTCCCCATCTACTTTTGCTATTTAAGAATTTTAATTTTAAATTCCTTCAGCGTTTTTGGTAAATTATTCATCACTTTACTTGATAATTTGTTACAATCCCTGAAGCCCTTACCCAAAAAAGAAAATTTTCCCACTCCCTTATGCATGAAATCAATTACCAGTTTGTGGTCATGGCCATCTTTTCCCTTCCATGCAATATTCACACTTCTTCGACCATTATCCGCCCAAGCCCCATCGTCAACATACGCCTTGCCATCACTCTATTCATCCTCCTCCACTCTTCCAATAACTCCCAATTCAGCTCCTTTATCGTATCAGTTACTGACTGGGTTCAGCGATAATTTCCACAAACAAATCTAGCTGCTCTTCTCTCCACACCATCCAACTCCTCTATCTGATACCCAAAACGTTTCAAAGTATATAGTATCCATTTTGAAATACTAAGAGGAAATGAAATCGTAATTCGGAAGGTTGTAGTAGATACAAGTGTTTCTAGTACTATTCACGCAGCTTCTACAGGTATTAGTGTACAGCCAAATCAGCCAATATCTTATAGCATAAATCGGCTACAGCTGAGAAAACACTCTCTGTGGCATGGCCGTTTTATATGACCATTAATAACAAAGTTTCTATAAAACTACAAACAGCTTTCAGATGGTTCCACCAAGGGAAGAGCAATACCATCAAACCACAATTTTCTGTCGTATTTAAGGCGAAACGAAGGAAATTAATCCTCCACGCACAAAAGATTTCGCGAGATGTAAAGGAATTAATTTTGAATAACCTTTAACAAGCAGAAAGAATCAAACTTGACCACTTGAAATAACAATTTTAATAGTTATGAAATACGAGATTAAAAAAGGTAATTGAATGCTTTGAAAGATGTGGAGGAATTTGAAGTTGTTGCTGGAAAAAAGAAATTCTAGAACTTGCTACCAAACTACTACATTCTCTCTCAGCGACTACACTGATGCCGCAATAATGATTATATTTTTCGTAATGAGAAGTAATTACCATAACAATTATCACAATAAAAAGCGTTGTTCCTATTATTTCAGAACGCTTAAATAGATGTTTTTACACGATACGTTACGAGTGTCTTATATATATGTATACATTAAACTTCAAAGGCTACATCGGTGTGTGAACCGAGAAATTAATAGCAGCTAACGAACGTTCACGCGTTAGGTTAACAATAAGTGCAGGCGATATTATTCAAGTCACTGGTTTTAATGATAAAAGCTAAACTTGAAAGACGTTTTATCCGTTATTGCAGTTGCAAATATACAGTTTCACTCAAATTAAATTTGACGTCATTGAACATAAATAGTAAGATAGTGAAACATTCAGCATGCTTTCAGCAATAACAAGCAACACTTACTAAAAGTGTCTCCCTTTATTTATAAATGATACTACGAAAACGTGTTGCGTCCGTGAAAATGTTTGCTGGGTGGGGCGGGGCGGTAAATTTGTTCGGAAAGAAAACGAGCCCGGACGTACTCGCGAGCTGTGGCCGTGCGGTGGCGCTCGATAGCCCGCCGTGACGTCACGGCACGGATACACCTGTTCCGGCGCCCCGCAGGCGGCAGGCGGCAGTCGGGGCGGCTGATTAATTGCCATCTTATCACATCACACTAACAGGTGTGTGAAGCCTGCAATCCTACCGATATCTAAATGCGTTATGCAATCAGGAGTCACTGATAATGTTGTTAAATTTTATTAAAGAAACTACCAACTTAGAGTTATCTTCAACTGTTAAAAACTAAAATACTATAAGATCGAATTTTTTCACGGCGTTGTATATAAATAAACTCTGGAAGCGCGAGAAGAGTTTATTTAACTAAAATACTATTTAATGTAAAATACAATGCAGGCTGCTTCTTTTGTACTTTGTCATTAAAGAATCCGTAAATATTTCTCCCGTTATGTCTATTTCAGTATTATTAATACCACGTTAATCCCTTTCTGATATGCTGAGGATTACCGCGATATAGACCCCTAACAAGTCGTAACTGTACTAAGGTTTTACGATTTTCCAGAATTTGACGGTTGTAGATCAATGACCAACTTGAACGAATGAGATGATAACTCCTGTTAGATAAAAATAAATTCAATAGTTGCAGTATTTTTTGACGTAAATACGACTTCCGAGTATGGTACTGGGTCGCTTCCGAGAATCAAACGTCCTGTTTGAAACGGCAAAGATTGCTGGACGGAGGACAAGGGATGAAAAGCGTTCCACAGAGAAAATTTTAAGAGGTCAATTATGTTAGCCGGCATTTGTCCCTCACCCCAGGAAAGGGACGCGATTGGTAGGGTAACGACTAACGAAACGGTTTTTAAGTATATACCGATTGGCACTGGAAACCGTACTCCATTCATTTGTGGCTCGAATTGATGGAAAATAATATCATAATATCATTTAGTATGACATAAACTACATCGGAAAATTTAAGACCTTTTCGAAATCCATAAAGATAAATTTAGAAAATTTGTGACACTTGAAAGTGAAAATGGTACAGTAAATGTAAGAAAGTGGAAGCGGAGCCAATGGAACATGGTTAGGATTGAAACAAACCAACATTGAAATTCGGAGAGGTTCCAGCTCTACCGATCGAACAAGAAAGCCGAGTGAGGGAAACAGGACCGCATTTAGACTCTGTGGATCCCTAGGCTATACATGTGGTGCGGGGCCCCCTGTCGGCAATGGTCCTGGGCTGCCTTCGGGTATGGATGCTGCAATTTCGAAATATTCGAAATTCGGCCCTATTCTTTTAGCTCTACTTTTGGCCCAGGCGGGGGATCCAAGGGTTGTGGTGCGGGCCCTCTCTTTGTGATGCGGCCCCCCTTTCTGGTGCGGGCCCCCCTTTGTGGTGCGGGCCCCTATGCTACAGCCTATGCTTAAATGTGGCCCTGGAGAGAAAACGGCACAGATCCATGATGGCGCAGGAGGAGTTACGGCAACGTAAATGTCTCTGACGCAAGTAGACTACCCAGAGTTATAACGCAGTCGATGATCCTGGGCTTTCTTGCCTCTGTACGCCTCCCACGTGTCAAGCAGCTAGTAGTTTCTCTTGTGTTCCTTACTAAAATGTTTAGAAGTTAAGTAAAATTTTCTGTCACAAACAATATTTTGATTTCTGTAAATCTGCTCTGAAACACGTGTTGTAGCGGTCAAGTACTGAGAAATAGTATTTCTTGCGTTCATATCTAAAGTGTCTAACGATTAGGAACATAGTAGAAGTTTCTTTGTGTACTTAAAAAATATGTTAGGCTATAAACAACATTCATTTGCTGTTTCACTGGCTATTTGGCAAAATAAAGACGTATTCTAATAAATTCTTGAGTATTAGCTACTAATAATACCTACTTCCAATTTTTTTAATGCAAAGTACTCTCACGTAAATTTGTTTTTCTTTGATACACTTTAGGATAATGAAAGATACTGATAAGTAGGATTCGTATCTTTGTGACAAGTCATATTTTTTTCCTGCCTTCTTTTTGAGTTGTAATGCTGAGTTAAACACTGACTAAACGTTTCTAATTTATTTAAATGTATTTTATATACCATATTAATGCATTGTTTTTAGTTTAGTTGTTTTACCATAATATTTATGGACGATGGTCTTATTTTGAAGAAATATTTGGTAATTTTTAATAACACCAGGAATTCAGTGGCAGTTATAGATGAGAACAGACATTGGAGGAATAAACAAAACTAATTGTTACTGAAATGGTCAGAATTCACCAGTCAAGAATTAAAGTTACACATTTTCGCCGCTCTCCAAACATTAATGTTCCGCCCGCCTTTACATCTCGACAATGCAGCAGCAGCGTGCCTGTGTCTAACCGCGTCAATCAATGTCTTACTGACGCCAATAGTTTTGATAATAATTCTCAGTCAGTGTTAAATCTGCAGTGGATTAATGAGTACCGCCGTTCCGAAAACAAAATTTTCTGAAAGGGATTTGGAAAGGAATATTTTAGCACAGACGAAAGAGTTATTTTCTGTAAATTATGTGAAATTAAAGTGACTTCAACAGAGCGATTTAAAATTTAATTTCCCAATAGTGCAGTGAGTGCACGGAAGCAAATTATGCTGACTACATGAAAGTGCCACTGCTAGATTAAATAAACGGTGGATAATTGAGCATGTTTTGATGTATTGTAACTTTTAATTTATGCTCATATTTTTTATGTTTAGGTCATATTTAACCGTTTTTAAGGTCATATTTGCATGCAAATTAGTCTATATTTTGACCATAAACATCCGAACCGTAACTATATGGATGTGTTTTACGAAAAATTTTCTTTCATTTTCGAAACTACGCTTTCTTATAAGGAGCAAAAAATTATTTAGTATCGAGAAAAATATCTAATTTATTTCCAGTAATGAGACGTGCGCAGCAGGATATATACTCTGGGCAAAAACGTGTGCCACGGGAGGTGCCGTGTGCAGCGAGGGGTCTACCTGGCTGCAGGTGCGCCGGAGGGCATTAGGTTTGATTCACTGCAGGTCCTCTGCACGGCGATGCTGTAAAACAGGACTGGTGCCGCAGTACGCAGGGCCTCAGGCGCACGGGTCTGACAACAACAAAGTAAACGCAAAGACTAACAGAAATTATGAAAAAAACCTCTGCGTTTTGATAACCGCATTTGATGTACGGCGATATTCATGTGCTCGCTGATTCTAAATATGCAGCATCTTTGATCTCACTTGCACAAGAAGTCTGATTCGCGTACAGTTTTTTCTCTAGTTGTACTGTTCCCTATTTGATTTTTCTCACTCCGAAATACCCGATTTATTTAAGAGCACTTGCGATATACACAGACGGAAAAAAAAATCCCAACACCAAGAAAAAATTATTGTAGAGTAATGAAATTTGGACAATGCATTTGTCAAGTTAACATGTTTAATTGATTAAATTTTCAAGATCACAGGTTAATTTAAGCTCAAGAAAATGCATTTCAAATGTAAAATACTGTTAAATTAATAGCCGGTGTAACCTCCAGAATTTTGAATGCAAGCCTGCAAACGTGAATGCATTGTGTCATACAGGTTTCGAATGTCACTTTGTGGTATGGAGTTCCATGCTTGTTGTACTTGTGCTGTCAATACTGGGACGGTCAGTGCTGGCTGTGGATGATGCTGGAGTTGTCGTCCAATGATATCCCATACGTGTTCAATTGGAGACAGATCTGGTGATCTCGCAGGCCAAGGTAACATGTCGACACTCTGTAGAGCACGTTGCGAGACAACAGCGGTATGAGGGCGAGCGTTATCCTGTTGAAAAACTCCCCCTTGAATGCTGTTCATGAATGGCAGCACTACAGGTTGAATTACCAGACTGACGTACAAATTTGCAGTCAGTGTGTTTGGTATAACCACAAGAGTGCTCCTGCTGTCATAGGAAATCGGTTACTTCAAGGACAGCTCCGAGCCAGGCGCCCTGTAGCGTGCATTCCACTGACTACAAGCCATCGCCGTTTGCGACTCCAGTGGTGTCAAGCCAGAGCTCATTGGAGGACGGAGTGGAGATCTGTTGTGTTTTCTGATGAAAGCAGGTTCTGCCTTGGTGCCAGTGATGGCCGAGTGTTGGTCAGAAGGAGGCCAGGGGAACGCCTGCAACCAAACTGTCTGCGGCCTAGACACACTGGACCTACACCTGGAGTCATGGTCTGGGGAGCAATTTCCTATGACAGCAGGAGCACTCTTGTGGTTATACCAAACACACTGACTGCAAATTTGTACGTCAGTCTGGTAATTCAACCTGTAGTGCTGCCATTCATGAACAGCATTCAAGGGGGAGTTTTTCAACAGGATAACGCTCGCCCTCATACCGCTGTTGTCTCGCAACGTGCTCTACAGAGTGTCGACATGTTACCTTGGCCTGCGAGATCACCAGATCTGTCTCCAATTGAACACGTATGGGATATCATTGGACGACAACTCCAGCATCATCCACAGCCAGCACTGACCGTCCCAGTATTGACAGCACAAGTACAACAAGCATGGAACTCCATACCACAAAGTGACATTCGAAACCTGTATGACACAATGCATTCACGTTTGCAGGCTTGCATTCAAAATTCTGGGGTTACACCGGCTATTAATTTAACAGTATTTCACATTTGAAATGCATTTTCTTGAGCTTAAATTAACCTGTGATCTTGAAAATTTAATCAATTAAACATGTTAACTTGACAAATGCATTGTCCAAATTTCATTACTCTACAATAATTTTTTCTTGGTGTTGGGATTTTTTTTTTCCGTCTGTGTATTAGTACCGGAACCGCGCATTCCTCTCCCTTGCAGTCTGTATCGTTTACGATTGATATTTTACTTTTTTGATTGCTTATTTGCACTTGAGTAACGTTGAATTTTTCGGTGCATTGTTTATTTTGCTGTTTGAACGCTACTGGATTATTAAGAAATTTTATAGATTATTGAAGTTGTTTCATCCGAAAATGTAAAATAAATTTACACTAGAGGGCCATGCAGGAAATCCACAAGTAGGAGAAAGGGTGCAATAACATCTTTTTGCATAAATTGTTGCGTGTTTTTAAATTTGTTGAATTATTGAAACGAGTAGCCGTGAAAATACATCGTGTCAACCATGCCGTATCGAGCCAGCAAAATAAAAATAACTTAAATGTCAAAACTTAGAATTATAAACAAATAAAACAATGTGTAATTCAGATCTAAAATTTATCAGTAGCGGAAAACTTATCGTTAACATGGCATCTCAATTATCGATTTGAGTTACACATGAAGGAAGTAAAAGCTCATGACATCAACTTCTAGAAATATTATATAGAAAGATAAGAAAAGACGAGTTGAATAGAACCAGTAACTTGTTGATCGTATAAAAATATCAGTTTTGCACTGATAGCTAGCTTGAGTGTTTATGGTTGAATGTTGAGTACATCTTGTGTCGTACGTTAAAGTCGCTAGATTATCGGAGGTAAAGCTGCGTACTCCTATTTAAACCACTCTGGCCGTTTCTCACCTCGCATAGGAGTCTGGTATCCGGTATTACTGTTGAATCGTCTGGGAAGCCGTTCCTGACGCACTACTCTGAAAAATAAATCCTCTGGTCAATGGCGGATTGAACGTCGTTTGTCCGGCATTTGCTTTCTTACTTAACAGCGGAAAATGAACACGGAATGAAGTGCCAGGCAAAAAAAATACATATATTCTAACCTGCTGGTTTCCGCTCAACCAATCATTTTTGGCGCGCTCAGAAGCTAGTATCTAATACATTTTCTTAGTTGCGATCAGAAAAAGCATAAATTTAGATTTTGATGTTGCTGTGATGTACAGTATATAAATACAATTTTACTCAAACTGTTTGGATTCAGACTGCATTGAATCACAAATTTTAGTGCAGCCGAACGATTACTCTCCCGGTGTGAGCGTCAACGCGATGCGGCGTTGAATATCCGCCAGCAGACGCCGCCACCTAACCTAAGATCGTGACAGGAGTTGATTTTTGTACGAAGAGATCACAACACGTGCAGTATACCTATCGAGGTTTGTGAATCCTAATTGCGCCGAGCTCTTTGTGTACATAACCTTTAAAAAACGTAATAGTAGGTGAAATCCGTAGGAGGAACGATAATTTAACTAACAATCTGTGAGACTGGTTTGAGTGGAGAACACTCGGCTTTTTATCTACTTCTGCCGGCCACTGCACAACTGAGGGTTTTCCATGACTAAGTAATTGCCAATTACGCGGACCATAGGAGTACGCGGACTCCAGTCCAGCTCCAGCTCCAGTCTCCTCGGCAGGTAGGGCGTGCAAATTGCTCCATTATCTCCGCACCAACAAGTGTTATTTCACCCACAGTGCGCGAAAATCTTTATGTCTCAAAACCGTTAGTAATTAAAGTTCTTTTTATAACTAGCGGACTAGTTACTCAAAATTAATTAATTTTAAAGGTGGTAGCATACCCGTGTTTCTAAACATAAAAACGGGCTTCGAATATTCTTGCTTTAGCATAAAATGAAAAATAAAGCTGTCACGATAGCTAAATTGTATTAACACAAAAAAATTCAATAGGTACGCTGATATTACTGAAATGTATTAAACTTTTATGTTCCTGTGGATCTGTAATTGGATTCACTGGAAGAGAAGGTGAATAGAGTGCTGGGGGTGTATAAGACTATATTTGTGATCAATTTTAGAAAGATATTGTTCGAAGAATTAAAAATGGTGCACTGAAGGGAAAGGGTGACCATTACCAAACGCTAATGCTTGATTTCAAGTATAAGGGTGTGGAAACATTTTCTCTTGTACGAAAGAGCGCCTTGGATTGGAATGGATTACCAAGGGAAGCGATGAACAATTTACCAAAAACGCCGAAAGGGGGAAAAAATAGGCGGGTACGAAATAGAGAAAAAAAAAGGGTATATAAAGAAATTGCCATCGGAACGTTGCGCTCGACCACAATTAAATTAAATTAATTCTAATTTATTCTCATAACAAATTACCGTAGGTAGAAGGAAAGAGGTAACTTTTAAGTTCCAGAAAAAACAACAGTGTTATTCAGAAGCGGGTCGTTATTACAAGTTATTATGTGTGCAGTTTCCACGTAAGCATATTAAGCGAATTTATCCCCTACCATCAGTCTGTTGACTGATTTGACGCAGTACACCAATGCGGAACTAATTTATTTACCTTCAAACACTCATTAAAATTTACATCTTCACGTATCTGTTTAAGATATTCTAATTCTTTCCTCCGATACAGTCCTTTCCTTCGAGTAGCATAAAAATGTGACTCACCATACAGTATTTTCCTTCCATAAAATCCTTCCACAAACTTCCTTCGTCATCTATCAGCATAAACATTTCATTTCGTAATTAAACTGTCCGCTTCATTTAAAATATCGTTCTGTAACGCTAAATTTCAGTTGTTTCAATTTTCACATCTGGTATTCTGTAAATCTGTGATTTACTGCCAAAACGTAGATACAGATAAGTACTTTGTGGAGTGAGCCTTCAGTAAAAGTTTGATAGTAAAATATTTATCTTTTTTAAGAAGGTACTGTTTGCTAGAGTGACTTTTGTTTTGTTTCTTCTTAAATTTTTATGGCTGGTGTACACAGAGGTTATTAGGCCGGGAGTGGTTTAGTGGCTACGGATGAGAGAGAATTCTGTCTTGTTCTTTCAAAGAAACAAACGCGGCATTCACAAGGAGTAATAACCATACCAGGGCTCGATCTCGCATCCTGCCTATTCTAGGTCCACACCAGAATAGTCCATGGGATTGTATAATACCCGTTTCTGGCTGTAGAAGTACAAATAAAACTGGACAACTCGTATTAGTACGAAGTTTACACTGATCAGAGAGAGTACTTAGCCCCTGCGTTGAGCCGGATCGTCCTCAACGAAGTTAGGTAACAATAGCAAATGGAGTTTTGGCGGCCGAGTGCGCCAGCGTAATGGAATGTTAGTTGGGCGCGGTATAAACTCTAGTGTTTGCGGAGAAGGTTTAAAACCCACAGAGAGCCGACGTTAATGAGCCATTAATTGGTGACGGGGCTCCTTCCGCAGTAATTGCATTAATCCTGTGCGCCAGAGTGCCAGCCGAATGCAATTAACGTCTGATTGGCAGCCATTCTTTCGGCCAATGAGGATTTTCTGCGCGGTCCAATAAATGACATTCCGGTCTTTGTTTGCAGGGACGCCCTGGATGATTGCTACCCACAGCAACCAATTGAGTGCGCTCTGGAATGTGGACATCACCAGCACCCAGCAACTGACAACAAACTTCATTTTTTGAATTGTCGACGACTAATGGGACCTTCAATACTGATTTCAAATGAATGGAGATTCACTGAATAGAGAAGTTGAAGGGCAATTGTTGGTTTACGCATAACTATTCTAACTCTATTTTCATGTTTTTCTCTGAGACTAAATTAACTCAGTGATTAATACTTTTTACATGATAACCAGGCTGTAGGGATAAATGTAATGAGTTTGGATGTCAGCTTTTTCTTCAAGTGATGTCCCAAATTGTGTAAAAATTCAACATAATTCAAACCTATTACCAGTTCGTTAGTTCCCTAAGTCAACCACAAAACTAAAATGTATATTTCGAAAACCATATAATTTATACCAATTTATTTCTCGCGGAATACATTTAAACCACACAGATCACATACAATTTCAAAAAAATTGGAGAGCACTAATCACGTGATTGAAACTACAGTTTAATCACCATACCCATTTCAATAGTGCCATAATAACTGTATTTGTTTGGTAGGTAAGTAGTACGATTACATACTGATGCCTTGTCCTGGTCTCTGGCCTCGCATTCGGGAGGACACCGATTCGAATACCCGTCCGGACATCCAGATTGGGTTTTCCATGGTTTCCTCAAATCACTCCAGGCAAATGCTGGGGCACTTCCTTTAAAGGTCATGACTGAATTCCTTCCCGTTCCTTGTTACCAGGCCTGTCCCGGCTCTAATGACCTCGACGTCGACGAGGCGTAAATCCATAAGTAAACTAAAAAAGTTGTCCTTTTCGCTGGAGACTGAGAATCACTTGCGAACAGACTGAGGATGTAGCAGCACTAACCGGCAGCTCTGGAGTGAGGGGAGATACAGGAGTACAGCGACTAGTAGGCTCACGTGTGATTCCCAATTAGTATTGAAAATAATATTAACTATTTCGAAATATTGCTCCGGAGTTATAAAAAAATGTACGTATGGTGAAACTAGTAGCTAAGACAGAAAAACTGCTACCAAAACTGTTAACGCGGTGTTTTAAAATATATTGTGAAGCTCCTGTACAAGAAAAGATTATGCATGATGCCCACTTTGGGAAACATCATAAAGTTTCTAATTTAGAACACGTTCATACCAAGTTATAGACAGCAAATACTTCTAAAGTGATCCTTTACATGTTTTTTAGTTTAATGACAATAACCTGCTATCATCGTCTCTACTCAAACTTGACTAATTTACAAAATAATTTAACTGACGATAATTTTATAAATTAAATGTCTAGTCAAATAAGTCTTCACGAGTGCACTGTGTGAGTGTTGTGTAATTAAAATAGGCTCTGATCTGGTCAAAGGAACAACGATTTCAGAGACATGTGTAATCTACCGTTTCAGTGAGCCTGGTCGATTGATTGACAGGACGGCTTGGGCAAAGGCAACTCTTCTACTATTCACTTACTTGGCTGGATCTGTAGTCTTCCGGCTGATTGCGTCCCTCGGCTGCAACTCTAGGTCTCTGCATAGGCTAACCAAGTTACTGATCAGGCAAAGTCTTCAAATGCTGTTACTCATTTATTGTGTCAATGCCATCGGATAGTTACACTTATTAAATGGTTCCCCTCAGCAATGGATCCAAGACGCTTAGTTCCAACAAACTGTAGAAGCAGACTCACAGCTTAACTTTGGCATCAAGGAGCTTCTCGACGTCGATCCCTAATCCAACATAGTGACTGCGAGGTCAAGGCACTCTCCTGCCTCGCTTCTATAGCATAAGCCACACACCTGTACACGTGATTCCTGTCTTTGCATCGAAGGTTCTCGAAAGTTGGCGCGTGACTTCAGTCGGTGACCTTCCGAATGTTCTAGAAGGATGCTAACCCACTTTCCATTTGGTCGCGCTTACTTCGTTCCATGCCCTTTGTCTTGCGCGTCCCCGATGTGCAATTCCGCTGACACACACTGTCAGCATTTCAGCTTCGCTCGGCTTCGCTGTGCTTCCACAACCGCAGCGCCATTTACAATCGTACTTTTAAAGATTATTTTATTTATTCCTTTTTTCCTTATTAAAACCCCCATTACATATGTCGGTGAAAACTTCATTGAAACCATTCGCTCTATTCTTAAATATATCTACTGAAAATCAGCCTTACTGCCTAATATTTTTGTTTTAAAAGGAAACCTCCCTGTTCAAAATAATACGTATAAATTGCTGTGTTCAACATATGACCGGAATGATTAAATATCGGTGTTAATATTTGACATCCTACTCAGTTTTGAATCGTATTTGTATTGTTTCATTCTCTATATTTGACAGCACCAGACAGTATCGTGTAAAAAACTTCATTCAACTTACTTCACATGTGTCGTCGTTTATTTCAAAACAAGATTATTTTAATCGACTTTGAAACTTATTGGGCTCAAGAAAGTTTTTATGTCTGATCACATCTTAGAATAATCTAGCCAAGGATACATGTTTGCTGACATTTAGTAGTTTCTGATTTGCTGTGCCATGGAAGACGCAAACATAATTTTCGTGTAATGGATCAGCGTCCGTGGGCGTATCACACACAGTCGCTATTGTAGCTTGCGTCCCCTCCTCAAAGAGCGCGCCACTTGTCAAATATTTAAGAAAGAGTCTCTAACACGGTCGCTGCCTGCAAACACGAAAGCAAATTTCCTGCTGCGTCCCTGTGGGCGCAGACGATGTTGCTTTCGAGCGGTTTGCCCGGAAGAACGCTCTCTCTCTCTGCAACCTTCCCCGCTCCAACCCCCAACCCCCCTCCCCCTCGCTTTATTGACGGGACGGCCCGTGGCCATCTTGCCTCTCAAAATGCCTTAGACATTGCTTCCTCCGCAAGTTTTTTGCATTTCTTACAGACCAAAAACGGTGGACTCGGAAACTGCGAATAAACGGATTTCATCAGAGTAGAGGAAATATCAATTACGAAGCAACGAGAAGAAAATCCGACACTGCACCACAGCAGTATCCACCAGAGTTGATTTTAAAAATAAATAGAAAAACAACACTAAAAATAGAGGAAACTAGTTTTTTTTACTCACTTTTGAGATTCAATGTATATTTATCTTTTCTGCACATCATCCAAGGATTTATTTTTTAATTTCAGTGCTTCAGGAACTCTCGAAAAATAGTTTGGAGCAGCACAAACGGAAAATAACAAATTACGTTACATTAGAAAACATACATGAAACTTAAGTAGTAATGTAGTAAACGAAGAAGAATGTATCCGCCTCCTCAGTATCACTGAGTTAAAGTAGACTATGAAACTGAAGTTTGTGTTGCAGATCTAGTAAGCAGTAACTAACATATTTTAACATTGAGACTATTTATTTTTTCATTCGGCCTGCCAGGCGAGAATATCTCATTACAAGATTACGAGAGGCATAACGCTAATTGTAATTAATATCCAAGGACACTGATTAACTGTAGGGACAGATCAAACAGCGCCAATTCTTGCAATTTAATTATTTTTTCCCTGAGACCTATGGATGTTTACTATATACAAGAATTAGTGTAAGCACTAACATTATCCACCTGGACATGTGAAGATAATATGATATTCACTGTTTTAACGGGAATTTCAGTTTAGTGTCAGGAAACTTAAAGTTTCAGCTCCATTTTGGCATAATTAGCTTTGTCACACTTATATTGTGCTAGACAGCTTATGAGTGTTGTTAGTAAGAAAAGTGGTTAACAGTTGAATTTACAAATTTGAATAGCTTTTTATCCGTCTCGATCTACTTCCTCATATACCTGTGCATTATTATTTAATAAAATAACATGTTTTGCTTTGCTATATCATGACCAACACGCAAATATAACGTACAGTGAATTAACAAGTATGGAATGGTTTTTGAAATAATCCAAAATAGTTTTCCGTGTATGATATGAATTTATGCCACTCATTTATTCGTGATTCATCCCTAACGTATCCAAGATTTTTTTTTTTTTTTTTTTTTTTTGCGCCTTGTTGACGTCGAATTCATTACAGGCGAAATGGGACTGTAGACAAGGAACGGAAATTCATCCAGAGACCTTTGAAGGAAGAATCCCGGCATTCTCCTGTAGTGATTTTGGGAAACCATGGAAAATCCAAATCTGGATGATTGGACGGGGATTCGAAACGGCGTCCTCCAGAATGCGAGGCCAGAGCGTTAACCGCTCACTCACCACGTTAGATTTCTTGTAGATTTGTTGCTCATAAAAGGCAAGCTACATTCAATACCTTGAAATTGAATAATTTTCGATATGTGAGAGTGTATTTTACAACACTTCAGTATATGAAACGTTAGACTTGTCACTTATGTGGTATTATATGTGAACGAAATTTTGTGTGGACTTAGCTGTTACTCGCAACTTCTTTTAACGTACAGACATCTCTCTTAAACCTGTTATATCATAGTTGACAATCGCCAGCGAGAAGAATGAATTCGATGCCAAACGCGAGCTCTACAACACTACAAACATTTCGATTTGTGACGATCACATATTTTATAGGTTATTCCATGGTATGCAATCATACTCATATAGATATAGATTTCTTGAAATTTGGTTACGTTCGTGCGGTTGTTGTTTTACATGAGGTTGGTTGCTAAGAGCGACAGGGTTGAATCATTATCTTCAGTTCGCAAATTCGTTATACGAATCGGGAAATATCAGGAAGAAGTCCGATATAGGAGTAACAGTTTTTAGTTCCTGCTGGTGTTGGTGGAAAATGTTAAATAATTAATTGATTGAATAAAAGTTATTACAAAAAGAAAAGAATTGTTTAAGCATCTTTTCATAGTTAGATGCTATCCATAAAAATAAAGAAGAAAGGCGACCGTGCTCGAAGAGAATAAAGTTATTTTCCACAAGAAATCACGAAGTTACGTAAATCAGAAGCACTAGACTGAAACGATATATAAACAAATCTAATACAGACTGTAAGAACTTATGAAATCCAATCAGTATTTTTTAGGTGAATTGTGTTCAGTGAAAATTGAGAGCTAAAATGTGAATGCTTTTATCGTTAATTTCTCATAATTCAGAATGAGATATATCCTATTTTATGCGCTGGGCTATGTCTTGTACAGTCGGGGACAGAATTCGCGAGACCCTTCGCCTTTCGATTATGCTTCGTTCTAGACACGAATACCGCATGGGACAGCATAACTGGTAGGTGGTACACTAAATTCGTGATAAAATAGACCTCTCATACCCAGCACTTTACACAAGACTAAAAAAATGAGCCCGCGCAGCAAGAAACTCGCAGACGCTCGGAGGAAAAGTTCGGAGTTCTACAGTAAAAATAATCACGACTATCACCATTTTAGTCATAATAATTATTGAAATAACCAAATAGATTGATTATAGAGAGATGATAACACTTTTTTCGTAATTTTGACAAACGTTGCGTATTTTTTTTATTTTTTTTATTTTTATTTTTCCCTCCAATAAACAGGTAACCATTCGCTAGCAAACGTAATTATATGGCGAATACCGAAAAGAATCGCTAAATTACGCAACGGAAAACCAATAAGAGATTTTAATGGGCTTAGTTACACTTTCTAGCGCTGCAGCGTTATAGAACTGTGCGTGTGACAAATACACACAAAGGTTAAGGGTAACTAGAAAGAGCATATACGAAAGAACTCTAGTGGTAAACTAAGTCACGAAATATAAATAAACTATTTCCAGAAAATTAAATTGTGCATAATATTAAAACCTTAATTTTGTTTTCATAATACCATATTTAGAATGTAAGCTAAACTTGAACGCAGTAGCAACACTTTTAGTAGTAATAATAATAATTAAGAACAGTAAATAAAAAAAATCCGTCTGCAATGTGTATTAGCGGTTCCACATTTTAAATCTGGAAGATGGTAGAAGGAAAACATTCATCTCTCTCTTTGATTCTAATTAACACTGATACTTCTATAAAATATTCTGTCAAGCTTTATTTCCTGCCTTCCAAGCCCGATGGGTTATAGGTAACACTGTTGCCTGGCATTCGGGAGGAAGCGAATTCAAACCCCGTCGGGGATCCAATTTCAGTATTCCATGATTTTCGTAAATCTCTCCAGCTGATCTCCAGAGAAGTTCCTTCAAAAAGCGATGGGTGAAATTCTTACCCGATCCTAGTTTCCAGTGCTATCAGGATTCATGGCGTTAAAGATATGAAGAAGGCAAAAAAAAAGAACAAAAAAACAAAAACAAAATAGAACGTGGTGGGTTTGTAGTATCCGTCTTTCGGGGTTCGAATCCCCATCTAGCCATCCAGGAAAGCGGTTTAGATTGTTTCCCAATTCACTCCAGACGAATGCCGGGATTGTTCGTTCAAAAGGCCATGTCCGAATTCCTCCCCGTTACTTGTCCCCAGTCCTTTCCTGCCTCTAATGACCTCGATTAGATGTAAAGTTAGAAGCAAAAAATAATTTCTCTAATAAAAATAATTACATCTCTGTGGTGCGTGTTTTTGATCTTTTCCTTGTTGGATTTATCTTATTCAACGACCGAGCATGGTAGCGAAGGGACTAGAGTCTGTAGTTCGGTGTTGTTTTAGGGCTTGTTGACGTCGAAATAATTATAGAGGAAAAAGGACTGGAGGCATGTTTCTGGAAGGAATTCAGCCATGGCCATACCAGAGAATCATCCCAGCACTCACGGAGTGATTTCGATTAATCATGCAATATCGAAATACGGATAGATGCAAGAAGATTACAACGCCTTTCCTTCCGAATGGGATGGCTTGAGCGTTACCTGGACACTCGGTCACTGGTGCGATTCCGGCCAGAGGCATGGGTGTTAAAGTAAGTGTTGTTGTATGTCTTGTGTCATCTTTCAATTGTATGAGTAAAAAGCATTTGGAAATACATCAGTACACAGGATAACCACACAAAATGGCTTAGTGGATGATGGCTGTAGGGAGGAATGCCATTAAAAATTTAAAGACAATTTTATTGAACCAAAAGGCCGCCTTCAAAAATATCTCACAGGTCCACCTCATGTCACAAAAAAATATTCTATGCTTGGTGCCAACTAGTAACATGGCTAAGATCTAGAAACGCATTAGAATAAAAAAATTTGAAAGTAGGCGTACTGTTGTCAAGCTCTTTAGTGCACACGGGAGGGGTATTTAATTTCAGTTGAGTGTATAGGATTAAATCTCTTTAACATTATGCGTGGTTATATCGTAAGAAGAAAATCTTCCTGCTTTCTCAGTTCAGACGCAAGGAGGAAGTAACCAATCTGCCAAACGTTTCGAGGAAGTGTTTATTTACCAGTGGCTCTGAGGAAGTGAAGAACACTTGTTCAGTAGAATTAGCTCTAATAAGATTTGTGAATATGACCATCCGTTCTCGAAATACGGCCACTTCCGAATTACGAGCACCTACAAATATAGTGAAAGTCATTTGCCGAAAGTAACAGAAACAACTTCATATAACATATTATTAAAGTTACTTCATCATATTTTGAAGACCGATTAAAATGTTGAAAAATAACATTGAACTAATATGTATTAGTCATTAAAAATTTCTGTAAATTAGTTCTCGAGGATTTTAATTTCAGCAGACCCTCATCGCATCTTGTAATGTTCTACTTGCACTATTTGATTACAAAATGAATTAATCAATATTCCTTAATATTGGAGATATTAAAAAAAACTGGAAGTGCACGTGTGCCTGTTATTGAAAATTGACCTGCCTCCATCTGCTGATCTAAATATTTTATGACCTTCGGTGTCTTTGACCATTTAACCTGCTGACAATTGTGGAAGCTTTTGTTGAGGTAATGTGGCACTCTATCGTGAACTTTAGTATTGTTATTACTCCGCAATTCACTAAAAGTGTGTGGCGGAGGATGCATTGCACCTATCAGTAATGGGTAATGGTTTGGAAGGGATATACGGATAAGGTAAGAGGCCTTTACAATGCGATGACAGTGTTCTAGCTCCTACACTGCTGCATCAGCTGAAGTATCTTGGTCGGGACTGTAGTGAAGGAATTTGTGAATTTCTGCGGTAGTGGTTTGTTAACACGGAAGATAATTCCGTAGGCCCACAGAACATGGAAATTATCAGACTTTTCAGGCATGAGATTTTCCTCATCCTCGTTCAACTAACTTGCTTCTATTGCTACCTGAGGCTCACACAATTAACAGACGAGAGAATTATACAGGTGTAGAACCGTATATCCTCGAGGCACCAGGGATTTCTGAACTTTTTTAAATTTGTTTCCAGCTTGACTTCTCGAGGTCATGGACTTTTTGATGTAACTATCCGGACGTCCGCTTGCAGTGATTTCGAAAAACTGTTGAAAATCCAAATCTGGATGCCAGAAGGGATTTGAACCCGCATCCTCTCAAATGCGAGACCAGAACATAATCGCTCGTCCACTACGCTCAGTTTTTTTTTTTTTAATTGACCGTAACATGTAGATATATAGGAACAATAATTACAGACTCACTTGGCCATGAATCGTTTTTAATATATCTATTTTTGCAGCCTAGTAGTAGACGCAAATATATTCGATCACCCCCTCCCCTCTCCTTACATGCGTCTCTGCTTTTCGTTTTAGTTTCTTCTATATTAGCTTTACAGCGGACCCGCTTGTTTGTGCCGAGTATGCTAGTATAACGTCAGACACATCTGGTTCCCTTCCCTACAACGCAAAGTTCCTGCTTTCGATTTTTTTTTTTTTTTTTTTAACAGTTTAACGTCCCTTTTTAACAACTTGGTCTTTAGAGACGGGAAAGGATGGGGACAAGGAATGGGAAGGAATTCGGCCATGGCCTTTTGAAGGAAGCATCCCGGCATTCACCTGGAGTGATTTGGGGAAACCATGGAAAACCCAAATCTGGATGCCCGGACGGGGATTCGAACCGCCGTCCTCCCGAATGCGAGGCCAGAACGCTATCCGTTACACCACCACGCTCGGTGACCTTTTGAACGAACAATCCCGGCATTCGTCTGGATTGAATTGGGAAACAATCTAAACCGCTTTCCTGGATGGCTAGATGGGGATTCGAACCCCGAAAGACGGATACTACAAACCCACCACGTTCTTTTTTGTTTTTTGTTGTTGTTTTTTTTTTGCCTTCTTCATATCTTTAACGCCATGAATCCTGATAGCATTGGAAACTAGGATCGGGTAAGAATTTCACCCATCGCTTTTTGAAGGAACTTCTCTGGAGATCAGCTGGAGAGATTTACGAAAATCATGGAATACTGAAATTGGATCCCCGACGGGGTTTGAATTCGCGTCCTCCCGAATGCCAGGCAACAGTGTTACCTATAACCCATCGGGCTTGGAAGGCAGGAAATAAAGCTTGACAGAATATTTTATAGAAGTATCAGTGTTAATTAGAATCAAAGAGAGAGATGAATGTTTTCCTTCTACCATCTTCCAGATTTAAAATGTGGAACCGCTAATACACATTGCAGACGGATTTGTTTAATTTATTTACTGTTCTTAATTATTATTATTACTACTAAAAGTGTTGCTACTGCGTTCAAGTTTAGCTTACATTCTAAATATGGTATTATGAAAACAAAATTAAGGTTTTAATATTACGCGTAATTTAATTTTCTGGAAATAGTTTATTTATATTTCGTGACTTAGTTTACCATTAGAGTTCTTTCGTATATGCTCTTTCTAGTTACCCTTAATCTTTGTGTGTATTTGTCACACGCACAGTTCTATAACGCTGCAGCGCTAGAAAGTGTAACTAAGCCCATTAAAAATCTCTTATTGGTTTTCCGTGCGTAATTTAGCGATTCTTTTCGGTATTCGCCATATAATTACGTTTGCTAGCGAATGGTTACCTGTTTATTGGAGGAAAAAAAAAAAAAAAAAATATGCAACGTTTGTCAAAATTACGAAAAAAAGTGTTATCATCTCTCTATAATCAATCTATTTGGTTATTTCAATAATTATTATGACTAAAATGGTGATAGTCGTGATTATTTTTACTGTAGAACTCCGAACTTTTCCTCCGAGCGTCTGCGAGTTTCTTGCTGCGCGGGCTCATTTTTTTAGTCTTGTGTAAAGTGCTGGGTATGAGAGGTCTATTTTATCACGAATTTAGTGTACCACCTACCAGTTATGCTGTCCCATACGGTATTCGTGTCTAGAACGAAGCATAATCGAAAGGCGAAGGGTCTCGCGAATTCTGTCCCCGACTGTACATTATTTGCAACCCCAACAAAATTCAGATCTGAAGATTTTACGTGAATGACGTTCAACGAAAAATGGATACAAATTTGTGGACGCCTTTATCTTAAATTATTCAGCTTTCCGACTTCACATCAAATTGAAACATACTCTATTTTACTGTACATTATTTAAAAAAAACATAAAAATAAAACTATCAGTTTTTGCATTAATCTTGTTCATGCTAACATACAGAGACGTAGACAGACTCAAATTTTTTAAAAAAAGTAGATTCAGTTTCTGCAGATCAATAACAGTGCAAAAACTCATTTTTTTTAAAAATATCTTAAATTTACAGGCGTACTTCAGGTATAAATAATAAAATAAATGCGTTTTATATTCGATTGTTACATATTAATTGGATTCTAGTCAGGTAGCTTCAATTATTTTTCACAAGAATCCGGAATATGAGAATTTCTGATTGATATTCGCATTTATCGACGCTACAGTACCGCCGCAAGGGCCAGTAGCGAATTCCAGCAATGTAGCACCTGCGTAAATCACGGCAGATAGCTGTTTGGAGCAGCACTGCGGAGAAACATAAAGCAGAGTTCATAAATCGCGGGAACTAATGGGAGACGCGGAACAGAAAACTGAATTCTGCTGCCGTAACAGAATTTAAGACAATACGTCTAATTGCACCGATAAATAACCTCGTAATGAACACTGCAGTAAACGGCCTCCCTCCCTGCTTGACCGCGTAGGTATAGCGGACACCACTAGATTATACCCGCCGCCCCTCTCACGTCCGCTGCTTCATTATTATTATTTTTTGTTTTATTTCACTGTTAGTTTCTTATCGGTTTATTCTTTACCAGACTAACCCTGTTCAACTAAATCTGATAAGCACCAATTAATTAACGTGTAAAACAATTCTTAACATTTACATGCATTAAATTCTGATTCATTTATGGAGTATAAAACTTCTTTTATCGTTTATCTGACATATAATGTGGCGGACGATAGGTGCAAAGTGTATTTATGTTCAACGAAACTTTCCCAAATAGCAGTGCCCTTTTCCTGTTTAAACAAGATTCAATTAATTATTTTCGAATTTACGCATTAAAAAGATTACTTCCAATATGAATTTACTGGGCACCAATGCATACTTGGAAATCAGAATAGTCTCACTTAGTGTTAATTACGTTTGTTGTAAAATTATATATTTTCTGTTTAATTTTGATTACACTTTCTAGCAGTTGCATTGTTTTTAACTTGTTCAAAACAGTGTATTTTCACCTTTGTATAGTCACTTTGTACTCTTTACATTTTTTCTATGTCACTGTACCTGCTCCATTTTCAGTAATGCTATCACTAACTAAATAAACTTTTACGAACATAGTTTCCATTACTCAGTTTTTATAGACTTTACCACATATTTCGATGCTGACATATCCCTACTGACATTTCTTGTGAAACCATTTGTTTTATTTTTTTATTTTTATTTATTTATTGCAGGAAAGGTTAAGTTCGTTGAATCTTCAATACATCGCATTACTGAATCTCAAATTGTTTAGACATCATGTGTCAAAAACGTCTCCATAATTCTGGTTTTTCTACCCAATGTAATGCAAATAAATACAAACCAAAACCTGACCAGAAAAATTACTTCATGGACAACAGATCAGTGATACTGTACTATAAACATAGTAACACAGCGGACGAGAAAGATGGATTCTCTAATATGATAGTGTAAGAATAGAATTAACAGTCTATAACGCAAGCTTATGTAATGTTTCCGCACAGGATTTTGAAGCTAATGTAGGAATATTGATGGGATGTTTAACTGAATCTGGTTCTGCAACACTGCTACTTAAGAAAGATAAACTATCTAATGCATCTTCTCCAATCTGTGATAGAAATAAGAGATTATTAGAAATGCTTCTTTATTTTAGTCAGCATTAAAAGACAATCATATTTATCTCTTTCCGTAGAGTAATTTAATATGTCGATATTGCATTGTTTTGAACTTTCTGCTGGTGTTAACACATTTTTGTAAATATCTCAATTACAAATTTCGCTTGAATCCAACAACAATTATCGAACCAAGCGTGGGTGAACGGTTAACGTTCTGGCCTCGCATTCAGGAGGACGCGGGTTCGAATCCCCGTCCGGGCATCTAGATTTGGGTTTTCCATGGTTTCCCCAAATCACTACAGGCGAATGCCGGGATACTTCCTTCAAAAAGGCCATGGCTGAATTCCTTCCCGTTCCTTGTCCCTAGTCCCATCCCGCCTCTAATGGCGTAAAGCCAATGGTAAAAAAAAAGAGAAAAATATCGAGTCATTGGATTGGAGAAGACGATTGAAAAAAGTGACATACATGGATGATGAGACGTTCATGGTTACTGAGTGAAGAATTGGTGTAGTATTTGGAATGGAACAGGTGGTGATAATCTGTCAATTAAGTGAGTGTGGTTAACGGGCTGACAATGAGTAAACACTGAAACAATTTAAAGTAAAAATTAACATAGTTCAAAAGTAGATGCTTCAAATTTTTTGGTTTGACAGTAAAATTTTACGGTTTTTTAGTTAAAAAATACACCCACTGTTTACAATAATGTTTCATTTGGTGACGTCCAATGGTGGAAGCACGTCGCATCTATAGTAATAAATCAGAGCACAAAATTGGTAGGGTCCTCATTAGAATGGTCAAAATATTGTTGATGAATTAGTTTTTGCATTTACTTTTGGTCGGCGTTTAAAAATACGGCACCTTTCTTGCACAAAGCTATCTCATATTTAAGTATTGATGCAATATATAACGCTCTTTTTCGTCTGACTCGCTTAGGGTCTCAGGTATGTCATACGCGTTTAATCACGATGGTCCAGTAGCAAATTGTGAAGTTCCTTGAGACATTTTCATGTATGACTGCATTTTGCTGTCGTTCTTCATGTGAATCATGTTCAAGAGACCTACGAGCACTTTTTAAATTCAGCCGCAAATTTTTAATGTTTAAATAGAAGGAGCAGACTAATTAAAAGCTATGTTACAGTTGTATGAATTTCGGGTGGCGATAAAACGTCCAAAACAAAGAATTTTATAACCGTACTTTATCCCAGTTTATGTATATCATCGTGACGTACAAAAAATATATACTTTGAAAAGCTGTATGAAGAAAACTACTTTACAGACCAAGTTTACACTTGATGTTCGGTATTGCAACGTATTTTTCCAGTAAATTGTGTTGATAACAGTACCATCTCTTTGCCAGGTCGAAAACTTTCCCCATTACCCTCGAAGTATGGATAATTTTATAGTGCTCAGTATGCAGGACAGTCTAAAAACCTTCAATCATTGAGTAGCTGAAGTATTTAAAAGAAAATTAAAGGGGAATTTAATCTCACTTATTTAAAAAATCATTCATTCGTATTAATTACACTAAGCAGTTGTCACAGATTAAATTCTTCTTGACTTTGAGTGATGCTGTAATTATCAATTTAAATAAAGCTGAGAGGTTAATTCATCATAAAGAAGTTGTTCATGTTCCGTGGTTTTCTAGAAATGCAGCAGGGGTTGGGTAAGCCAGTTTTATTATTGTTATTATCATCGTGTGTCAAGTATAGGAGTTGAAAAATTGATAAAATACAACATATTAATCAAATAACTTTGTCTAGGGATTCACGCCATCTTCTGGCAGCTGGTCCAGCTTGATGAAATATGAGCAGACCTTGCAGTTAGCCTTGTGGCTGGTAAGTGTAACACAATGTGGTGAGTGGTTTGAACATTTACTTAGTCACACAGCGCATCTTCACGGAGCCGCCACTCAGGTGCTGTGGTGTTGCACACTCCGTGTCCTGTGCGATGCCTACTAAGCAGCGACCAAAGTCACCTATGAAAATCAAGCCTCCGGAACTTATACAAGCCCACAGCTGTGTGAAACTTTGGAGGATAAACCTGAACTATATGTTCGAGAAGTGAGGCCGCTACTCATTAAAAATCTGTAATTTATATCATTAGCTACTCAAAGAACATTGAACCATAACGATTGTAACCGGAAGACGCTGAAATATTTTAGAATCTAACTAGAATCCTCTTTGGTACATTATGTGTTGAAACCGACTGAGGATAAAAATAAACTTTGTCTTAAAAGTCTTATGTTAACGATGTGTTAATAATTTGTTAGACTTCACTGTGTTTTTAATATTATAGATTACTTAACAATTCGTAACTCTCTTGCCTCGCATTCTGGAGGACTTGGGTTTGAATCCCGTCCGGGCATCGAGATTTGGTTTCCATGGTTTCCCCAAATCACTACAGGCGAATGCCGGGATGCTTCCTTCAGATTCCTTGCCGTTATTTGTCTCCAGTCATTTCTAGCCTCTAATTACCTCGACGTAGACGAAGCGCAAAGACGAAAGCAAAAAAAAAAAAAGAGGGAAAGAAAAACCTATCCGCGTATTGGACAGAAGAAAATTTATTCTATGTGATAGCATTGCAAGTTGTATGCTATTTGAGTGTAATTAAAGTTATAAAAAAAATGATAAATGTATAGGCAGTGTGATTAGCTATATTAATGTTCAATTTCATTCAAACAAGTCTTAGGTTTGAGGCTCAACTTGGCAGCGCGTCTCTTGAGACCATAACAAACCAGCGCCATAAACTTCGGCAAATATTGCGCACTTCAGCCTCCATGAATAATGCAGAATCTGTCTGACAGCTAAAAACGTCTTTCACAACCGATGTGTCAGGTACGTCGAAGAGACGGTTCTAAGCCAAGTGGATAGTAAAATGAGATTTGTGAGGTCTATAGTTTTATATATAAAAAAATCGCGCCTCCTCAAACCCATACGCACGTTTCTCGTAGCGATACTCATTTGATTTAGAAGAGGAAGTCCTATTGTCCCCTATCGGAAAACATAGTTTCTAATTCTAAATCACGCATTAGTGGAATTAAACAAAATCCATAAAATAATTCACCAAAAACGTATATAGCACAGAACGAGCGAAAAAAATGAAAACTTTTTGGTATCAAGGAACCTATTGCTTTAGATGTTTAATTTTATCTGGCCACATGCAATTTCTTCTAATAATCATGAAATTCTATTGTTATTAATGACTGATCAGTAGAGTGTTCTTTATTTTATTATGAGTCAAAAGAGTGTGTTGATACAAGTTAAAGAGGTTATTGTTTCGGAAGTAAGTAAAGTAAGTACAGATGTTTGAGTCATCATACAACACCCCAAAATGCTCTTTGAGACAGAGTTCTCTAACAACATATCCTGATTTTCTTTCAGTAACTGCATATATCTCAGTGTATATCGTAGTACTGTAAAAAGTAAATGACCTCCTGCGGTGTTTTATTAGCTGTTACAATATCGGTGAAATCACAGCGTATCAGATATCTGACGCCACACAATCTAAGGAGCAAGGATTGACCGCGAAACTGTCACAAACAGTCTTCTTCAGAAATTTCTCCACGTCCATGCATTCGGTATATTTTACTTGATTTTCGTCGGAAAGATTTGGAATACTTTATCTTTTTATTTTTTCTCTTCGCTTATTACCGTCTTTACATTTTTTTCCATTCTCTCCACACATTTTATATGTTGAAGATATTAAAATCTCACCCTTTTGGATTTTTCGAGCCCGCGTTACTGTGCGTTTATTTGACGCATCATGTTCAATAATCTTACAATAATTTTGACAGGAGCGACGAAAAACGTGTGCCAGGAACAAAACACACACTAGTGTGGGTCTCACTGGGCACCCAAGCCGCAGCTCTGTTGCATTTGTTTCTACACTACAGGGTGCATATTTACAATAAAGTTTTACCGACGCAGCCTGATGGCTTTGTTAGAACTTTAAATGTGGCCGGCCTCGGTAGCGTAGGGGCTAGAGTACTGGCCCCACGTGCCGAAGGTCGCCGGTTCGAGTCCGACCGAGGGCATGGGTGTTTAAGTTTTGTGTGTTTGTGTGAATGTCTTGTCCGTCCTGTGGTGTACATACTGAGAAGCTATAATATATACTGGTTGACTGATTCACTAGAAGCTATGATAATCACATTGAGCTGGCTGTATGGCCTCAAACGTTCGTAATTCAAATACTCCGGGAAGAGAGAATCCTGTGAACCCGGGCGCTGAACAAGATGAGCTATTCGGGAAGGAAGCGGCGGGATCAGCTAGTAACAGGATTCATTGCCTCGCTCAAGTCTCCAGGTAGTAGCTTAACAACATAACAACCGGCGAGTTATGCGTCTTTCACATTCTGACTGACACGTTGAAAACCTTACATTAAGCAGCACCATCAGTATATAGTTTAAGTCTATTTAATACATAAGTCACGTTAGATTACCACAGTAAATTGCGCGCAACTATTTTTCTTATTTATCGATCTTGTCAATAATAATTAATGCAACAGTTTAAGGGTCGCATCCTGATACCCGCAGGAAATTGTTGCCAAGATAATTCTCTGTATAAAAGACGCACTGAGCCTAACGATATCTCCATTGGGAATGCCTTGTGCTGACCGGATAACAGGTCAGTTGCTCCTTTTATTTACGATTTTTGTTATTATTACTTCTTATTATGAATTTGAGGATTCATGACCATTTTTCAAAACTTTAACTTTTTGATGTAAACGCGAACTGACAGCAAAAGCGGAGTTATTTCATTTAAACTAAAAATATAACTGTCTGTCCCTTTGGCTCAATTTTTGCGGCAGAGTGATGTTGTCCGACGCTGACACAAGGTTTGCAGGTTCGAGTCGTGCGAGTGGAGGAAATTTGCGTCATCAGGGCAGGACAGGTGGTGTTGCACAGTTGCTAATCACCAGATTGTGCACCAACGTCCTGGGCTAAACCCATTGTGTACATGGAATCCTTGTAGCGGGGGCATACTACAGTGTTGATGGTGACTCGTCCGTCGGACGGCGACGTTAAGTTTGGCGGCCGCCTGGTGTCTGAATGGACCGGCAGCTTGTTTCACCCTCTCCCTTCTTTCATCTCCCATAGAAAACAAAGACGATTCAGTACACTACACTGTACACTATCACACTATACACACTTACGTACACTATCGCACTGGGGGAGGCAGCGGAAAACACTACAGCTCATCTCCCCCGGGACGTTACCATGGTAACCGCCTAAATTCGGATACAGGTATGGCACTCATATAAGAATAATAATTTAATTATTCACTTGAGAGATATTTATATTGGTGTTTTAGTAACGTCAAAAACCTGACATACATTACCTGAGCGAGGCTAACAGAAATTTCATTAATGCCTTGTTAGTGAATTTAATTTAAAAAAAAACTAATTAGATGCCAATATTTGAGTATTAAGAATTCAAGGCATTGTGCAATAAACTTGAACATAAAAATAAAAACCAGAAATTAGTAAGAAACTTGATTAAAGTTTCGAACACAATATTTGGTACAGCTTCCCAACAAGTTCAGCCGTGTGCTGAGTGATTTTTGTTGTTTATCATTCGCAAAATTTCTACTGCTCAACTATTTCTCCTTTGGAGAAGTAATAAATAATACTCTGGTTGTTCAACTGCCTGCGTTTATAGTACACGTTACGTGGATCTTGTAACGATACATTAATTTTTCACTTAGCTTTAATTGTATTTAAAATATTTAAATGTTAATGACGAGACACCATAATGTAATGAATTTCGAGGCAAGTTTTTATTTTCCTATTTTCTGATATTTCATTGTAGAAGTAGTTTCATTGTGACAAAGTAAGTTATTGTAATATGAACATTCTAGCTAGTGGAAGCAGCCTACGTGGTTGCCATATCACCTGCAATCTGTTAATCGATAAGAATATCACAATCAGCAGTTAATATTACAGTCTCTTGTACGAGTTAACGGGGCTGGTCAACCAATCAAGGAGGCCTCGCATTCTGAAGGACGTTGGTTCGAATCCTCGTCCAGCCCTCCGGATTTGGCTTTTCCATGGTTTTCCCAAATCACCCCAGACGAATATCACGGTGATTCCTTCTAAATGACAAAGTCGAATTCATTCGTATTACAGATACATATTAGTAGCAGATTATGAAACCGTTAGGAACGATATAAATATTTTCAAAAACATTACAACAACAAAATTCTGTCAGTAATACCGCATAAGCATAAAGACATTTCCAAATAAATTCATCCAAGTAAGTTGTAATTCTATAGGCAAGCAGATTCACAGATTCTAACTGGAGCATACTGCATAAATACCGCATGACAATTATTCATGCGTGTACGGTTGGCACTGCAGCAAAACTGCAGCGAAATGTATATTTCACATGTGTTCTCTTTATGTAAAATTTAGACTTTTATTATCTACGTCAGTGAGGAGAAATTGTAAAACTTTTTAACTTCACTTTAACAGTAGTAAAATAATTTAAATTCGCAACAAGATTGACGTAACAGGTTTACTCGTTTTAGTGCTCTTCGCAATCGTGATTCACACAACACAGTACATAGCGAGACAGCCTCTGCCCTTGTTTAATATTTCTCAGTACCTTCAAACTCAACAAAAATTATTCATCCTTTGCTTATCGAACCGTTAAGGCCAGATGTAGGAAAATTAATATTTTTGCTCAGTTATAAAAGGCGGTTATGAGCCTTGAACGTACAAACTAGTTTATTGTCCTTCTCATTGTTTCTCCTTGATAACTCTTTTTTGTCTCTTTAGACTCTGTGCAACACATTTTTTGTTTAAATTGGCCTTAAGAGCTTCAAAAACGATCAAACTGAGCAATCAGGCAGCTGATTTTTACGTGGTCCTTAATGGCTTTTTTTTTTTTTTTCTGTTGTCAGTCTTTAGACTGGTTTGTTGCAATCCTCCATCCCTTCGTATCCTGTGCTAACCTCTTCATTTCTACAAACCCCTTACAACCCACGTCCTCAATTATCTGCTTCATATATTCTAATCTCTGTCTTCCTCTACAGCTCTTACCTTCGACTGTTCCCTCCACTAATAAATTAACCAATCCAGCATGTCTCAAAATATGGCCCTAGCAATGAAAAATAAAAGGTATATCTTCAATGTTATTCAGTACCCTAGCCTAACACAGAACGTATTTTTGCTGCCTCTCTATGCTATTACTATCAGATATTTTAAAAAATCGGAATTTCTTTTCCGAATCATTTGGGGGCGTCTGGCTTGGTAGCACTATGTTGTAGAACCAGCAGACTTGCGTCGCGGGACGGCCTGGCCCTGCAGGGGCAACCTGGCCGCTCGTTTGCCTCCGTCGCGGCACGCCGCCATTGCATGCAGGACCGTGCATCTGCCAAACTTGAGCGAGGTCTGGCAGAGCGATTTATGCCTGCGTCCATGAGACAGCTCCCGAATTCCCGATTGTGTAATAAAATGGCGGCGCACTGGAAAGAAGCGGATTTTAAATTTACGGCGCTCCGGCTTTTATTCCCGAAGTACGTTCAAAATGCTGGGGGAACAGAAGAGATATACGAGTACACCCCACAGTTAGATAGCATTGTTATGAAGTTCTAAAAGCCTTTTTTACTGCAGTCTCCTCACAGACTAACAAAAGATGCATCCGCAAACATAGGTGCATTCCCCTTTATAAATACGCACTAAAATTTAATATTACAGCCGTTGAAAATTCATCAGCCGCATGGTTACCCAATTGATACCATTCGTTAATCTTGTTGAAACAATTTATGAAGTAGAATGTTCCGTAGTAAAATTATAATTGCATCTAAAGGGCAGAATACCGAAAGAAATTTTGAATGTGGCACACGTGTATGACTGTGGCTATAAAGAATTTTGTGTTGTGTGCATTATAAATCTGGTGTACTTTTTATAAGAAAATAATTTCACTTGTGAAAACGTAAACTTTCAATCAATTCCTTCCTTAAATTTTGTCAAACTTATAACAATTACTTTAAATTTCCTTCAGGATAAAATATTTTTTTTTTCCATTCATGTTAACCACTGCAGGCAGAACAAAACAAAAGCAGGATGAAAAGGTATTGAAGCACACCCTCTCATTACCATTACTGTCTAAAAGCATGAAGAAATCTGAGCTAAGGTCAGTTTCTTCAAAATGGAGGGATAAGGTTTCCGGATTTCGTTGTGACTGTTTAAGAAGTGTGATTATTACTTAGAATATCTTCTGTTACCCAGCGTATATAAAAATCAGATGGTTTACTCACTGGAAGCAAGGTTTTAATATTACTTTGTACATGTTAAAATGTGTTATTGATACATCTCATATATTTCGTTATGAAAATTAAAAACAATAATTTCAATTCACAACTGTAATATTTCGACCTTGATATCACAGATCGTTTTAAAAAATTAACGTGATAAGACTCATGACAGAAGAACCGTTTTTTAACTATACTATTACAGAGAAAAACGTTTTCATCAAAGATTGTAAAAAATATTAAAATTCGTTTTGTTATTGGTGTAGGGCTGGACAATCTTGAGATCGTCAGATCCGGGAAAGAATTGGGAGCGAGGACTGAGAAGAAATTAGTCCACAGCCTATGAAAGATATTCAGCTGGAGATTAAAGCCTCAGTAAGTAATTCCGATACAACCATCTGTTAGGCTACCCATTAGCGATCATTATACGGTATGTAGTAAGACGTATGGATATAAATTACAACAGGTCAGATGCCTACGTTTTAAACTTATTCTTTCTCTAATTGTATCGTGGCTTTTAGGTAGAAGTTCTTAGCAGCATAATTGAACTTGGGGCAAGCGAGGTTTTGTCTGTTTCGTGTACCGTGAATATCTGTCTTTTCAACAACACATGATGAGCAAGTGATTGAGGAACGGCACATACATACCAACATTGTAGAGCCAAAAAATAATAATTTGTTGATAAGAATATTTTAACGAGTCCACGAGTTACACAAGAAGAATGAATTGATTATGATAAAGCAATCCTAAAAATGAGTCGGCAACTCTAGATGTAAATGCGAGAGACTTCGCTGAGACTACCGGATACACATGAACATACAGGGACATGAACATACAGGGTCTTACTGGGACTTACAGGCCACAACCTTGCAAGTAAGTCTTAAGCTGCAGTAGATAGACAGAGGCATGTTTCACTTGCGGAAACGCGAAGCAGCCATCCACAGATGGAAATATCAGAGACGAAAATTGCCTTAACTTCTGCATTCTATCTATTTCTTAGAGTGTGTAGCAAATATCAGTTTTGACAGTGAGGTATGACATCCAATTCGATCAGTATACACCATCTAAAATCGTAGCATAAGGTGTTATTTTTTTAAATGGGATTTTATAATTTATTGTTATCTATGTTATTAGGGCGCAGGGAGAATTGGAGACAAGGAACGGAAGGAATCAGCAGTGACCTTTTGAAGAAACTATCATAGAATTCGCATAAAGTGATTTCTGGAAAGCATGGAAAACGAAGCTCTGGATGCATCCGGGGCATCCAACCCACGTCCTTTCAGAAGCCTGGACCGAATGTTTACCGCGTACCCACCATGCTAGGTAAAGCGCTCTCTGATCTCAGTAGTACCAGCCTATGATAACGTTCGCAGCGTCTATTATTTTCGGTCGGTTTGTTTTAAATAGCTTCCGCTGTAAGTTACGAGCCTCATTTCCAGGAATCTCCTCAGATTATATTTCCAGACGCACTTTCTCCTACGTTATTTTTCGTTATTTTTTTTTATCAAATTCGACTTAATTGTGGTAATATCCACTGATGTGCAGCACTAACAAGTTTGTAATTGAGCAATCAACTTGAAGTTCCGTGTGAGACCCGTCCGAAGCGGAAATGACCGCACAGAATACATCTGCACACAGCTCTACTACATCCGCTGCGCTTGTGGCGAAGAGAAATTAGAGACTTCACATAGCCCCGATTCATAAATCTTAAGACCGAGTGTTGAGGGTGAGTGATAACGCTCTGGCCTCGCATTCGGGAGGATGGCGGTTCTAATACCCCTCTGGGCATCCAGATTTTGGTTTTCCATGGTTTCACAAAATTACTACAGGCTAATCCCGTGCTGATTCCTTCAAAAGGCCATGGCCGAATTCCTTCCCATTTTTTGTCCACAGTCCTTTCCCGTCTCTAACGACCTCGACGTTGACGAGGCGTAAAGCCCTAAGCAAAAAAATAAATAAACAAATCTTAAGGAGATATTACCACTTTTTTCACTTAACATTTTCATATAAAAATTCCTTTATCCAAACATTTATTTTTTGACCAAGTGCAGAGCTAACACTTGATGAAATTTGTCACATGTTTCTGTGAGAACCGCCCAGAGGTACGAGCTAATAATTCATACACTGTTGCTCTCGAAGACTTTCTATGCATACTATAGTAATTATTACAGCGCTAGAGTAGGCCCGTGACCTTTCTTTTTTTTCCGTTTGGTCATGAATCTAAAATAGTTCCCGATTTTGGTGTCAAAGGTTATGATAGATTGACCTGATCTGTCCAAATACGAACATGACCTGTGTTTCACCTTAAGGGTTCACTGTACAAAATATGAATAATTTAAGAACTTAATGTATTAATATATTGAAAGTATTAATACACGTATTAAACACGGATAAAGATTAGCGTGCTACATATAGTTGTTTTAAAGATCGTTGTTATTTGACTCGAACTGGGTGACAAAAAATTCAATTTTATTTGACCCTAAAGGTTCACTCTACTAAATTTCAAGAACTTCTAATTAATTTAAAGGGAGTGCGCAATAGTTTCAATAGTTGTTCTTGATTGAGGCTGGCCTAACATTCGTAGTGTAATCTTTGGTCACCGTCTCCGTATTGGAGAGAGAACTTAATACAGATTATTAAATAGTTAAGAAACTCCGATGAAATTAATTACCACAACAGTTGTTTAGGTAACATATCTGAAGTCTGATCTCCATTTTAAATAACTTAATAACTCACGTACAGTGAACACTAACAAAAACAATTTACGGAAGAGGTTAGTAAAATAGCTAAAAATCACATAAACTTTGGCCAAACAGCGAGACTAGCGTAAGTTGAAATTTAGGCTAGGCCGGAATGACCAGGGCATTCGTTGTTACAGGAGATACCATGTGTAATTTCTTTTATGTTGCTTTTATCGGTGACATGTTACTGAAAAGTAGTTACACGTTTTTACAGACGTAAAACTGACCATTTAAAAAAAAAAAAAATGTGACGAAAAGCAAACTTAATTAATGCATTCTGGCCATTAAATTCGTAGCAGTTGCTTAGGTATGAAATTTTGCACATAACCTCGAATATCTGATATCACTAGTCGCTGTTAATTTGTGAGCGAAGGCCGACACGGGACGCCATCGTCCTCCAACCAATAGTTGGTAGGTGTGAGGAAGTGAGTGTCCTTACGAAGTTATATAGTAGATTAACTACTAAAATTTCTTCTCGGATGTTCTGCCATTGACGATGTTTTCACAGCTACCTCCGCTGTGTTCAACAGGTGAAATGTATGAGCTGTCATAATCCTGGCAGAGGTATCCAATTACGAGCTCTCCTCTAATAATTGTGGTTAATTAGCTGCTTATAGTCAACCGGTCAGCTCTCAAAGAAGTGTATGGTTTAATAGCATTTCCACACAATAGGGAACACAGTGTGTTATGAACGAGAAGGCCCACCTCATAATGGACACATTTAAGCTGCTGCTCTTGTACTATTTAATTGAAAATTCTATTAATCTGGTTCCGCTGAAATTATAGGAATTGCTGTCGCTATCGAAATGAAATTAACTGTTTTAAAGCAACGAATCACCCGACTTATGTAACACTTGTTACTAAATAAAAAAAATTACGAAAACACTCTTTACATCACTTACAGCAATAACTGCCGACATCAAAATTAAATATTCAACTCGCAATCTACTAGACCTCCCATCTTTCACACGCAGTTAGCTAGCTACAATGCATGAATGTATGAGCGCGCCCTTCTGCCCAGCTGTTGCCAGTCAAAGATTCTGACACCCATTATCGCTACCCCAAAGACTATACATGCTACGGCTTGTGGAAACCCTACGATTATGCAGATTAATGTACATACATCAAAGATTATTATTCATAAATACATATAATTAATTAAAGAAGCAAAATTATAATATTAATAATATAATGAAAATGATTGGTGGGGGTTTGATATGGTCACTAATGGTTTCATGCATTTTGAATAAGACATTTGCTTTAAATGTGACAGTAACGTAGGCATAACAGTGGCAAGTAACGTAAGGAATTGTACCTTACTGACGCTATACTTTTGAATGGAGCTCAGTCATAGTTTTAATAGGAAGCAGCAGTTCACTATACAAATATTAACTGTTAGCATAATTTCTAATGTGATGTTACAGGTATATCGCACTTTAATAAATTTTGCCACATTTAAAACTATTTAAGTACCTAACCTACCATTTAATCGTTTTTGTTTAATAATTCTGCTCCTACGTCGAACTTAGGTTCACACATTATTTAATAGAAGTATAATTTAATCTGCAAAAATGACAGAAGTCAGATATTTCAAAATCACAGTCAACTTACAACAGCATACACGATCTTCGTGTGATTAAAAAGCAATAAGAAATTACAATACCAGCAGTTTCATAATGAATGTCGGTAGATGGAAATGTTTGGATGATATCCAATTTTGCTGATATGCTCGATTTTTCACCTTAAGACGTCATTTTTTTAGTTTCAATTGAAAAGAAGAGAAAGTCCCAGGACAAGATATCCAGATCTGCAATTTTATGGACATTTTCGACTACTTAGATAAGAATTTATCGGTTAAGTAAATATGTAACAATATGAATCAAATGGATTTAACGTATTGGGTAAAGTTTGGCGATAGAGAAAGAAAGTATTGATAGTAGCCAGGATAAACACGAATTATAAAAGTTTCCTGTTTTTATCGTTTGTTGGTTTGGTGTTCATTGACAGAAGTAACGAAAATAGATTTGAATTAGTTTAGACAACTAACACCATGATCTGATACGTAACAGATACATACATCGAATATCTGTACACTTAAGAAAGAATCTTATGACCGTTTCACACGGAGATGTAAAAGACCTGTTGAATATGTGTTATAATGAAGTGTCTTCTTTAGCTAAAATCTCACCTGCACTATGTCTGCACTGCGGAGTCGTATGGTAAAACGAGTTTTTCAGCATTTCTATTACCTCATTCTACTACCTCTTGAGTATTGATATGGAGTATTGTCGTGTTTGAATTACTATGTGTTTGAACTGTCAAGTATTAGGACTGACATATGGAGAGTTATCTAAGAGAATAACATCACTAAGATGGAGTCAAAATTTTTACTATGGATGGGCCATGGGAAATATGGCTTGATGTTGCTGTTCGAAGAACAGTAGAACTCCAACCATCCGAGTCTCTGATTATCCGAATCTCTTTTCTAATTAAGACGGAGATGTTAAGCAAGTAAAGACTTATTTACAGTGCGGTAGATACATACTGTACTAATGTGCAGCACTTGTAAGTATGCCTAACATGTAAAAGTGTTTCCTTTTCAAATAATTAATTAAAAGCTCTTTTTCTTTAAAAATTGTTTTTTCTCTCATTTTCAAAATACATACAGTAATTAATTAAAATAGACTCTTTTTCGGAAAAAAAATCCAATTATCCGAATTTTGGTTATCCGAATGGGGTGCGGTCCCAATTGATTCGGATAATTGGAGTTCTACTGTAACGCATATCTTGTATGAATAAACGACAAAACATATATCATTCGGAGCGACAGAAATTTTACCAGTTATCTTTCAGAGAGGACATCGATCGTACAGGTTGTTTGAATTTACAAAACGACGTTTAGAAATAATGTTACTGGTTGATATACCTACGTAAGACAAAATGATAGCTGCGATATCTATCCTACATTGCGAAACAAACAATTGCCTCAAAAACGCTGGAGAGAGTAGAGTAGAAATTATTTTTTTCTCAGTTTTAGAGAAAAGTGATATTCATCGCCGCTTGTTGTGTTTGAACCACTTTTGTCGTATTATAGTATATCGATTACCATCTGATGGTTAGTTGTAATCTAACCAACCATAGAAAGATGAAATTTTCTAAGCGCTTCATTGAGAAACTGGTTAATAAGAACGGTGTTCCATATAATTTCTTGTACACAACGTAGACCTTTCTAATGATGACCTATTACACATATTTAAAAATCTTGATTTTAACTAATGAAGAAGGTATATTTTTCTTTACAATAACTTGAATTACATAAGCAAACAATTAAGCAATATGTAGAAGTTGTTAAACCAGGTTACCACAATAGAATTGGATAGTCCGATGTTGGAATTACGAGGGCGAAAAATTAATGTAAATTTGAGATGAAAAATGGCCTATTTAATTGGTTCTCCACAGAATTCATTTAGAACTGAGCTCGTTTCCTGCCATTCCAGATTCGCTGAAACATCTATCAAATAGTTAGCAATTTAGCGGGATCACCATATCAATTTCCCATCGGATGTTCCCAGTGAATGATAAATTCGTGCCGATGTCTCCGCCCCTCGTTTCGGTGACGTCTCGGCGATTTGTTATATGAAGCTGCCACCATCAGCTGTTACTCACTTAACAACCGGGAATTTACCTCCTGTCCGCTGACAAATCACCTCTCTCCGCAAAATAAATGCACTCGCTGGTGTTGTCAGTCGTATAAACCGGAAATAAAATTAGACCGCCGCGCATTCCAGCGAGTCTGCCAAACACGACTAATTCGGGTAATGAGTCAACATATTCACATAACGGTATTTCGCAGCTGATGTTTCAGTTACATAAAACCTCATTATATTGCGTGTTTGAATTAGAGGAGATAACATGTTTTAAACATTCATAAAAATGTACTATTAGACTTACAAATGCCGAGAGGGGTAATACTTTCACTTTTCACATTCCGTGGAAACTGATCTGCTTCACTCCTCATTGAAAACCGAAACTCCCCCCCCCCCCCCCGGCCAAGAAAAAGCAAAAGCACCAACCTAGCGTACCCCTCACAGCTGAAATGATCAGTAAAAAATTAAACTTGTTTTTCGTGATTTATTAAATTATAATTCAATAACAAACGTTAAAAAATCAACAAATGTAAAAAAAAAAAATTATATTTGGAGGTAATAATGTTTGCGTAATTTTTTTGATCTTACTAGGTGATTATCTTAGCCAAGATAGTACCACGCATACCCCTTGAAGCAACCTTACGTATTACTAATTGAGAACTATTGTTCTAATGGTTTACATTTCTCCCCTACTAAGATCATTAATTAAGATTTTAAGAAACGCAGGGTTTTCATTATTTGTCTGCAAATTTTGTAAGAATAGTGTTATTGGTTATTGATTTATTTTGTTTTCTAACGTCTTATTTTGACACTCGATCATCGATGTGATATCGACGGAGCGTTCCCTAGTGTGGTTATACAAAAGGTCCAAAATAGCGATCAGGTTCTAACGTTCCTTAGCGAAAAATAAGGCTTTATCAAATATTTTCCAGTATAACGTGCAACTACACTACGTGATTAGCTGAAGAAAGGAGTTTCTGAATGTAGACCACTGAAAAAGAAATAAGCATGTTAAAGGTATTCAATACGATACAAGGTAATTAAGGAAGCCGAATCTGAAATTGTGTAAATTTTGTGCTCTAACCTGCAGTGCAATGGCTCATCAAACAAACTCAGCAATAGAACAACCAATAATAATAGCTACCAATAATACAGGGCGTTCGCCGGGAAACGCAACCCACTGTTAGCGCTACAAGGAAGAAACTGCTCCCGGCGAGCGAGCGGTCAGTTTCCGGCATTGTTCGACCGTCGGCCGCGGACTATTTCATAATAATTACGCTTCATAAATTTCATAAACTTGTGTGCTAAGCATTTAAATGTGACGTAATTCATTAGCTTACCTTATAAAAGATGCTGGAAGTGTTGACCCTCTTGTGTAATGCACATTTCACATATTCTGAACATATTTCGAGACACACGCTGCCCTAACTGACTTAATGATTTTTTGGGTGACTGTTCTAGTCGAAAAGCGATATCGTCAATTTTCTCCTCTGTGAGAATACGGTTGACCGACAGTCTCTTTTTGTTAAAAAATGAACCCGTTTCTCTTACTTTTTTAACCAGACGCAGAATTGTTGATTTAGCTGGCAGTAAAGCGCCAGGAAATTCGCGACGAAATTTACTGCGACACTTTTTAAACGACTTCTTCTTCACATATGTATCGTAGAGAAATATTCTTTGTTGCAAACTGTAACGTACCATAATTTTACTCACACTCAAACACGGTACAGATTAATAAGAGTATGAAGCCCCAAACCAGCCAAACCGCAAAGAAATGTTTATTCACAACACTGATTAATAAGAGACTGAAGTCACAAACTATCTACAATGCAAAGAAACTGTTCTTAACAATGTAAGGGTCGCTGCACTGCACTGTTGGGGCAGCGGAGGTGTTAAACAGTGCGGTGATTCACGGTGCCGTGTGGCGGAAACTGCTGGCGTGACTGACCGAGCAAGTTGCCGACGGCAACAGACTGGGAGGGTAGCGTTTACCGGCGAACGCCCTGTAATAGTAATATGATAGTTCTGAAGAAAACTCAAATTGCTCTTATTGTTCCGTAGGATTGAGATTGATCATGGGGTTGTTACAGATACAAATATAACGTCAAGAGAAAGAACGAAAAAATAATGTTAACGTCAAATTATCAGAAATCTACATAATGAAGAAAAGACAGATGAGGCTGCAAAGAATTTAGAAGAATTTATCCAGAAAGATATACAATTTTCAGATCACAAAGAGACAAGTCCTATGTGTTAATAAAGTTCACCGAAATTTGAAAAAAAGTGGATCTAGAAACAAGATAACAAAAAAAGTATAAAAATGGAAGCTGCACAGGTAACGGCTATGTACGAAGTGAGAAATATATTTTCTTAACGAGGAGCACGACTGAATGATAGAATGGAGTTAAGTAAGCCACTCGGATTTTTTTTTTTTAATTTAACTGTTACGGATCGCATGTTCCAGTGGAAGTTGCTCTCCACATGTCTTTTGCACTTTACGAATTTTAACTTTAAATTCATTCATCGTTTTTGCTAATATATTTGTCAAGGAAGTTGTTATTCTGCATCCAACAGGTGGCAAAAACGAACATAATAAGGATAAAAAGATTTTTTTAGTCGCGTTCTGTTCTATAATTTTTCTACATTGTTATTCACTGAATAAAAACCTGTTATTCTCTTGATACAGACACAGAGCAGTTATCCCAGTTTGTACCCGAATCTCCCTGCATATTTCACTAACACTCAAATTTGTTTTATTTAGTGTAAACCTGAGAAACAAATTCCAAGTGTTTGTTTTACAATCCTGTGTTCGCACAATGTGAATTGTTAGGCTGCTATGAATTAAAAGTCTCGGCTGTTGCCAATTCACTTGCAGTGAGTCTGTTTTTCATCAGCCGCAGTTTCGTGTCGTCGCGCGGCATGCAGCACGCGTGGTCACGGCAAGTTCGGTGTTGTGGCAGCCCTGCCGGCTCGTCAGCTGGCCGCAGCCGTAAATTAGCGCAACTAACGAGAACAGCGCTCCTGCCGCCACAACGTTGTTATGCAAACCAGAGCACCACTAAAAAAAAGCAGAAACACGCCAGAAAGTTGCATCCGCTACCCCCGCTGGCACGGACCTCATTTTCGCAGCCGGTCTTAATAACACGCGTCCCATTTAGAACAATGATACAGTCTGGGATGTGTTTACAGTTATGCTTATCGCGTTACGTGAAAAAGATTTACGCAAGATGGCGGTGCTGCTAAAGGTGACTAGACTGGCTGTTGATGAAATTCGAAAATACACTGTTAATACGTGCAACATGGGAAAAAAACAACATATCCAAACTCAGGTTCTTATTCCACTGTAATCAATGGATTATACCGATAAAGTTATTGAAAATAGTAGATAATTAATCAAATGATGTCTAAGAAACTAGTTTTTGTTCTGTAACAAAAATTTAACGAATTGTTGTGTTAGCAAGCCGTGGTCATCAATTATAACCGAATTTAAAAAAAACTGTAGATGATATAATTCTACTAAAAGATATTTAATTTGCATCATACGACACAGTACTAACATTTACTGTTATAACTGTAGCACGTAGTCAAACAAACAGAAATAATGTTTCACCTTGCAGGAACTTAATTTTATCCATACAAGTAAACTAACACCCACGTTTAGATTTTGTTACAAGAGATAAAAGAAAGTTTTTTATTTTTGCTTATGGCTTCAAGCCACGCCTCATCGACGTAGAGCTCAGGAAAGGAATGGCGGTCATCGACTCGGAAGGAATCTTCGACCATTTCCTTTTGAAGCAACGCTCCAGGCATTCGCCTGGAATGATCTAAGGAAACCACGAAAACCCCACATCTGGACGGTCGGAAGGGATTCCAACCCGTGTCCTCCCGAATTCGAAGCCTGAACCTCACCTATCAGTCACCACGCTCGGCTTGACCTTTTCGTGCTGTTCACGGCAGCTACTTGCATTAGTCCAGGGATTTCTCAAATGATAATGTTCACCACGTGGAACGATGTTTCTCGGGATATGCATATGATAATTAAATCACCTGACTGGTGATACTATTCGTATTCAGAAACTTAACACAAAGCAAAACTACTTCGGCCTGCCACAAGAGGTCCAATTCATAGTACTGAGAAATCAAGGTTGACGGTAACGTGGTATTCTTGTTGCAATCAACTGCAAATAAAATGTTATTTAACTTAAAATACTGGCGCCTTAAGGCCTCTTGGTTGGTAAAGAAACTAAGCCTAAACAGTAGATAAAACTTTACTAACGATTTTAATGAAACAAACTTGATTTGTTACTTTAAACTTAATAATACAAAAATTGGGAAAGTTCTTGTAAACCACATATATTTTATAAGTAGGAGATAACTCGAAGTTACGAAGTATTACCATCTGGTTTTAACTCGTTTTCTGGAAACTACTCTTACAAGAAAGTTAAAAAATTTGGAAGTTTACGGCAAACGGAAACGATATTCGAATCTCACTTCTTACTTGTATCATGTACTAACTATAATTTCCAAATGGTAGTACTTCCACAAATAATCCAATTCGTATATAAATGGCCTTCGTGTACTTTGTATCAGTGCTATTAAGTAACATATCTCTGTGTTCAGTCACTGCTAATGGACGCAGGCAGCATTCCGATGTCGGAGTATTCTTGGACGGCTGAGAGGCGGCGTTGTTTCTGACGCGCAGGGCGTTTAATCTCAAACCTTTTGACGTCCTGATAGCTCGAAGTGCCTCGGTCGTAATTCACGGGACGTCAGCATTCCCTACTTTAGCGTAATTACGTCGGTTGGATCCATTTTCTAACTTCGCTGCAGGACCGTTGGGCTACTTGTTGTAGTGATTTCATTTTGGTGAAATACAGTAATGACTTTTTCTACATAGAAAAGATATATACGTTCAATATCTCGTATATAGTCTTGCCACCGACTACCTAGGAAACGCAAAATTTCAGAAAAAACAATTATAATTTTACTATGAGATTCCGTATGTTTATCTCTGCCAATGGTGCACTGTATTCGTTATTATAATAATGTGTTTGGCATTTTAGGCCTGGATATCCCCGCAGGATACAGGCGCAGATTTACAGAGTTTCGATTTGCCACGTATGCGTCTCTATCGAGGCTATCTTAAGATGTCCCGGTAATCCTAACGGGTAAAGGGGATCTACAATTTAACGTGGTATCTGAACCAAGGGAGCGTTATGGCTAAGTCTGATTGCACAACAAGCTGTGTAGTAAGTAAAAGTCGAGTTAAGTACTTTTGAAATTCCCCTCCGAGACAGGAATTCGAACCGAGGACCTTCTATGCCTTAACTATTGCACCACCGGGCCGGACTATACGTTAGTGATAGATGAATACGCGATAGCGATCCCCGGATGCCTGAGCTACCACCTCTCTCCTCATTTTTTTTTTTTTTTTTTTTTCGGGTTTGCAGACTTCTTGCAGTTCAAATGAGGGATGATCAAACCTCTGGTATAAGTTGGTGAACATGGTACTGGAAAATATTTTCCGCGAGGAGGACTCCCCTGATCATACCGGTGAATGAAAGGGAGAGAGTTTTTGGACATCTCTACTGTTGGTAACCACACTAGCGGATTTTTCAATCTTCATTAAGGGACATTGGTGCGTCTAGTTGTGCTGAAGACGTGATTAGAAGCTGTGCTCCCTGCCACTCTTTGTCGTGTTCACAGCATAACGGGGAGACTGAAGCTCTGGGACATGCATAACGACGACATTCGCTACCGAGCCTACTATTTTATACACCTAAGTTGGTTGCCCTGGTATCTGAGGGAAGCGATATGTCCCTGCTGCTAGATAGCATGCGGCACCTGCCGTCACAAATGTGCGTGACTGGTTGAAAGTCCAAGCACGAAGCCCCACGGGGAGGTTGCCACCCCTGCCACCAATTTGCACTTTGAGGCGCTCCTCCGGCATGGTAAAAAGAAAGGAAGACACATAGCAGTGTCACCTGCTGTTAAGTAAACAGTCCCTGGTCTTTGGTGTACTGGCCGAACACAAGACCAGAGATGGACGCAGCTCAGTTGGTCATCGGGCATTTTAGATATAAATGAGGCAGATAACTTTAACCGCCACCCTTGAAACCTTCATACTTCTTAACAATAAGAAAAAATTACAAAAAATCTGTCACACCAAGTACAGCAATGCTGTGGTGGTCACTTGAAAGGCGAAGTTAACAGCTGTGTGATTTTGAGTGATTTTTCACGCTGACTGTAAGAGGCAGTACTACTTTTGTAAGATACATGCTACTGTAATCCAGTTTAAAGTAGCGGGTATACGACAATTTAATAAAGTAATCCTTAGTTTCCTAAATAAAAAAGAAGCTTGTGCTTATATTAAAGGAACAAGAGTGTCCCACAGATAATTAGCTTATGATTCTGGAACAATAAATAACTTGTACAACTGTACTGCCCAGACAGGTTTCCCTGTGTAACTGCAGCCACAAACTTCAGATTTTAGTTTACAACTTGTCGCTACCTTTGGACGGACACTTCAGATACAATTTCCTCGTATATTTCATTGTGCGTCTATGTAGTTTTAAATGGAGACCCGTTTAGTAACGGGCTCACGTCTAACTGCAAATGTTAAACGCGACAGATGACACGGTGCTGAGCGGTGCAGTCAGCGTGGGATGTATTCGTCGGCGGCGGTGGAGGACAGCCCTCACCCTGAAGCCGCGCGCTCGCATTGTGGCGAGGAGGCAAGACGAATGTGTGGCTGGGTGTACCTCTATAGCGACTCTCAAGAGCCACTCAGCAAACAGGGTCACGCGCCAGACGTCGTCTGCACACGTTAAACATCACTCTCGCGGAGGCGAAATACATGCCTTACTCCCGGTGGTTCACGAAACAAACTCCGGGCAACTATTCAGCAACGCAAATACAGTATATTTAAGTTTGCGTTTGAAAGTACTATGGTTTTAATTAAATCTCGTCGACTGTGCTGTAAACGTTTTTGACCAAACTAAAGACAGCGTAAAGGAAAAAGAAACCAGTTATTGGAATGATAGAGCGAAAGAGGCCATCAAAGAACAAAATATAGTCAATCAATGCGGAGATATAATGAATCAAATTGAAGTATTGGCGTTACAGTGTGAGACGACTAAAGAAACTGCAGGAAAAAGAGTAATGAAAGAGCAAAACGTAACCAGCTGAATACAGTGTATGTTACTTGCAGTGAATTTAGTGGAATGCTGTATGCCAAAATGGTCAGTGATAGCAATTTTAATGAGGGTATGGAGAGATAAAAGTTTTAAGACAATTAAGAAACAATAATATACAAAGACATAAATGGATACATATACATTATCTCACTTCTGTACTGTCAGTGCCACCACCGAGGTAAAAGTTATTTACTGCACCTCCAGGTCACTTGCCTGCACTGACGTTAAAGGGCTCCGGTAGGATGGAAAATGATGAATTTTGTCATTTTAGTTTTTTGCTGATTATTGATCTTTGGAAAGTCCTTTTTAATTTGGTGTACATGAATGTTTCTAACCTAGAAGTTTTTTTAAAAAAGACTTTGTTGGCGTGGCAGTCTTCGCAGCGTCAAACTGAAAGGGGTTAAAAGGATTTTTGAGAGATCAGCAGCTGATGGGGTACAGTATATAAATTACCTGGCGGACGGAGATTCAAAGGCTTTCAAGGCAATTGAAGATCTGAAACCTAATGGACCAATTGTGACAGTAAAAAGGGTTGAATGTATTGCACATGTGCAAAAAAGAATGGGTATCCGCTTGCGACGCTTGGTATCAGGATGGAGAGGTAAAAATATGGATAACGGTAAAGGGTTGCTGGGGAAGAATAGACTTACAGGAGGCATAATTAAATAATTACAAAAGTATTATGGAATGGTCATTAGAAATAGCAAAAACAGTGTCGTAGAAATGAAACGATATGTTTGTTCTGTCTTATTTCATGTTGCTTCAACTGATTCTCGTCCCAACCACGGACTTTGCTCCAAAGGAACTGATATATGGTGCAAGTACAACAAAGCACAAGCAGCAGGCCAAACATTTGTGCACAAGGATGGTTTACCATCTGCTCTCATTGAGGAACTTAGCCTATATTCAGGGATTTATCTGATGTACAGCTACTGAAGAAGTATTTACATGGTCGTACCCAAAATCCAAATGAGTACATAAACAGTGTTATTTGGTCAAGAATTGCAAAAACTGTTTTTGTATCAATTAATGCTCTTTATTTTGGTGTTGATGACACTATAATGAGTTTTAAAAATAGTAATTTGTCAAGGTGTAAGGCATTGAAGAAACTGAGTATTAGCGTTGGGTATCACACCATACGAGCTATGTACAGGCTTGACCAGGAAAGGGTTAGTGTGTCAGAGAAAGCATTGAGGAAAGGGGAAGAAAAGGCACGAGAGAAGAGGAGAAGACTAAAGAGAAGGCTGGAAGAAAGCTATCAGGACGATCCAGATCACCCTAGTTATAGTTCTGGAATGCACTGAAACTTTGACAGCATTTTCCCGTAAGTTTTTGATAGTTTTAGTGCACCTTTTCTTGGAAACTACCTGCAAGAACTTTCTGAAACTTTTACAGCCTTGAAAGTATGTTTCTGTGAGTATTTTAACTCAGGGATATTGTATCATACCTTATAGTTTGTAAATTATTGACTGGACTGCACCTCCAAAAGGGCAAAAAATTTGAATATTTTTTTAAAAAATAATTCTGCCAAAACAATCGGAACTTTGGGAAATCCGTGTGTTAAAGTATTGGAAAACCATCATAGATTCACCCTATTTTGTTTCAGATATGTATCACAATTAGTTGTTGAGAGAAGGTACAATGAAGTTCGCAAGAAATACATGGGAGAGAGACACCCTACCGGAGCCGCTTGATAAGGAACAGCTTATATCAGCTCAGCTTATGGAGTTAAAAACACTTTTGTTGGCAGAACCACAGTAATGACACAGTAGACATCAGAGACTGTTTTGATATCACGCAAGTAAATATCCTACGTAACAGACAATAAAAGCATGTAGCCTGAACAAGAGGATAATAGAATAATTAAAAGGATTACGTTAAAACTATCCGTGATATAGTGATCAGAATTTGTTATGATTAGCTGTAATTAAGTGACAATGGTAAATGCGATCTGCTGGCAGTGAGTTTCGTCTGTACTCTGCAGACCAAAATTAGGTGCGGAGGGTGTGGTATCGCAGGGGATGGTTTACACGATTTTACGTCTTCCCTCTACCATTTCATCTTCTGATTGCGCGAGGGAAGATTTTTACGTCCCTGTTTTATGGACTGTCGTCGTGTCCTGGGCGAGAAGACCAGGTCGGCAATGTTCACGTCCCACAGTAAATATCAGCGATAACGTTCCCGCCGACAGACTGGCTCCAGACACGAACAGCGTGCGGTTCTGATTCCCTCGCCCTCCACCATTTATCAAACGGCTAACGCTTCTTTAAAGCTGTACCGTGATTGCACCTGCTGCTTTGCTTGCATCTTGATTTTCAGGACGTTTAAACCTGTTCACTGTATGATTCCAATTATAGCGAAGTACGTAAATAGTGTAATTTTGCACATATTTGTAATTCTAATAGGGCCAATCTAATGCAACATTGGTTTCCATTGGAGTTGTTGTATCGTTATCTCTGGTGTGTTGATTATAAGAATGTCTTTGTATTAAGATATAGAGGAGGGAAATTGTTGTGCTATAAAAATAATGTTTGCCTTGTTTTTATTGAAAAGAATTGTTTAAAGATATGATTTTCACATAAAACCAGTTGGTTTGCTGAGGTGAAGTGAGAGTACGTAATATTTTAATGATCCCGAATCAAAAAGTGCCGGAAAGGCTACAGGAGTAAACTTGCGTAATTTTTAATAAATCATAGTGACAGGAAGAAACAAAACTAAATAAATTACGCGATAAGTGACTTCCGCTGTTCTGTTTAACAACGGAGTGCATCACTGGATTTCTGTTCTTAGTGAGTCGCATTTCATCTCTGTTTAAACTATTTCATTTGTGCAAAATTTAAATTTAGAGATTGAATTGAAATGAAAGCCTTAGGTTTGACAAAAAATGTTTTACCTGTCTGTGGCTCTTTATTGCTTTCCGAGCATGTGTCTCCCTCTGACAATCTTTCTTGGACAGTAGAATGAGATGACATCTAACTGTTCATGAATTAGAGACCAAGATGTGATCAACTTTTCATTTATTTACGTTCATTTTAAAATGATACTTTTTACGGTACTATTTTTCGGTACTAGATAACTCCTCCGTTATATGAATTACGTTTAACAAATCTTTTTGTAATGAATCTGAATGTTATTCCAGTATAAAGTATTAGAGCAATGAGACAATTTTTTTTTACTTATGGCTTTACGCCTCGTCGACGTCGAGGTCGTTAGAGGCGGGATGTGACTGGAGATAAGGAACGGGAAGGAATTTGGATTTAACTTTATGAAGGAAGCGTCCCTGCATTCACCTAGAGTAATTTAGGGAGACCATGGACAACGCAAATCTTGATACTCGGACGGGGATTCGAACCGCCGTCCTCCCGAATGCGAGGCTAGAACGTTAACCGCTCACCCACCACGCTCGGTACAATGTGACGAATACAAACTACAGTTGACTACCAACACAGTGGCAGGTGATAGCAAAGCTTCACCTCGATTTAAATGTTACAGCAAACTATGTCGCTTTGCTGGACATTCATAGTTCATGACGAGTGGAACTAATTTCCAGTGTGACATAAAACTGAAAGCGTGAGGTAGAATTTTTTTATTTTTTTTTTTTTCAGGACAATTTTGAAATTTACAAATATATCTTTCAATCCCAAAAGTTGAAGAAATGCAACACAGCCAGTTAACATTATTTATCTAACGAAGTGCAAATTGGCGTTAAGTACGCATGAGAAAATTGTAAAGTCATCGCAGGACAAACGCATCAGTTGGTTGACAAGTCGGAGCACAGCTAATACGGAGTCGTGACCGGAAGGACATCGCATTGAGGAGGCGAGGCCATAGCAGTGACGGACGGGCAAGCGACGACTGGCAATGAGCCACGCCAACGGCACCCGCTAAGCAAACTAATCGCAGGGGACAGAGTTGAGATGTCTGTTCAGATTACGCTCCCAAGCTGGCCTTTCTGCTTGGATCATGTGTTCGCTCATAATTGACAGAATTCAGCTACCAACACATCAAACCGGATGTTATCGACTATAGAGCGCGCGAAAGGAAGGTAGCGTTGAATCAACTTCCATTCCAATCGCTCGTGGGATCCTCATAAGGACAATACCTATTAGACAACTAGCACTATTTTCTATCGGGGCTAATCGAGAATTTTGATAAGATTAATTGAATGCAGGAACCATCTTTACCCACATTCAACGTTGATTTTATTTGGTTGAGCAAACAGTTCCTGCCTATCAGTTTTAACATTAACAGTAGTTTTCGTGGACACCACACTTAAAGAAACTTCATCGCTGTTCCACAAAGTTATTGAGAAACTAATCCGCATGTCGGTGATATGACAAAATGATCCGGCGGCTACTGTTTAAACCGAAACAGCAAACGGGATATCTCGTAAATCAAACACCTGGAACATTAAACATTACCAACAGTTTAGATCTGTTTAAACCGGTGCGGGTAAAACTTCAAACAAAAGCAAAAATCATAAACCGAAAAATGTAACACACAGGTACGGTATGGAACTAAGATGACGGATCATGGGAATGCAGAACCATTTTTATCCTGAAAAGATGATCCCCTTATTAATTTCGTTAATGTATTTTTTAAAGCTGAACGCTTAAATGGGTTTGTAAAGAGACGAAAATGTAATCACATCTTAGAGCTCTTAGAGTTCCTTGAAGTAGTAGGTTCACCGCAAGTTTATTTTCAAGCCTTTCAGACCCATACACCCTAATAACGCAGCTACATCCCAGAGATGTTGCTTAAATTCGAGCACAAAAATTTAATTTAAAATTTTCTTAATGTAAAGAGTATTTGTTCCTGCATTTTACCAGTATTACCTCTTTTTTAAAAATAAACTAATTGTTTCATAGGGATAAAACATTAGAACTAATTGAAGTAAATTAACATCTTTCTATGGAACTCACAGTTTCACAAATTAACAAAATATTTTGGGTAAAACAAGTTCTACATTAAAACTACTTGGGGAGAGAAAAGATTATACCAGTATTAAACACTTGCAGGGAACTTTCGAACCTTAAAATTAAAATTAGCGTAGTGTATCAATTTTAATTGGAACATGTTAGGATGTTATCAAATCAGTTCTCGAAAATAAAAGTAACGCAGAAAAGTTTCGTGAAAATAATCGTCATTTTATTATACAAATTGAAGCAAAAGGATTTGATTGAAAAACTTAAATTTCTTTTAACAAGATAATTTTTATATCGCCTAAAAACCATTCCAAGTGCTAGCAGGATGTGTTACTGTTGTACATTGCTTATTTTTTCGCATATCTTTCAACAGTTTATTACAGTTCAAATCTTTTATATAATTTATTGTGTTGTAGGTAAGAAACGTTTAAAGCAGTTTGAAATGAGCTTCATAGAGTAGATAGTAAGTGGATGTCTACACAGAATCTTAGTATTTGCTTAGTATAATTATATAAATAAGAAACAAAGATGGCTGGGAAAATGAAACCAATTTACACCCAGTATTTATAGGTGTTGAAATCAACCCATTGTACTATCTCATCTTTAAGATCTGGATACAAAGCAAAATAAATCTGTGGAAGGGATATTTAAATCAACTGCAGACTAATTTTTGGAGATCACCATTTAATAAGGATGTTCGTGACTAAAGTTGATTTCCCAACATTCGAACAGTCGCAGATTGAATGCTACATTAGTATGTGCAAGTCTCTTAAAACTGTAACAAGCTGGCATAGACGAAGCATTTATTGTGTCTTTCGAAAGTAGACAGCAAATGCTGGACCATTTCCTCCAGTCACTCTTCACAAGGTTCGGATGCACTGACCGTTTTGTCACCTCACAATATTTTGTCACAACTTAATTACCCTTAAATAAAGCTGTTAAAATATAACACTCGAGGTCACAAACCGTCACGACTAGGTGCGTTACGCGAACTTTAGAAACCACAATTTTCAGCTAAAACGTTATATGTTTCACACAAACAAACCATCAAATAGTCGGCTCGCAAATAATGGCACACGTCATTCGGAGACGGAGTATTCCGTGCGAAATCTCCAAAGTAAGAAACAGAAAGAAAGAAAATCTAACTTTTCCCGCCATTGCTCATACGACGGCGGTAAAAGCACTTTGAGATATATTGCAAAATGTTACATCACGTGATTTTGCAGTTGCAGATAGATATCTACTGTTTGTTTCATACGCTGAGTGTTAAAAGGAACTGTAAATATTTGACAGAAAATTTTTTTGATTTACGTATGATTAGAATGTTAACATGATTCGGAAAATACGATTATTGTCAAGTGAAAATTCTCACATTCTGAAAGTATAAACCACTGGAGAAATGATTCCGTGTAGAGTAACGTCTTTGCATTTGCTTTGTACCAGAGTGACGAATGTATCAGGGAGGATACAATGAGAAAGCGTCAGTGAAAAATCATAAAGTCCTGTTAGTATTAGAGACGGTAAGCAGGAGATGCACAAGGTAAGTAAGGGACCAAGCGTGGTGGGTGAGCGGTTAGTGTTCTGGCCTCGCATTCGGGAGGACGGCGGTTCGAATCCCCGTCCGGGCATCCAGATTTGACTTTTCCATGGTTTCCCCAAATCACTCCAGGCGAATTCCGGGATACTTCCTTCAAAAGGTCATGGCCGAATTCCTTCCCTTACCTTGTCCCCAATCCTTTACCGCCTCTAATGATCTCGATGTCGACGAGGCGTAAAGCCATAACAAAAAAAAAATGTAAGTAAGGGACCTGGGTTGTGAGTTGCGGTGGAACGTTGCGAGTCCCGCATTGTTAGTACCAAACAGAGGATTTGGAAGAGTTCCAAAGGAGGGCAGCTTGATGTGTTTTGAGAACATTACTGCCAGACACACTTTGTTACTAACATTATGACAGGTTTTGGTTTGGGAATCACAGGAAGTCTAGGCCACCAAAGAGAGTGTGTGACGACATGGTTCCCCAGCCCCCGCCACGTACTGTTTACCAGTGGTTCAAGGGAATTAGGAGTACCAGTTAATAAATCGGTTCGGAAAGAATAATAGAAGTTCTATGTAAAATGAAAAGTCTCACATCAGATTACCTCATAAAACCATACTAGTGCGACTTGAGACCTAGCTCGGCGAGTGAGTACAAAACGTTCGGGAGGACGAGGGTTTCCATGGTATCCAGCAGACTGCCGGGATGTCCATGCCTCAGTTCTCCCATCCTCTGTCGCTTCTAATAACCTCGTTGTCGACCACGTGAAAAGCGCTAAGAGAAAAAGGTACGAATCCACTAAGAACAATGAAAGGAAATTTTAACATGGTGACTTCAGTGAGAGGACTTTAATCAAGAACAGGCTAAGGTAATGTTGCAAGAAGTATACTCCTTTATAGATAAATCAAATTGCAACACGTAGAATTAACAAGTGAGGTGAATACATAAGTGATGAGGCCTGGATGAATACTGGACGAAGAATGGGTAGGAGTACGTGGAAGTAAAGACGAATTCGTGGCGGTAATTGAGAATTTCATTTTAGTTATTAGAGAATGAGGGAGTTTTCATTTGCAGGTATGGAACGGAGGACAAGCGTAAAATATCGAGGGTGGTTAGAACGAGATAACTCAGTCACTGCAAGGATTTAAAGTAAAATTTGCATGAGGTTCATTGCAGTTAATGATAAAAATAGTATCTGACATGACCAAGAATGGTGATCAGCGGAGAATGTTGATGGCAGTAGTGGGTAAACATATGTGCGGCGCCATCTTGTTTTTCCCCCCCCTCCGATTTTAATTGATTTTAATTGAATTGCGTGGGGTCCTTAATTGATTTTAATTGAATTGCGTGGGGTCCTTAATTGATTTTAATTGATTTGCGTGGGGGGGAGCCCTAATTGATTTTAATTAAGGCTAATTGAATTGCGTGGGGTCCTAATTGAATGAAGGAGGGGAGCCGAGGAACTAGGGGAGTTTAATTGAATTAAGGAGGGGAGCCGCTGCAATCTCACATCTGTAACCTCAGATTGACCTTATTATTTCCTTATGTACAGCGGTCACCGGACAGTTTTTCCCCCATGTATTCTTATGGACGTATGTGTGAGCCCACTTTCCCCCTCCTCGCCGCGCACGTGCCGGTAACTAATTGAATGCGGGTTCGTAATTGAACGCACACAGCTGCGCTACACCCGGAAGCCATCAATTATCGCTCCCCTCGCAGCTGCATGATGCGGGTTCGTAATTGAATGTGCACAGCTGCACCACACCCGAATTATCGCTCCCCACGCAGCTGCAGGATGCGGGTCCGTAATTGAATGCGCCACACCCGGAAGCCATCAATTATCGCTCCCCACGCAGCTGCATGATGCGGGTCCGTAATTGAATGCGCCACACCCGGAAGCCATCAATTATCGCTCCCCTCGCAGCTGCATGATGCGGGTCCGTAATTGAATGCGCCACACCCGAATTATCGCTCCCCACGCAGCTGCAGGATGCGGGTTCGTAATTGAATGAGCACAGCTGCACCACACCCGTGGACCTTATTAACTAAAGTGTTTAAATAAATAACACATTTTTATTTTATTTCTTTTTTTATTTCACCCACCATTGGGCAATTAAAAATACATTTTCAACAGCGCATATAGCGTTACAAAATAAATGTCCTTTACAAAGTTTTATCAAATTATTTTTCTTGAGTTCATGTAGAGGCGGGCATCCTAAATCTTCTATATTGTAGCAGACTTTCTTGCGAATAATCTTCTGAAACCAACGAGCCTTCTCCCGTCCTTTAACGTAAATAATGGAGTCATCTTCATTTGTGATTGCATGTAGAATAGTACATAGTTTGCTAAAGGTTATACCAGCAGCAGTCCAAGGTATTCCATGGTAATTATTTGTCAGCCATTTGACTGTTGGCTCATTACCTCCACGTGATGGTGAATTTACAGAGATGCAATGTGTGGCGATAATGTTGTCTGATTGCACTACACAGACGGCAACTTCTTTGAAGATAAATACTCCTTCTCTCGTCTTGAATCCTTGAGCGTCCAGGAAGATGGTCGGCATGATACTGGGTGGCAATGATGGGCGCTACCTGGTTTTATGCGAGCTTACGCACAACACTTGTTAGCGGTACGTATTCCACAACACGGTCGTGAAGGATTAGACAGTATGCGGCGGTGTAGGCTGGAAAATTGTCAGTGCTATCAAACTCCATACGAATATCTACAGGCCCTGTTTTTACCGACTCATTTTGATGTGAACAGTCGATTACGGCGATAGGAGCAGTAGCGACAAAATCTTCACGGTTTAGTAGTGGTGAAGGATGCTCCCGTTCGTAGTAAGTTTGTTGGAATCTTGCATACATATCGTACAATACTGTGGTTCGATTTTTCTTAAAGTCCAAATTCATGTTCTCGTAGGGGTACGCCACATCATTTAGAAACACTTTGACGTTGGCAAGATTGCAGTGGTCAAATAAAGCCGCACTTAATGTTTCATTTCGTTTCCTGTTTGTTTGAAATCCTAGAACAACGAACCTAGGTTTCTCCAGCTGTGTTGATGTTTTCAAAGACCAAATTTGAGTTTTGCTTATAGGAAGTAGCGGGTACTCCAACAAATCCCAGCTTCGGAAATTAATTCTAAGTGGCTTCCCACTGTCCACAATCTTAAGCAACGCCAGTTTTTCTCTCTCACTTACTTGTAAATGAGGCACCACCCATGCTAATTTACTGATGGCGAATTTACTTTTCTGGGGGTTTGGATTGGCTTGTACATATGAATTTGTATCGTCCCTAGATCGAATAAGTATTAGTTCTTGTTTTACATTTGCAAGTATCCTTTTAAAGTCTTCACAAAAACCCAAGAGCATACTCAGCGGAATACATACATCAAAGTAACCATTTCCAAGATCGCGTTGCCCCCATCCTGAGTTCTCCAACAGACCAATTTGTTGAGGACCAGCAGAAATAAGAGTCTTTATTGTGCTTGTGACACCTACATTTCTATTTCGGTCTATTTCAACTCCATTAATTTCTAACCGAATTTCCTCAAATAGGAACGCAAACGCATTGGATGTAACAATTGAATTTGTAGCCCCAGTTCCATCTGACTTGAGAAATCTTCCTTCAATATGCAAGAAACTTTCCCCAGGCAGTGTATATGTATCCTGGTTCTGAATAGGTATCCGAATTTCATCATTATTATTAAATGTTGTGGGCGTATGTGGTTGGTGACTCAAAAACTGTTTACGCGTCACCGACTCATCAAATTCCACACTGGAAGTTATATCAAGCACTTCATCCATGATTTTTAACTGTATAGCCTAACGACTGTAGGAAGAGCACGTTAGCAGGAGTTAACCGTTTCACTGCAGGTGTTACCCGTTTCACTGTCGGTTCACTACTGACAATTGTTTGAGTCTGCCTCTTCTTATAACGAGCGCCCATTCTTTATATGTAGCCTCAGAGTAATAGTTTCTCCTCTGAAATCCACTAAATTGCCGTCCTGATCGACAACTCTAATGTGAATGCTGTTGAGCGTTTTCACCGTGATGGGAAGATAGATGACGTTTGCAGGTACTTCTACAATCTTGTACCCTGGCGGTACTGTTGGAAAAAACTCGTGTAGTGTATGCCCCAGCTTATCGTTGACGTAATTTCCCGTACATATGCTGCACTCTATCCTTATCGCGTTAACTTTGAAGATCTGCACAGTGTAGTCTGAGGTATGAAATCCCGGTTTTAACACACGTTTAGAAAATCCAAGCAGTGAGCCAATTGAGTTTGGTTTCGTGAAATCTATTTCCACAGGTGTTTGTATCTCACACTTGAGTGAATTGTTGTTTGCTTTAATAACCAGTTTCTCGTTATTTGTAAGCCGAGCCAAATAACTGGCCAAGTCGTCAATATCATACGATCCTGTAGGAATATCTATCACTTTATTCTTCGAGTAATGAAATTTGCAATTTGACTTATCAATGTTCGGAATCGAGTTGTATGTTTGAAAATCTACTAAGCCGATCGTATACTCGCCTTGACTCAAATCTATCGGTGGAAAGTAATCACAGCTCAAGACTGAACTGTTACCGGACAAGCAGAGTGTCACAGACATGTGTTACCCCGACTAAGGTTCATGCAAGACTGATGTTATGCATTCTGATGCAGGAATTTTAAACATAAATGTCCACATATGTGCGTACCGAATTCCTGGTGTCGTTGCACATTGTACTGTATTCTGTTGCCTGCAAAGTATCGCTGCAATTCCAATGGCGGAGGTAAGTCACCAAAACTATCGAAATATTTCACTACACCATCCTTGTACTTGATGTACGCAACCCAGTGCGTCCCAGCATTTTCAGCACTGTCCAAGTTCACAATTCCACATTCACGTTCACTAATTTTTTGAGGTAATGCATCGCGCATGAAGACACCACGAAAATGAGGTATACGCAAACGCTTTACATGTCTACGTATATCGTCATCGGTCAACGCCTGATCAGACTTTTTTTTTTTCAATCCAGATCCATCTTTCCGGTATGGCTTTAAATACAGACCTTTACCCCTCATTGCAATTGCCTCCATGGTTTCATTGTGTCGTTTCTGTTCAGTCAACTGCTTTTTTGCTTCTTTAGCAGCTTTGACGGCTCTGGCGATGGCTGAGGCTCCACCGGCAAGAGCTCCGGCAGCCGACAATCCGGCAAAAATAGGGATTAAGGGGAGGATTCCACCCTTCTTCGTCTTCTTTTTCTTTTTAATCCCTGCACCCAACTTTAGCTTGGCACGCATAGCGCCGTTAACTAGTAACGCGGCCGCCCGTTCACCGAACTTTGCATCTTTGGCTTTCATTCTGACTGAAGCCTTCTCTGCGAGTATGCGGTCTGCATTACGTCTGTCGGCACCCTGTGCATACGCAATGTCATGCTCCCTGCATGCTGCATCTAGTGGATTGATCCCCGTCTGGCCGAGTTTCAGACGTTTTTCAAGTTTCGTCCCGGGTCCACAGAACTGGTAAGTTGGAATGTGTGCCTCAAATGGCATTTTGTCGACGAGCTTGTTTAAGAAGCCACGGCCCTTCTTCTTCTTCGTAGGAGGCATTGTTATCGACTGAATGATTTTACGTATTCGCGCGTCTATATATACCCCGTGCAGCAAAGAAACCTTGTCAAAATGCGATTCGTCAAGCAGCAAGCAACATTACCCGTGAGTAATGCAGATGTTGCCGGCACCAAGCGGAAGAAGAACGGACCTCTGTTCCCCGAGACAGTGAGAGCGATAGTTTGTGGACCGTCAAACTGTGGTAAAACCAATCTTGTGCTGTCCCTGCTGGAACACCCAAATGGGCTTAGATTTGAAAATGTATATGTGTTTTCAAAATCGTTGTACCAGCCAAAGTACCAGTTGCTAGGTGAAATACTGAAACCCATTAAAGAAATTAAGTATTTAACATTTAGCGATAATCAGAATGTGCCTCCACCTAGTGAAGCGCTACCAAATTCAGTGTTTGTGTTTGACGATGTATCGTGTGAGAAGCAGAATAATATACGAGATTACTTTTGTATGGGGAGACATAGGTCAGTAGACTCTTTCTACTTGTGTCAGACATACAGCCGTATACCTAAACAGCTGGTGAGAGACAACGCCAACTTGATTGTACTCTTTAAACAGGACGACATGAATCTCAAACACATTTATAATGACCACGTGAACACAGATATGCCGTTCAGCGAGTTTAAGAACTTATGTGGTACTTGTTGGAATGCGAGCAAGCATGGATTTGCAGTTATTGACAAAGACTGTGATATGTATCATGGACGGTACCGCAACGGGTTTGATTCGTTTTTAAATAAATAGACAAGCACACTAGGTACTATCATCATTGCAGCCATGGACAAGTTTGGGAGAACTTCGACGATACAGAGCAGGAGAGTTTTGGTGTACCCACCTCAAAACATACTTCTTACAAAGGACGGTAATTTGGATTGCCAAGGTAGAATACTCAAACATGTAGCTGACCCCATCGACGATGATGATGTTGCATCCAAACAATACATTGACAAGGCAACCAGCGATGCAGCAATGCTTCTGAAGGAATTACAATCGACAGTAGTTACCATGGTTATAACTATTGCGGTAACAGATTTGATTAAAGATCGTGCATACATTCTAGAGACAGGTCTTAACTATTACGAAATTCCTGTCAATGGTGTAATCCTCTCAGTAGCCAAACCGGGCAGGGTTGATGTAATAGTGAATTGGATTAAAACTGCAAGGATAAACTTTGTGAAGCAAGGTGATCATCTTATTTTTATCCCAAATGCTCAACCCCACAAGCCATTTACAGCAACATTAACTATCAAGTATAAAATAGTACAATAAACTCTCATAAGCTTCATTCGATGCTTAAACATGGATACGACAACAACTAAACGAGGCATCATAAAGGCCCGAAATGCAATTCGACGCAAGTTACTTGAATTGAAAACTGGCCAAATCGACTCTGAGAAATTTTTCAAAGATTCTTTAAGACCTGTGACGGATACAATAGAAAATGTTTTCTTACCTCCGCGACATCAGCAGCAGCAGCAGCAGCAACCTCCAGGTATGATCAAAGATTTCTTGAAGTCACTCAATCGAAGTGAAAGAGATTATGATTCGGTGTACGGTGTCCGGAAGAAAAATGATTCGCTAATGATTGGAAATACTCCTATGATTATAGATGGAGATGTTATACAGATTGATGGAAATGAATATGAAAGAACTCAAGGCTTAATGGAACTGTTGTTCTTAAAAAACCCCAAAAAATTTACCAACATGGACTTGAAAAGTTATTATGAAATACTAGACACCACGAATGCACACAGAGTGAAATTTATTCCATCTGGAGAAGTTTTGAAAAATACAACCACTAAGTATAAAAACATAATCTCTAAACTTGACAATCAGTCGGGTTCTGGTCTTCTTCCCATGAAGGAATATGTGTATTGGGACGATCCGAATGAGCTCGTTGAAAGATTGAAATTACTTACCGCATCAACATCAGCAGGACACACTGCACACTCCAACGAAATTTTGTCGGTGATTGAAGAACTTCGTGAGAGAGACATTATCGTGTAACATGGATCAAATTGTAGCTGAACTCCATAGACCGGCTAGAAGGAATTTCCCAAGACGCCGGGTAATAATCAAAGGTCTTGACGACCTATGGCAGGCTGATATTGTAGAAATGATCCCGTATTCTCGTAAAAACAGTGGCTACAAGTATATCTTGATGGTGATTGATACTTATTCAAAGTTTGCATGGGCTCTACCTCTCAAGAACAAAACGGCTAGTGTGGTTGTCGACGCTATGAAGAAAATACTTAATGGTGATCGTGTTCCTAAAAATTTACAGACTGACAACGGAAAAGAGTTTTACAATTCAAAGTTTAAATCGCTCATGACAAGTTATGGTATTAATCACTACTCAACATATACTCATCTTAAAGCATCAATAGTTGAGCGACTCAATAGAACTATCAAGAATGCAATGTGGCAAGAATTCAGCAGACGTGGTTCACAACATTAAGTGCGGCTTTATTTGACCACTGCAATCTTGCCAACGTCAAATTGTTTCTAAATGATGTGGCGTACCCCTACGAGAACATGAATTTGGACTTTAAGAAAAATCGAACCACAGTATTGTACGATATGTATGCAAGATTCCAACAAACTTACTACGAACGGGAGCATCCTTCACCACTACTAAACCGTGAAGATTTTGTCGCTACTGCTCCTATCGCTGTAATCGACTGTTCACATCAAAATGAGTCGGTAAAAACAGGGCCTGTAGATATTCGTATGGAGTTTGATAGCACTGACAATTTTCCAGCCTACACCGCCGCATACTGTCTAATCCTTCACGACCGTGTTGTGGAATACGTACCGCTAACAAGTGTTGTGCGTAAGCTCGCATAAAACCAGGTAGCGCCCATCATTGCCACCCAGTATCATGCCGACCATCTTCCTGGACGCTCAAGGATTCAAGACGAGAGAAGGAGTATTTATCTTCAAAGAAGTTGCCGTCTGTGTAGTGCAATCAGACAACATTATCGCCACACATTGCATCTCTGTAAATTCACCATCACGTGGAGGTAATGAGCCAACAGTCAAATGGCTGACAAATAATTACCATGGAATACCTTGGACTGCTGCTGGTATAACCTTTAGCAAACTATGTACTATTCTACATGCAATCACAAATGAAGATGACTCCATTATTTACGTTAAAGGACGGGAGAAGGCTCGTTGGTTTCAGAAGATTATTCGCAAGAAAGTCTGCTACAATATAGAAGATTTAGGATGCCCGCCTCTACATGAACTCAAGAAAAATAATTTGATAAAACTTTGTAAAGGACATTTATTTTGTAACGCTATATGCGCTGTTGAAAATGTATTTTTAATTGCCCAATGGTGGGTGAAATAAAAAAAGAAATAAAATAAAAATGTGTTATTTATTTAAACACTTTAGTTAATAAGGTCCACGGGTGTGGTGCAGCTGTGCTCATTCAATTACGAACCCGCATCCTGCAGCTGCGTGGGGAGCGATAATTCGGGTGTGCTGAAGCTGTGCGCATTCAATTACGGACCCGCATCATGCAGCTGCGAGGGGAGCGATAATTGATGGCTTCCGGGTGTGGCGCATTCAATTACGGACCCGCATCATGCAGCTGCGTGGGGAGCGATAATTGATGGCTTCCGGGTGTGGCGCATTCAATTACGGACCCGCATCCTGCAGCTGCGTGGGGAGCGATAATTCGGGTGTGGTGCAGCTGTGCACATTCAATTACGAACCCGCATCATGCAGCTGCGAGGGGAGCGATAATTGATGGCTTCCGGGTGTAGCGCAGCTGTGTGCGTTCAATTACGAACCCGCATTCAATTAGTTACCGGCACGTGCGCGGCGAGGAGGGGGAAAGTGGGCTCACACATACGTCCATAAGAATACATGGGGGAAAAACTGTCCGGTGACCGCTACCGCTGTACATAAGGAAATAATAAGGTCAATCTGAGGTTACAGATGTGAGATTGCAGCGGCTCCCCTCCTTAATTCAATTAAACTCCCCTAGTTCCTCGGCTCCCCTCCTTCATTCAATTAGGACCCCACGCAATTCAATTAGCCTTAATTAAAATCAATTAGGGCTCCCCCCCACGCAAATCAATTAAAATCAATTAAAATCAATTAAGGACCCCACGCAATTCAATTAAAATCAATTAAGGACCCCACGCAATCAATTAAAATCAATTAAAATCGGAGGGGGGGGGAAAACAAGATGGCGCCGCACATATGTTTACCCACTACTGATGGCAATTCGATTCTAGTTCATTATACTAACGAGCATGCTAGTGGAACAAGTAGCAGAAACGCTGAGCACAGCAAACAACAGACTCTAAGACCAGTGTTCCTGCACGCACGACCTGAACGAGCCATGACCCTGGCCAGCGAGCAAACGTTGGTGTGTCCGTCGGTGCTCTTAGGGAGTCTCTGGAGAGGCGCAAAGCAGCTTAGAGGCAGGCGTGGACGGCTGTGTCCACGGGGATTACAGTCAACTCCCTGCCAGACAGCGCGCAGAACAACCTGCTCCCTGCCATCGCGACAGTCGACAACGGCTGCAAGAGTCTACGGCGCTTCACATCAGAGAGAATGGGTGTGAGAAACGGGATCCTCTTACACTCAACTCTGAAATCAGGTACACGTGACACTTAAAAAATCCGACAGATAGAAGGATTTTGAGAGAACGACACACCAAGAAATGATGAGTTTATGCTGCAGAATATAGCTATGTTTTACAAATAAATAATGCTATGAAAATAGATATCCTATCAAAACTAACAGTTTTCAAAAAAAAATTAAACATTGGAGCAATTCGCTTTCCTGGAGTGCATATTTAAAAATACAAGCACACAATATATGGGAATGGAAGCATTTGTAAGACAAGATTCCACAAAGTATTCCACCAGAAAAGGAACTTAACAAATGAAGATGAATTATATAACTTCAGAGACGTTACAACTCATGGATGAAAAGAATTTTACAGAAAAAAAGTTGTCTCTTGTGAGATATGCAGTTACAAATAAATTTTTACTTGGAAATATTTACCTAGAAAAGAAACAGTATGTGTACATTAACATAAATATACATGCAGTTTATAAGTAATATGTCTACTCCTTTATCTTCTTCCTATCTGTTTTTCCGTTTATCCTAAGTGTTCACTTATCCAACGTAGTTACAACTATGTTTACAGCCGGCTTGCTGGTTACTAGCCGAGGTACAAGTGTCGCCATCTGCCACTTACGTTCTGTGTTATTAGTGCTGACGCGTTGGGAACTGTGTAGCCTAATTATTGAGACGAAATACTGGGTATCGTAGCAGCTTGGCCCTAGATGGTTACGGCTTAGAATCTTTAATGACGATAGACAGTACCTGCCACCCAAGTGCTGAGCTCTCCCTTGCTCACGTCCACGTTCCAGTACGGCTTGCCTTTAATGCCCACAGTCCAACTGATGAGCTAAATATGTTTATCTCTCTTAACATTAATTTGGATGGAATTGGACATACATGTATTAATAGATGTTATATTAGTTTGAACATCGATACAATTCCTGTATCCTAAAAGATGTTCGAACGTAAAAGGTAATCACAGAAACTATCTACGAAACTGCAGCTGAAATTGGAATAAAATTTCATACAAAAAATAATAAACAGCATTACGCACAAGTACAATAGATGAAATCACCAAATAAAGTTCGGGCGGGTTGATAAATTCAAATGTTTGTGAGAGTTTGTACAATGAAATGGCCTTGATAACACAATCACCAATGAGGGATTAAGAAAAATCAGTAATTGATAGAAAAAATTGATATTACAACAAGCAAAAAGTAGACACCAACCAATAGTAATTTAAAAAAGGCACTACATAAATCAGAATTCCCGATATTATATGAAAGAGGGGAACAGGGAGAACTGAAAACGAAACAAAGGAAATTACTCAGGAAACTTTTAAACCCAAAAACGAGCACATAACGTCTGGACAAAAATGAAAAATGAACATTAATGCTACAACGTATAAAAAATTACAGACATGAAAAAGAAAAAGAAATCTCAAATGTTATGGACACTTTACATAAGAGACAGCTTCCTTAATTTAAAAAACCCCACAGGATGACTACAATAATCAAGAGGAGCTTTGGAAAGACTCAAAATCGCGGATCGCATCCTTAATGGTAAAGAATAATTCAGATGACTGATTGTCGCTGAAACATTTCCGATCCTTCAGTCAAAACCTCAGCCATTGAGACTGACGTCAAATGAATAAAGGCAGACCATCAGAATACGCTTGAAGACGGTCTGCAATTACAAAAAATAAATATATGGACTGTATCGCTGACTGTGGTTCCAAGTGACTTCATACCTCGTCGACGACAAGGAGGTGGGAAAGGAATTAGGCGCGGGCATTCACCTCTAGCAATTTGCGGAAACCATAGAAAACCCAAATCTGGAAGGCCAGACGAGGATTCCAACCCGCGTCCACCAGAAAGCGAAGCCAGAGCATTACCGCTCACCCACGAAGCTTGGCACAACGGATGGAGGCTAATGGTATGCTATCACGACTCCTCGTACACACATTCAAGACCTAATGCCATCACCTTCAGGCGACCACCAGCGCTGCGTATGTCGTTTGCATTCCCCTAACAGTTACCGCGTCGATGGCAGCCATATTATCCGCGCATCGCATATTAAACAGTTTACCACCCACATAGTCCAGCCCAGTGGTTATGAAACTGTCCTACCTTCATTCAAAACGCTACGGCCAACTGACAGGATTATTATAGTTTTGTTTCTAACCCTTCGCTACTCTTTCAGTTTTTCTTAAGTTTTTTATTTGTTAAGAGCCATTGAGAAAACATACTACCCATAAGCAAGGATAATTTTAGGCCTATTTAGGGTTTTATCTTATATTAATCATGGTAAAGTGTTTTATCGGCACGTGCCGCTGCAAGAAATTGCAACTGTTAGAAAGGAATTGATATTGAGTATTTTAAAACGTAATTTTTCGGCGAAATATCGTGTAGCAACGCACTCTTGACTCGGCCAGTCACCCGAGAGCAGTTTATACATACACGTAATTTTGTTTATTTCTTCATTTTCTCGTGTGGTGAACTGTGTTATTGTCTGGGAAAGGTAACCAATAAAAGAGTAAATAGATAAGAAACGGTGCTACATCGTGCACAGTACTGTTAGTTTCTGTCTAGTCACAATATCAATTTGTTTGCATTTTGCTAAAAGATTTGTTACATTTTTAAATATAGAACTGTGGATTTCAAGTGAACTAAAAACAATAGGAGAATTAAGTTTATCCCGGCGCATGGCTGACAAGAATTCGTCACGAGTATTTTGCCGGATACGTTATTCTGACCACAATGTTTCAGCAACAACCTCCACTGCCTTTACCAGGTGAGATGTCTTTGTTGCTATGACATCTCACCTGATAAAGGCAGCGCAGGTTTTCTGCCGAAACGTTGTCGACAGAAGAACGTATCCGGCAAAATACCCGTGACGAATTCTTGTAAAAAAACAATAGTTTTGAAAAAGAACACCCGTATAGATAGTAATATCTGCCAGTTTTGTATTAATATCAAAGCGTCAGCGAACTGGACTGCCGTTCCAGCCGGTGTGATTGTGGTCTTCAGCTGTTATCTGTAACTTATCTATGCGCGTACTGTAAGGTCAATCATTCTCCACTAAATAACGCACATTCAACGCAAAATTAATTGACACTTATAATAGTGTCATGATACATCTTCTTTTACTTATGGCTTTACGCCTCGTCGACGTCATCGTCATTAGAGGCGGGATGGGACTGGGGACAAGGATCGGGGAGAAATTCGGCCATGACCTTTTGAAGGAAGCATCCCGGAATTCGCCAGTAGTGATTTGGGGAAACCAAAATCTGGATGCCCGGACGGGGATTCGAACCGTCACCCTCCCGAACGCGAGGCCAGAGTTTTAACCGCTCACCCACCACGCTCTGTACTATAAATTTTAAACGTTTCACTGACAGGTGGACAAAATCATATCAGTAGGCGGAGGCACATCTTAGAGATTTTTCGCGCAAGAATTCACACGTGTAAAAAACTATTAACTACAGAACAAGAAATTCGCATTTGTACCCATTAAAGTAAAATGAAATGACACATCATAAAAAGTAGTTGTTTCGTATTTGCACTCCTAAAGTAAAGTGAAGCTAGGAGACGCGAGCTATTACTCCCGCCCCCTTAGCAAAAGTTTTAAGCGGTTTCCCACGTTAATTGCCCCATTCTAAAGTTTCTTCCTGAAAATAACCGTGAACATTTTCTCGGCAAAAACGAATAAATAATAATGCAGATAGTAACGTAAGATTTTAATCTTTTCACAGATGTTATGCAGCTGTAATTACTTTCCAGGTTTTTCCAGCTGTGACCATCAAAAGGTTTCAAACTGGGATCTTCTTCAGGTCTTGTTCTGCCTCCTGAATCAACAGCAAAAGACTGATTACACGCCATTCAGAGTTATAGACAAACTAGGATCAATTATTTTGTTTCTCAACAGAGAATGTTACTACTCCAGAGATGATTGAATCTGTTTTGTTTAACTACAAGCGCACATTTTAACGCAGAGTGCGGATCGGTGAGATATCTTTGGCTTTCGCAGATAGATTAAAATAACATTTTCGCCACAAGGGACTCAAATCACTAAACCACAGTGATGGAACAATGTTTGAAAGCAGAGGTCATCAAATTTAGTGAGAAACAAAATTCTGGCATAACCACAAAGCTTTTCGGAACCTAAAATTAGGGAATATATTGAAATTTTTAAGAATTCTAAAAATTTTAAGAAAGATCTGTGTTAAGGACCGAGTTAGATATGGAATTAGCGCTTATGGATAAACGCCGTGCCTAAAGAAAACAGAATCGCTTGATTCATACCATCTCTGGAACAGCATACATTCTCTGGTAAAAAACACACACACACAATGAATCCAAGTTTCTCCACAAACTACGAAGGAAATATAACCAGCCTTTTGCTGCAGGGAGAAGTAGCAGTAATAAAGATCCCATGTTTTGACGAAAAAGTCAATAACAAGGAAAATAGTAAAGCAGCAGAAAACTAGAGGAGTTATCATGTATGTATAGTAATACAGATACATCTGTAATTACTGCCAACTAGACCTTTTTATTCATTATCTTTTACAAATTCAGTCATGGAATGATGTGGCTTCTTAGAGTCAGTCATTAGTGAAGGCAGAGTTTCAATACTCATCTCCCGGTAGAACGATCTTGGCCTTTGTATTAATGGAGAGAAATACCTGGGAAGCTTACGAAAATACTACTGAACTACTGGTAGAATTGGATCTAGAAAACGTCTTTAGCATGTTGACGAATAAATTTGGTGTAGCTGATACGGGATAGATGAATACTTTCAACAAAATTAACGAATATATTTGACACTCCTTACATAGAAACAAGTTTGTGTTGTTAGAGATTCTATCAATGAAAGTAACAGTTTAAAGCGTTGGCGCGAACTGACGCTCGGTATGTTATCAGGAAGGATGACCACGCATCCAACAATAATACAACTGCAGGGCAGGCAGACACCTGTTGCGTACAGTCCTCGGTTCACAGATACTGTTAGAGTTGCTAACTTTATGACCAGACTTTATCTCTGTTTGCCGTGAAAAGTTACGCTTCTTCAAATGTACCATTAAATGCCGCTGAGTACAGATTTCGAAGGATATCATAACAACAAATCTTATTTGAGAAGCACTCCGTTTAACACCGATATACACTTACTGGAAGAAAGTGATATTGAAACGAGCGGTACACTGCTAACGTTAAAAACATTTTATTTCCGTTGATTGTTTGTTCGCAAATATGTAACTCTTTCACCGAAACTTTTCCTCGTGCAAATACTCTAAATCTTTATATTCCGACTTACTTACTCATTTAATAATTACTATATTCCTCCCCGTTCCACACACTGTTTGAAGTATTACTTATCTTATATTGATAAGCATGAAACTCAGAGTTTAAAAATTTCGTTTCACTCTTCGAATATAGTGTGTACTTGTTTCTTCTAAATTTGTCAAATTCACAGATTTTATTAATTTTTGTTGCAGTTTTACAATCTTGCAAAGGAATTTTAGTTCAAACTGCGACTTACTGTTGAGGTTTTCAATTTATCATGATTGTATAATTTTAAAGCACTTATATGGTCTAGTTTTAAAACAAAAGTTTATACAGAGTGAAAACGTAACACATATATCGAGAGTAGTGGGTGAATGGCAACGCTCTGCCCTCGCATTCTGGAGGACGCAAGTTCAAATCCCCATGAGGCCATCCGTGTTTCATTTTTACATGGTTTCCCGGAATCACTCCAGGCGGATGTGGGGGTGAGAAGAATTCATTCCCGTTCCTTACTCCCCTCCCTTTGCCGCATCTAATAACCTTGACGTTGGTGAGGCAAAAACGATATTGTGATGCGATTGCAGAACTGAACGTTTCGAAGTCGACTTCCGTCACGATCGTCAAATACTGAACAGGAGACTTTGACACGTTGAGGGCGTCTGCACCTGTTCTTCTCAGACGATCCTTTTTCACTCAGCGCCCCCTTATACGTGGCCCGTTATAGGTAGCTCACACACTTTGTGATGTCACAGGACCATTATTGTTGTCCACATTAATCTCGCAAGGGCACTAAATTTAATTTAATGTAACTGCGATGATGTGCACGTTCCGGTGGCAATTTCCATACACACCTGCATTCCTAATAAAGATAATTTTTCCTCACACTTATTCTTGAAATAAAGTGCCAGCCTGAGTCCATGGTCATCTTTTACTTTCCATATACCATTCTTAATTTTGCGCCAGTATTTTTCCACGCCCAATTTATGCCTTGTACATTAATAGCACTTGCTTCACCCTCTTCCTACCTTCCAGCTAATCCCATTCCAGCGCCTTTATCATATCAGTTACTGGCTGTGTTCTGTAATTTTTTGCAGAGACATATCTAGCAGCCCTCCTTTGCATCTCTACCAACTAGTGTATTTGATACCAAAATTGTGGGTCCCATTTTACACAACCATATTCAATCAATGGTCTGATCAAAGTTTTATAACCCAAAATTCCCTGGTACGTCTCCTCGTCACTCTCTACTACAAGAGAATGATTTTGAAACCAGTTCCACCATCTGCCTCAGTATCCTATCCAGTTGAGTTTATATCAAATGTTATACCTAGATGTCTTCTCCCTATAATCATAAACCAACTTTCGTAAATCTCCATATATGTTTCACTTTTTATTTCCCGGAGCATTTTAGAAAAGACTTTGTAGACCTATGTATTTAAGCAGTTTTTTACTGTTGGTATTGCTTAGTAGTTACGCAAAGACGATGGGATGACCGGGTGTGGTGGGTGATCGGAAATTCTCTCGCGTTGCATTTGGGAAGGCGCGGGTTCAAATCCCGGTCCCAGTATCCGGATTTCGATTTCCCGTGGTTTCCCCAGATCACTCTAGGCGAATGTCAGGATGCTTCCTTCAAAACGCCATTGCCGAATTACTTTCTGTTTGATGTCCCCAGTTCTTTCCCGCCTCTAATGACCTCGGCGTAATGACCATAAGAATAATAAAAAACACGATGGGATGCACTGCTACTGTTGCAGTAAAATGTTTGGTGGCGCAGCCATGGATATTCGGAAGGGAATTACCTCAGCAATCCACAAGATTGTATAAGGACGCTGCTAAAACCGGATTTTTTTTTTAAGTAATGTCACGAACAATTGCGTGCGTAAATTGTGAAAGGGACCCATCAGTAGTCGTAGATGTTTTCAGTCCAGGGCAGACGGAGTTGGGGTTAGTCGGATTTCGTGACGTGAGGACAGTATCAGTTCGCAAATCACTAATAGGCGATCAGCCAAAAGGAATCCGTTTTAAGGGCCGTCTTAAGGTCTCGACACATGAGCTAATCTGAGAAGGAGAAGTGATGGCTGTCGCGCAGGTGCATAGCCATACATCGCCGTCTTTATCTGCACCTGTTCAGCGAGACAATATTGCGGCATAAGAAAACGCTCTCCTATCCTGAGGAGTTTGTGGAATATAGAAATGTTCAATGTCGTTAGGTGTAAACGAATCACTAAAAGGAATGAATTACCTGGAAAGTTTTCAGCCATCTTTGTTAACTGCACCACAGATGCCGCTTATAATTTGATGTAATCAAGTAGAAACGTCTCATACTGCACTAATGGATTACCTCAAACACTGTGCTCTCGATATGGTACTGCTGTCTCGTCAAAGCCCACCCCATCATTCGCAGCTAGCAGCCAAACTTCTACTTGTTTCATTTCTCTCCACTGCCCAGTGTCTCTAAATCCCGGATCTTAAAAGAAGCAGCTTCGACGTAACTTCCTAACGTTAGAAATATACGGTTTGCAAACTAAACTAAGATATATGCTCCATGACCTGTCCGTTCATAAAATGCCCAGTCGAACATCAACAATTTAATTTAATTTAATTTAATTGCAATGGAGCACAGGCTCCGGTGGCAATTTCCCTACACACCCATCTTCCCCCTATCCTGCACCTACCTACATTTGCCCTCTACAAATTTTATCTTTAAATTCTTTCAAAGTTTTCGGTAAATTATTCATCATTTCTCTTGGTAACTCATTCAAATCCCTGACACCCTTACCTAAAAAAGATAATCTTCCCACACCCTTGTGCCTGAAATCGAGTGCCAGCTTGTGGTCATGGTCATCTTTTCCCTTCCATGCACTACTTTTCATACCTATTGCAATATCTTTCCATGCCTCATCGCCAGTATATGCCCTGTACACTCCCATGACCCTGCTCATCCTCCTCCTGTCTTGCAATGAATCCCATTCCAGCTCCTTTATCATATCCGTCACTGATTGCATTCTGAGATAATTTCCAGAAACAAATCTAGCAGCCCTTTTTTGCACCCTCTCCAACTCCTGTATTTGATACGTAAAATGAGGGTCCCATACTACACTACCATATTCAAGCAATGGTCTGACCAAAGTTTTGTAACCCAATTCCTTGACTTCTTTCGTACATCCCCTCATCACTCTCTCCAACAAGTGCAGAACTTTGAAACCTTTTCCTACCACCTGACCTATGTGTCCTGCCCAATTAAGTTTGCTATCAAAAGTAATTCCAAGATATTTACATTTCAAGTCTTCAGCAAGCAATTCTTTCTCCACCTTATATTCATAATTAACCTTTTGTTTTTTATTTGTGTATCTAATAAGCTGACTCTTCTTTGCATTTATCTTCATTCCATGTTTACCAACCCAATTAGATATCCTGTCCAGATCACCCTGCAACTGTTTACAATCCTCTATCGTTTTGATTCTTTTATACAGCATTATGTCATCTGCAAACAATCTTAATTTCAGATAGTAAACAATCAACACAATTATTCATTAGAATAATGAATAGCAATGGTCCCAATACGCTACCCTGTGGCACACCCATTTTTACTTCCACTTCTGTTGATACTTCATATCCTTAGCAATGTCCAACCACAGTGAGGTTTCGTTTAATAATTTCAGACGTGAATTCTCTGAATAAACATCGATTCTCCCTCTATGGTGTCGATAATTCTTATCACTCAAACTTCTCAACGCCGACGTAAGATGATAGTTACAAACGCTGTTATAAGGGCGCTGTGTTACTTCAGTAACGAAGCAAATTCTGTACTTTCACTAATAATCAGTACATAAACTTAAAATTGTAACAAATATAATTGTCACTTCTCTCTTTAACTGAGTTTAAAAATTTAAGTCTTTATGATAGCATGCGCGTCTCCGGGGTTTTCTGACGTTTCTCACCAGCAATAAAATCGTTGCAGTTCGTTTCCTCTACATATATAATCGAATACCGCTGATGCGGTCTCTTGGCACTGCAATAGGAGGAAATAATGGTACAGCGCTGCCTTCAGGATTTACTATGGGTTCTCACTGTTTCATTGAGGTGTGAAAGGTACGGGAGGAATTCGCCGCTAAGCAATTCCATTTGTAACGGATATTTGACTGCTTTGCTTTAAGGAGGTCGATCAATTCCAACAACGTCTGCGTGCTATGTACTCTTAGGAAGACAACTATCCTCGCACGAATACACAAAAATATGGGCGGAAGTTTATTTTACTCTTGGAGTTCTTTCAGTCAATACAAGATTTTCTGAGTCAATTTTTTTCCCCCTGCCATCACAAAAATTTGAGCAGAGACGGGAACTATGGACTGAGTAAGTTGTTGAAATGTGCACTTGTGGATAAGCGCGATTCACAAACAAAAATTCACTCTGGCATAGAGACAAAAACTCATTCAAAATACAATATCTGCGCTAAACAAAGTGAGTTCAGCTCTTCCTATAGACTAACAAGCAGGAGTCATCAGTCTGTTGCAGAAGCAGCAGATTTGTTATTTCCTGAAGATGATCCCAGGAGGGGATTGAAACGTTGATGCAGCAGAACAATACTGTACGACTATTTTTGTTTTTTGTTAATTCAGCCTTAAGAGACAGACTCTCTCAAGATTACGTCAAGCCTCTCGAGGAAATATAAGCCCTGTTTGTTCCGCTCCATTAATGATTTCCACGTCGAGTATTTCCTGAAACTCAGATAATTTTGGGGTTCCGCTAACTCAGTCTCTTGACAGTTTAATCACGTGGAAACGGGCTGAGGCCTGGCGCACAGTGCGTGTCCTAAGCCAACCCACACAGGCCGCACCGCGTCGCAACGTCACCCTCCATCTTAAGGAGACACATGCCGTGATACTCCGAGAATAGGACACACAACCCAGCTAATGTTCGTATCAAATATGTGAACTAAGGAACCAAATGTACCAAAAGGAATTTTCTCGTCTAGTGTGCAGGAAACAATCTTTGCTAATAGAAAGAGTGTGTCACAGCATAGTGCAGATAGTTTCTACGTGTCATTGGTGAAAACTAGTATTGCCTTCTTCACGATACATACCATCTGGGCTTATGAATACTAAGAGTTATGCAGTGTTGTAAAATTTACGTCGTGCTGTTTCACAACTATGCATTCTTTATCATATAACTAAATTCTATTTGTTCCTATATAAAAAAAAAAAAAAATCTGTATCAGCTGCAGCTAAGAACATAAAGATTGTGAACTACTTGTAGTAGTCACAGGATCGAAGAGGCACCTGCAAAGGTTTTACTAAGTTGTTCTTCTGTTGGAATGCACTAATTAAGGAAGATTTTATATCCGGCTAAATGGCAATATTCAGTTGCGTGAAGATTGGAAACATCCTCTTATCTTTTCAGTATACAAACAGAGCTGTCTAGCCGTCTGACAGCTGGTCTATTAAAGATTATGTGAAGAAACGTTCGATGGCGACATGCAGTACGCGATAACTCCTGTCGGCTCAACGCTTGCTATTGAAGTCGTGGTACTGTACGGAGTTGGGAATGTGACGGTGGTGCCCGCTAGAATGGATACACGGAACAGTGCTGTGGATTCTTGCTTTGTAAGCGATCTCGCAGTAGGGTTCCGACACAGAAACCCGCATGTTACACTATCAAAGAGTCATGTATTTACTACACCAATCGACGCCACACCCGCAAAGACTGAACCACGCAGACCAAATGGGTGAGCGCTAACGTTCCAAGGTTCCATCAATCGTCTCTCGGCTCTAAGGACGTCGACATAACGAGTCTTGAAACCCTATATAAAAAGTAAAAAATCATATTTGAATGAGAGGAAATAAATTTCCTTATCTCAGTTGTGACTTGTGACTGCCCTATTTAATAAAACATCCATAGATCTAGCGCAAGTACAAAATTTTCATGAGCATTTCATGTATGTCATTTAAATGACTTGTACGATTTTCAGTACTCTTACAAGCAAGATAATTGAATAAGATATAAATTCTGTACGAGAGTAAGATAGCAGTGTTTGGAGAAGAGACAAAACTTTTGTTTAGATTAACTTAATTTCTAGCTAAAATGTGAAAAATTCACTTTTTCCAATGAACGTACTCCATCCATGAATTGTGAATCTAGAAGCTGCTATCACCTCATCATTCAAATAAAAAAATGCTTTATAGATGGTCCAAATCTAGTGAATAGGGTGGACGTTCTACCATTTCTTTGCTTGTGGCTTTCCGCCTCGTCGACGTCGAGGTCATTAGAGGCGGTAAAGTACTGGGAGTAAGGAACTGGAAGGAATTCGGCCGTGGTCTTTCGATTGAAGCATCCCGGCATTCGCCTGGAGTATTTTGGGGAAACCATGGAAACCCCAAATCTGAATGACTAAATGGGGATTCTAACCCGCGTCCTCCTGAATGCGAGGTCAGAGAGTTACTGCTTACTCAACACGCTCGGTGGGACGTTCACAAATTTGTTCTACAGAGCTCTGAATTTTCTCATAGCCAAACCATCTATGAGGATTTTGGCATTGTTTTGATGAAGGATGATTTTACTTTTTGTAATCCATCTCTTATAAATTTATGCACCCAGTTGGTCCAGCAGATATGCAAAACATTATTCAGTTAAACGTGAACAATAAAAAGAGTTGCCTCTGCATCCAAGAAAATAATGGCCAAGACCTTTCTAGCAAATGAAATCAACTTCAACTTTTTTGATTCAGAACAACCGGCTTACACCGACTATTTTCTTTGCTGTTTACTTTCTCGCGTACAGCGGTGGGCCCAAATATCATCTACTAAAACAAATCAGCACACAAATTGGAAGGAAACTTTTTTAAGACGGCCCAAACATTCTGAGCAGTTGCTTTTCACAATAGTCTTGGTGAACGTTATGAAATGTGGCCCACATCTTGTTCAAATCTTCCTCATATTTAATTCATGATGTACAATGTACCTAATACTTCCTTCAGACATGCCTAAGACGTCAACTATGTTCATCGTTAGGTATCGGTCGTACAATAACATATTATGCTCCTTCGAGATATTTCATCTGTGGTTACAGTTTCTTTTATTATTTTTCTTCACGTGGACATTCTTAAAGAGTACCATGATCAAGTTTGAATACAGCCGCTCATTTATTCACTGTTGAAAATGAAGAAGCAGACTCCTTAATCAACGTTTACTATCTTTGGATAATTTTCCGTTGGCGGTAAATAATCCAAAACCAATAATTTTATAACGGTACAATATTACAGTTTATCCACTTCAAAAAGGACACATTCATGCGTTTAGTATAATAACCGGCATAAAGAAAACTATATCACAGAGCAAGATGAAACTGGGCGCTTGTTATTGCAACATGTAACAAGCATGAAGCAAAATGAAGTGATAACAATGCTATTAACACACCAACCCGACCTCTCACTTTATTCTAATACTAATCATACTAAATGTGTACAACTTTTTAAGTAATGTATTTTTATTTCTGCTTAAGCATTAAATACAGGAAAATTATATTAACATTAAATAGGGAAGCTTTGTGTGTGCCACAATGGACGTTAAAATTGCTACCACTCAGTTATTTTTTATCTGCAAAGAAGTAAAGACAGAGTTAACTTTCGGGTATCCCCAAAGAGAACAATAAGCTGGCCGATATCCCGTTGGAAGCGGTACACTTTTAATTGCGAGCCTCTCCGTCAGAATAAGGCGGTTTTGTGAGCCATTAACTGCGCCGTTAGAGCCAGTCTGTGCAAGTACGTCTCACAAATTAAACTTGCAGCCGCAGGGTAATTGCAGGAACGCGGTAAATCCCCGTCAACAGCCGTTAATGAGCTCCTCTCGCTTTGATTGCCAGTCGAAACGTCTTCAGCGCAGCGGTGAGCACCTCAAAACTTTACAGCCGCAACTTCAGACATTCTCGTCTCAGGTCAGCGCACTCGCAGGCAGGTTTTGCCGACTAATATTCCGCTATTTTTTTCGTAATGTAAAAAATATTCCCAATTACAAGAAAATTTATTGCGCGTTACACAGTGAAAGGTTTTCTTTCCAGATAACAGTGTTATTACGTTGCCTTTTAGAATTAAGAATATTGTATGACAGGGAAAACATGACCATGACAACAAACTGCTGGCATTCGATTTCATGCATAAGGGGGTGGGAAAATTTTCTTTAGTGGGTAAGGGTGTCAGGGTTTGGAGCAAATTAACAAGTGAAGTGATGAATAATTTACCAAAAACGCTGAAGGAATTGAAAATTAAAATTCGTAAATCGCAAAAGTAGATGAGGGTGAATTTATCACTTAAAGTATATAAGACAATTTAAAAAAAAAAAAAATTAAGAAAGGATTAGTTAGGCGACTAAAGGAATTGCCACCGGAGCATAAAAAAAATAGTGCATCAACACTTATAATAGAGTTGAAGTGTGTTACATCTTTTTCTCCTGGAAGGAATAGATCATTTTCAATATTTGTAAAGTTAACTCAATAGTCACAAGAAACACAAATCTCCGAAGTAGGCACTTTCAAATATTTTGATGTTATATTGTCCCGCCATTTGCAGTACGAGGAAGATGCTTTAATGTGCCAGCTCTTCTTTTTCACTCCAGACTTGTTGAATCTGAGTTCGGAGGCAGCAGAAGTGAGGTCTTTTACTCGTACAACATGTAATAAAGAAGAGACAGTAAATAGCAGCCTGAACGTGGATATTTATAATTAATACCTCGGAATGTTTCAATGATTGTTTATTAGATATCATTTGATTTGGAATAAAATATCTAAATTTGGTGAAACTCAGAGCGTTCATGGTCGAAGCTATACTAGTGACGGATGGTAAAATTTCATCAATCAATGAAGCAAATTATTGACTAATTAATTACTTTCTATCGTGATGCTATACTACAGTTTGTGGCGAACAATAGAACAGTTCATCTGGAGTGCTTGAGGACAGTGTCGGGAGCTCTCGAGTCCTGCGATGTATTTTGAGTGCCAGTCTTATTCACTGGAAAGGCGTGAAAGCAGTAAACCACTCGAGGCAGCTTCCTATGAGGCATAAAGTGTATTGTAAATGGTCATTCAACTGGGTAGAAGATTTCCTAGTTTACTTTCTTAAAAGAGCTGTAGAAACAAGTGCTGCATGAAAGACTAAAAGTCGTCTGAATAAATAACGTCGCTGTTGACTGTTCAGAATTGCATACAATTAAAATTCGCTTTAGTCGTTCGTTAAAAGTTGCCGTGATTGAGAGCCACTCAAAACTTCACTCGGGATAAAATTTCAACGTTCGCCGCGGTTTATACATCTCTAGACAACAAGGGCGATGTATATACGAGTTGAGAACTGATTACTGTAAACGGCGTGCGGGACGCTGAACTCAATTACTATGGAGAACATACAACGGTGGAAATTTCGATAGTCATCTAATTACTATTTTCATCTATTTTATTATTATCTTATATACTTTGAATGTAAAATTCCTCCACCCATCTACTTTTACCATTTACAAATTTTAACCTTAAATTTCTTCAGCGTTTTTGGCGAATTAGTAATTACTTCCCTCGGTAATTTATTTCAATCCATGATACTCTTACCTGTAAAAGACAATTTTCCCACATACTTATGGATGGAATGGGGTGCCAGCTTGTTTCCGTGGTCATCGTTTGCTTCCATGCACTACTCCTAATTCTCTGACCATGACCCCTCCAAGCCCCTACACCAATATGTGTCTTGTACGCTCCAGGCAATCTCTTCATTCTCCTCCTATATCCCAATCACTCTGAATCAAACTCATTTATCATACAAATTATTGACTTGATCCTGCGATAATTTTCACAAAAAAATCTAGCTGCTCTTCTTTCCACGACCTCAAAATCCTATATTTGATACCCAATATGTGAGTCTCAAATTACGCCATCATATTCAAGCAATGCTCTGATCCAATTCCCTAACTTCTCTGGTACAAACTGTCATCACTCTCTCGAGGAAATGAAGGATTTCCTACCACCTGCCCAATGTGTCCTACCCAGTTGAGTTTATTATTTAATATTATGTCAAGATATTTATACTACAGGTCTCCAACAAGGAATTTTGTCTCCTCCCAAAAATCATAATCAATATTTGTGTTTGTTTTTATCTGTGTGTTAATACGATGACTCTTCTTGGCATTTACCTTCATTCAATGTTAAACTATCCATGGAATGAAGATGCCAAGAAGAGTCAGCGTATTAGGTACATAGATATTTTTTAAAAAAGGTTATTTATAATTGTATGGTGAGCACAGACTTCATTGTTAAAGGATTGAAGTGTTATCTTGAATATTTTGATACATGTGAAAACTAGGCTCCTTTATATCATGGATTAATCAAAACTGTTCTGAGTTCTGCAGACTGCTGAAGAAACACGGGGGTAACTTTAGTAGAGGAGCTAGAAACTGCTGGTGGGATGTCGACGTGACCAGGTGGGAGTGGCCTCAGTGGCGAGCAGGGGGCCTGTAGCGGGTGCAGCACGGCCCATGATCTGAACTGGAGGAGTTCACATAAGGCCAAACCACTCTAGCTCTCAGTCCCAGCTAACACGCGAGCTGTCACCAGTACAGACGATGGTAATATGCATCGAGGTAATGAACACTGAACTGTGCACTAATCAACCTGTAAATGCCCTGAGTTCATTTAAATTCTGTTGATTGTAAATGCTGTGGAACACATGCAGCTGACATTATAATGTGTTTCTCCAGAGATTACTTGTGTTAATTGTTCAGTTTTGTTTTGAAATCATAAAAATGTAACAAACGTGGTAAACGATTTTTTAATTTTATGTAGCAGTTTATTTACAAACCATCATTTTAACTGAATAATTTAAATTAGTAATACATATTTCGTTATTAATGTTTTACCCTAATAGATGTTATACCGAGAAAAAAGAGATGTCAGTCTATAAATTTCATAAGAAGCCATTTCAATAACAATGAAATCACAAAGCAGATCGGGAAATTATTTCTCTTCTTGAAGAAATGGGAACAAAATTAGGTTGATATAAGCGTTCTGTGATTACAATGCAGGTAGGTACGTATCTGAAATATATTCTACACAACAGCTACGCGTTGGTCTTAAGGATTTCATACCAAAATGCCTGTAGTTATCTTTGGTTATATTGACACAAACCCAAGATAAAAAAAGCTGGAGCTGTTAACGGGAATCTAAAGTTGATGAGATTCGGTTCAGTGGTGGATAGAAGATGCTTGATAACATAGTTCCTACTGCACGAAAGGTAATGAAGAGGCAGGAACATGAATTATAGCAGACTGGCAGAACTTGCAATTGGACTTGGAGGAGGTAAGCAGTAAAATTTAAATCGGTGTAATAGTTTCTATGGATGATGGACTCATCACGTTCGAATCCCCGTCCGGGCATCCAGATTTGGGTTTTCCATGGTTTCCCAAATCATTCCAGGCAAATGCTGGGATGCTTCCTTAAGAAGGCCATGGCCGAATTCCTACCCATTCCTTGCCCCCATCCTTTCCCGTCTCTAAAGACCTCGCTGTAGAGAGACGTAAAGCAGTTAAAAAAAAAGACTCATCACCAGTAACAGATTTGTAATTTCAAGAATAAATGATGAAACCTGATGCAGAAAAATTCAGTGAGTCGAGAAATAAGAAAATTATGGAACAGAGGAAATATAACATAAATTCGTGCCATACGCGGTATCAGGGCTTAGGCGGTGACGGAGCTTGCTACCTCTCCGCACCAGCATCCTACTGGATGTAAGTGTGCTTGTTTACAGTTGTCCTTCCCAGAGTGAACTGTGTTTTTAAGTGTTGCTGTATGTGTAGATGACTGTAGTGTACTCTAGTGTATGTTCAGTGCAGATGAGAGGGGAGATGAAGGATGGGAGAGAGCGAAATTAGTGCTGCCCCGTCCTGGACTACTTCTCAGAGAGAAGCCATGAGAGCTACCAGGTATAATATCCCCAACCGACTAGTGAACCACCATCAACATTGTGGTATCCTCGCCTTATAGAGAGTTTTGGGATTTAATCCAGTACACCATAACCTCTCCTGTACTGCTGACCATGTTCCGGGTGGCCAAATTTCCTTCCCTCACCGGGGCTCGAACTAGCTAAACCCGTGTCGCATGCAAAACACAATCGCGTTCCTGAATCACATCGGCCAATTAAGCCGGCAATGTGAATACACTGGAGTTAAACTGAATGTGACAGAAGAGACGTAAAGTACTGATTTGCACCCACACGACTCTGATTCGCAATCAGAACACGTCCCGTACAGTAATTATGCTGTGATAAGCTTATTCTCTGACTTTATACGTATAGTGGAACCCTGAAGAGTCCTAAAAAATTATTTTGTAGACCAAACTGGAATACCAGAAAGGAAGCGATTGAAGAACGTAATTGCATGAAGCTTCCCATCTCCCGGGCTGAAGAAGAGAAAGCATAAACTGAAAATATGAATTCCGAGAGTTCAGGTAGATTAATACCGATGATTTAATGAAATTAGAGGTATATTGAAAAAAAGAACAGTTGAATGATGAATCCAAACGTCGGATGCAGTATTAAGTCTAAAATTTTTCAGGAATCCCATAGTTATAATTTGTTTTATTTTTACACGTTTTATATTAGTTTGACCTGTATGTACACACTTTGACAATAAATTTGGCCGCCGCTGAAAAATGCTATCACTCTTATTTTGCTCAATATGACACCAATGTCATCCTAAGAAACAGTAACGCAATACTGGCTAGACAGTATTACATTACTGTTTCCTGGGATGGCATTGATGTCAGATTTTGCAATATATGAGTGATAGAATTTTTCAGCGGCGGCCAAATTTACTGTCAAAGTGTGTACGTATGTATGTAATGGAATCTATCAACTCAATTTTCATTAACTTCCAGGTGTCCGAGCTGTATGAAATTTCGCGCACGTATTAAGAACCGGTGACAATACAATAATTTCATAATTCTCATTACTCTGACAGTAATAATAGAAAAATGATTGAATGTGTGGAATTTTGCATTTGAATTTTAACCCAATTCCAAATGCCCGAATTGTTTGAAATTTTTCTCATGAATTGCGAAGCAATTGTAATACAATAATTTCATATCTACATTTTGATATTCTCATTACTTTGACAGTAACAATAGAAACATTTTGCGCACGTATTAAGAACCTGTTACAATAGAATAATTTCATAGCAACGTCCTGCTATTCTTGTTACATTGACAGTAACAATAGAAAAATGGTTGCATGCAAAGGAATCTTTTATTTCAGTGTTAGGCTACTTCCTGACGTCTGAATCGTTTGAAATTTGCGCACTCATTAAGAACCAATGAAAATTCAATATTGTCACTCTCACTACGTTGCCAGTAACAATTTAAAAGTGGTTGAGTGTAATGAAAAATTTCAGTGCAATTTTCAAAAATTCTAAATTGTGTGAAATTTTGTACGATGGGCGAAGAAAAATCAAACGGTAAAAAAGATAGTTTTGTGACACTCTGAACTAAAACGTTAAAATAAAATTATAGTTTAAAAAACTAAAATCACAGAGTGGTAGCCTGTAGCAGAAAATATATGAGGTTGGTGTAAACTTCATCAGGAAACTTATATAACTTGTAATTTATAGATTACATCACAAATCATTTCGTTTTTATCATCGATGCAGTTATATAATAAAGCAGGACGTCAGGAACATCTCTAAGGGTATCACATGAAAGATTCTTTTCTTTCTCAACTATTTATTCATACAATTTATTCCGGTTGTGAAGCAGGGCTTGGTGAATGATGGATATGTGGCGATACCAGAGAAAAAAAGCAAGTCCGAGTGGAGCCGTCGATTCGCCTGGCAGATGGCTGTAGACACTTGTTGCTCGCCAACTGGCAAAGTGAAAAGTTTCACAGCAGCAAGCAACGTGAGCGCTCCGTTCCAATGCCGCATTCTTTACGTTCGCCGTTTGTGTAGCTCCATCTCGCAAATGGTTTAAGTTGAAAGACGACTCATCGGTAGTGGCCGATTGTTAAACATACAAGAAACGCTTATGCAGACGTTTGTAAAAGGACTATAAGGTAAAATTTAATTCCTTTTAATGACAGGGTATTTTACATAAAAGGCAGCTCGGTGATTAAAACTTGAAGCAAGTTATTCATATCAGACTTCCTCTCCGAAGTTGTACCAATACAAAGTAAAGCAACATTTGGCTTGAACTATGTAGTGTGACGGCAGCAACAAGAATATTTCTGCACTCGCTCAACCAAGCGCACTAGAATTCGAAAACTAAAGTTCTTTTTTTTTAATAGTTAAAACACCACATAATTTTTTTAAATATTATAAGAAATATGAATCATTTAACGATTATTTGAAATGCAATAAGTAATTAAGTCTAAAATACAACGAAATATATTTATGTTCTGCTGCTATCTAATTATAATATACATTTAATAATACTGAACAGTCACTACGCTGTCACTCGTCACCTATATTAATATGTACCAATGTTAACAGTTGTTTAGAACGAATTACCATTTACTTTTCAGAACATAAGCATGAAACGGACAAACCTTGCCCATTTTGATAGAATTATTGAGATTGTGGTATTTTAGCTATACTTTTATTGTACTTTAATAACGAATAAATTGATAATTTTCTTTTAGATGTAAGTGATATTATTAATTAACATAGTTGTAATTCTTAATTTCAATCTTTAAATTAATGATATTCTAGATGATCGTATATTAAAAGTAGTTGTGCACCTAAAATCGGCGATACTCCTGCTAAAAGTAGAGAAACAATAGCTACGTCTTCTAACCCTCCACTATGTGCAATTCAACAGGTTTTTATTAGAGATGTAAAACGAAATAAGATGCAGTTTGCACGTGTGACAGTAATCTGCAACGCAAAGAAACCTTTAAGGAAAATCAGCTGTAACGACGTCAAAGTAAACGGCTTGTCAAACCTAACAATCAAACAAACAAACAAAAACAAGAAGTTGAAGTGATTAGATATGGGTTATACTTGTATACGCCTAGCTACACACTCAATCTCAAGGTTAGTGTTCCGGGAATCTATTCGTACTTACACGTTATGCAACGTTACGGAAAACACATCACTAATACGGAGTCAACAGGCGAGAAAGAAATCGGTGTACAGAAACTAAGTACTACATACGAAAGTAAAGCAGAATCTCCATCGTGCTGACTGTGACAATCAGGCTGGCACATGAGATCACTCATATTTCTGTGGTAGCTGTTACACGTTAAGGATACACGGCTATTCGACATTTCGACATTAATACCACAAATTACTATAGCAAAGCCCGTAAAAACGATGGGTGTACAAAATGTTCTGGCAAGTCATTTCTTTTCGGTTCTCAATGTAAGTCCTCGCTTCTTGCACTTATCAAAAAGTTGCAGTTGTCATTCTGGTCCATATTACATTTCAATCTAATCACAAACTCGACTAATATTGCTGCTAGAAAATCAAAGCTTCAACCACACATTAAAAATAAGTCTTAACAACTTACGTTAAGCCACGTAATTTTAGTTTTAATAGTGGTCTAGGCCGCACAGATAGAGATCAATTTGGAACTAATTTCACTCAAACGAACTAATGATTTCAATAACATGGCACTCGTGAAACAACTTAAATTATTTTTAGAAAACTTAAATAACCCTCTTCTCTGCTGTAACGACGAATCCCGGTATTTCTTCTCTGAAATGAAAGATTCCACCACACTTGAATTAACACATTCACCTGGTCCCATATTTCTTAGCTTACTATAACAATTATCAGAGAATACAACGAAATCGTATACATCAAACGAATATAAAACAGAGAGTAGGTAGTAATTAATATGTCGATTTAAACTAAATACACACTTTTCTTTCAGTGTTGTAGTTATAATTTCTTCGCGATAGCTTAACTAAACAAAACTAATGTTGAATAACGGGCATAACCTGGATATAGTGGTGACATCTCCGGCCGTTGTTTGTTTGGCAATGAAGCCGGGTGCCTGACAACAGCGTTACGGACTCGATGACCAAGTTTAGCCTTTTATTAGTACCGACAAGGAAGTTCATAGTGAAATCCAGAGGTTTATTGCAACCAATATACACACTTTCAGGTTTAATTCCACACTTCTTCTCTCAATCATATCGTTTCCGTGATATCATTGATGTAGTTAGTGTATTTTTCTTGATTCTAAACACGTTATGATGTCAACATAGTGAGACAAAAAGAGTCGAAATTAAAAACACTAATGGAACTAGGAGGTAAACGTCGAACTTGTCGAAGGCAAATCAGACAAATTGAATTTCGCTATCAAAAATCAACGTTGTGATAGTGGACACAAAAATCGTTCAAACGGAAACATTGTGAGGAGATAATAATTACAGTGATACATTTCGTGGGCAGACCATTTTCAAGGAAATTTTATTTGCGAGAACATCATTTCAGTAACGATCGTGCATTCTGTTAAACTATTGCTTTAAAATATTCGACATTCATTATCACGTTTCGCTAATTTTGATTATTTACAATTAAAAATCCTACAGTCATTTTTCATACAGGTGTTTGCAGAGAGAAATGTGGGTTTGTTTTTACTGTTTTCGATGTTTTCTTGTTTTTAGTTTTTTATTTTGCTGTTTTTCTCTCTTTTTTGTTATTGATGACTTTTGTCTGCGTGTATCCAGTCCTTTTCACCTACCCTCACCACATTTCATTGTTCTCCATTATTGGATTACAGTATGTACTCTTTGTCCTCTGTGATGCTATCTAAGTTCAGTCTCAGGGAAGTTGAAGTCCTACGGGTTACCTAGCATCAAAATTTTTCCTTTTTGTGTTCATGGTTTCCTCCTTTTATTTCCATGTTTCATTATCTTTATACAAGTATTAAGAGAGTATTTTCACGTTGCGCATCAGTGTACGTATTTGGATGTGTCTCTTAAGCTTCACTGTTCGGAACAGCTAATTTGAAATGGATGTCTGCGGTCATCGAACGGACAGAACGGTGTTTTCGTATAGTTTATAAGAATCGAAATCGATTGCAGTGTTGTAACTCCGTGGAAGCGCGATGGCGTAAGCTGCCATGGCGGCCGGAATGTGGTGCGAACTCCCCCGGCCTGCGTAATGGATGCCTGGAATATTAATGGCGGTCAATTGGCCACATAAACCGCTGCTAATGCCTGCGGCATGCCGCCGGCACTATGCCGGTTATTAGAGCTGTGCCTTGGAACTTTGTCTTCATATTTCCAGCGACACCACGCTATCATGCGGACCAGCGATACTACACCGCACACAATCAATTTTGGTTCTAACTTTTGCTGCAATTTCAATCAAAATTACACCATATTTACCTCAGCTGTAGCGTCCATTCACCAGCCAACATTTCATGTCCAGCATTGTTGGATCATTGAGCCAAGAGACTGTAAAGTTATAAAAAAAATTAATTTAATGAAATGACTTTGAAGTTATACACACCTTTCCTCGCTGCATAATAGTTGCACATATCCTCCATCAGATGGCTTATAACTACGGTCGTAATAAACTATTAACTTTATTAAATCTGTTAGTTTATTACTCAATTGATACAAATACAAATTCTGATGAAAATTTTATCCTATAACGCAAACTTATTCTGCATATATTACTCGGTATGGATGAAAATAATCTTTCAATGACTTGAAGTATTAGTCAATGGCTTCTTGTTATGTGATTCATCCTTATCAGTAATTATTTTGAGTTCAGTATTTACCCTTGTGTTCTGAGCATCTTATAAATTTAAAAGAATTATTTTAAGAAAATCTGGTGATAACTGAATATTTCTTGTATGTGCGTGTTTGTGCCTAACGAGTTTATTCCATTGATCTAACGTTGTATTCTCTTTCGTAAAAAGCTCCTCTATCTTCTGACAGTGAAAACAATTCTCCTTCCGTATGGAAATTACCTCTCTTTCAAAATTATAAAGCTAGTAACCGTTCGTTATATGGTCTTATGCCGCCACTATATTGTGTACGGCAGTACAATAAATTATGGTGTACCATCTTTTAACTGCTTGGATTTCTACCTCTATTTATGTACAATTAAACAAACAGAGAGTATTTACCACAACACGCATTATGCTTGCCATACAGTTCCTATCAGTGTCTTGTTAGTATTAGATCTACTAATTTGGTACTGGCTGTTTCGGTACCCGTCCGAACTCGTTTTAGTTTCACTGCTAAAGGGTCCGACAAATTGACGTTGTATCAGACTCTGATTATCACGTTTTGACACACGTTATTCAAGAATCGTTTCTGAAGACTTACTGGCGTCATTCTGCAGATGTCTCCAGCCATTCTTCAACAATGTTACACGAAACAAAAGGTCTGCAACAGTTATCACGACATCGCATACGTCTGGAAAACTGGAAACCGTGAATGGTCTTCCTCAGTGTTGACAGGGTTTTTGGTATCAAAGACAGTAGCCATCAGAATCAAGCAACTGTATCACTTGTCACAAGTACCACACTTTCTCTAAGTGACTGAGTTACGCGTAGACAAAATTTTTGCGAAATCGCTAAACACCAGAAATTAGATAATTGCAATTGTAAATGAAAACACCGTCTATCGGCAACTGGTTTTATTCATATAGGCTCAGGCGCGTTTCGCCCTTATGGAATGGGGCATCGTCAGTGACTGTGGATGTACATACGTGTTGGTGTTAACAAAATTACAATATTAATATACATAACTAACTAATAATAAACTACATTCTACTTACGACTTATGGTTGGCAGTTACATGGTGGTCAGGAATAGCTCAATTTGCACTTTTTATGTGACCAGAACTGTAGTTCTATATTAATAAAAATAGACGGTGTTTTTATTTACAATTGCGTAACAATCAACTGCGGAAGGATGGCCAATATACCATGTACCAGAAATTAGTGTCTGCATTAAGCAATTCAATTACATGCCTTCCGGTTCAGAGTAATGATCTAGACAAATTTAAAAGAATAATTCAGCTCATAAATTTACGCAAAAAATTTTTTCTTTACAATGAAGTACCTTATTGTCAAACGAATTTTTTCCAACTCAACATGATTCACAGCTTGTAATGCCAAAAGGTTGTCACCAAATCAAAAAACTAGAACTTATATTAGCAAAAAAAAAAAAAAAAAAAAAAAAAAAAGGTTACTTAGAGAATAAAATAGAAAAGTAATAGAGACATAGAGACAGATGAGCTGCGATGGTAGTTTTTTAATTAAACAGCAGCAGAATGTATGACCTTCTATTTAAGTGACTATTACTAGTCCCACTGTTGATTCGTATCTTTACGTGTAGTATAGCGGTATCAGATGTAACTGGTCAGGTACGGAGAGGTGTCGCGACAGGCCTCGGCACTGAGCAGACGGCGCAAAGTGTCGCAGTTATCGCCCCAGCCACCCAGAAAGGCGCCCTCGAGCGGCCGGAAATCGAGTTGCGGGTTGTTGGCTGGGCGCCAGCTGCTTCGGTCGAGCACCCCTCTCCTCGCTCAATAACACCTCTCAACCTGTCCACTGTTGTGCTGCTCCGCGGGCTGCCACCGTTTAGGGGCGCGTCCCTAAGCTTAAACACGGCCGCCTAATCAATACCCAATAAACTCAGAACACGATCTCGTCATTAAAAATCTCAACCTAGGTCGTTTTAATCGTTCCTGAGCATTGGAAGAATTCTTAAGATAACGTTCCTGTCCTATTAATTACAGTAAATGTGGATTGAAGAACAGTCTACATCTGGTGTGCTAAATTTATTTAATTTTGAAGTTTTAAGTTTCTCGTACTTTTTCAATATCTGTTTACATCAAGTATTCAACCTTTCAGTGGTAAAACCTAGATTCCTGATGAAATTTTACTACAATCGCAGAGTAGCACTAGTTTTCGTTCTATCTCGGTGACTAGGTATTCCGTTACACCCAACCCCTGGCATACGTTTGACTAGAAGTAGTGTAACGAATATCAGATTTATGATATTATGTTGCCGATTAATTTTTTTTTAATTATACCTATTATTGTTAAGGAACTTTTCGGTTTTTGTACAATCTACAGTAGTTCTCATCTGATTTCTATGCGATTCTATGATTGTCTGTAATTGTTTGTCAGAACACCGATTTAACATTCGTGAAGTTGAGACGGTTGGCAGCTTTAGATGATTATGTTGTAGTGATTAAATAATTATATTTTTAGAAGCAAGTTCCCTGGAAACAAAGTTCATAGTAGTAAATGTCAAAGGAAACGACGCCCACTCCGCTGAAAAAAAAGCTCTGGTTCATACCATTAACTGTGATGAAAAGTAGCTCTAAGCAAAGGCTCAGTGGATAAACTCGATTTATAATAAATTTTCATGGTTCATTTAGATTATTTTTGGCTGCGATTTCCTTAATACGGTGGAGTAAAAAACATCCGGTGTACATGTCTGCAGTTCCGTGATTGGAATTCCAGCTATAAATTTCCTCAAGAACTCTTCAAGCTACCGTCGTACGTCAGTTTGTTCCTATAAAATGTTTTAATTCCATTTATATTCTGAGTTGCGTTAACCGGTAATTCGAAGGTTCACGGCATAAAACGGATTTCAGCGACGTCAAAATTCCGCAGCATTCTGAAAGCAGTAAGTATTGGAAGAGAGTTTTGCGACGCAAAGTTTCACCTACCCCTACTTGCTTTTTCGTTAGCATAACAATCCAGACTTCTAACTCGCCTCCCGCGGCGTGGGAAAATTCAATATTCTGCTCGGCGCAGGAAAGAAAGGTGAACGACAAATGTCAAATACATTCCGCCTGGAAACTTCCCTCCTCACAAAACGAATACCTCGTACACGGAGAATGTCTGCTGAATTCCATTGTCACTGACGCGTCGCCGACCATACTCGTTTGAAATGAAACTCTATTTACATTGGCTTCATCTGAAAACCACATGCGATGAATGGAGACTTTCGCATAGGAAAAATCTTCTTTAATTTTCTGACCTTATTTTCTTTTAAAACAGCGTTGTGACGCGCTTTAGTATTATATATTCTGTTATTAAATAAACGAGTAAAATGAGTTTAATCATTGAGTACCTTCTTTTCACTTGTTTGTTTTACAAAATTAAATACGGACTGATAAGGGAACATTATAAATTTTTCACCTGGTATTCACGAACATAAAATTTCTGTCACAGTTGCTATTGCAATGTTTTACAAATTTGTCAGTACTATTGTATGCTTTAGAAGGGTGCCAATATTATTATATTCATAACGAGAAAAATTACACAGCGTTAGATCTTGGAAAAAATAAAGTTGCAGAAGTTGGAACGGTTTATGAAGTGAGGGGTTTAGTTGAAAGAATATCCCAATTAAAGTAAAATATAGAAACAGAGAAAAAAAAAGCTAAAAAAGAGAACTTTTGCATAAGTTTCCCACATGTAGGCATCGCGGGATGAAATATCTTTCATTAAAAAATGTCTACCAAACCAAACGTAAGAAAGAAGAGAAAGACATGAACTAACACGTGGAGTTTCCAATACTAGACAGACTTTTACATAAGTATTATGATGGAGTGTAATGAGTTAAGCTGGTGGTGGGACAGTTTAAACAGTAGGACGGTACCTGCCGACATGCTCTGAATTCCCGAGACACTCGCCGCACTGTTCTCAGTTCCGGTTTCTACTGGAGGGGATTATCCAGGTCGACGCGTTACTGGGTGTCGGATACACGACAGTTCCATTTACTATGATTAACATTGATTTCCGCCCAGTTTGTTGGGATGACCCGGCGCTGTTTATTTTAACAGCGCGTTTCGAAACGCCGGTGATTGCTTCGTAAATTATACGGCTTGTATGCAGTTCGGATTCAGAGCGCGTCATTTGCTCCTTCACTTCCACGTCAAGAGATACGGATCTGGGACTAAAATCACTCAAACCTCTCCTCAGTTAGCAATGAGCCCGGCCTTCTTTTTCAAAATTATATCCACTGACTTTGCTTACAAGCTCACTGCTTTTTACGGCTAAGCAAGTTGCGTAATTGACAGATATTAAAGTAATGAAATCCATGACCAGAACGTGTATAAACTCGTTCATTTCATCTGTCCTGGTAATTGCCGTTACTGGATTGGACGTTATCATTATTTTTTTCCATAAAGTTTACATTGTTATACATTACGTAGCTAAGTTTCGGTTGTTAAAACAATTTCGAGTATCTGTAGATTGGGTTAATTGTATAACACACCAGGATCTACTAACTTCATATTAGTTATCTTAGGATAATGCGGTAATGTACGTACATCACTGAAAAATTCTCGTAATTGCTTTGGCATTTAAGCTGTAGAAGAGATTAATAATAAAACACTTAATAAATGTAACAACAGCTACAGCTTTTACAATCAACATTTATTTTGCAACAAATGATTACGTTTAATCATGGTGTACTTTCATTACGAAGTAAAAATAAAAGGACTTCTGCGCAAATATTTCCTTCTATTTGGGAAGCTCTAAGAGCAAGAAGCTTTCTGAATTCGGAGTTAGATCTTCCAGCTGATGTAAAATAAAAAAGCAGACTTTGCTTTCATGCTAGTGTTCGAATTAATCTCAATTTTAAGAATGAGAAAACCATTTTCTAGAGGTTTTTTCCCCCATAAAACACCCAACTGTATCACGGTTCACATTATATCGGTCTGGATACGTTATTTCTTTTTGCCAAAATCTTAATCAGATACATACTCAATTCAACGTTAGTTTTCTCAAACCAATACTAATGGAAATACTGACGTACTGAAATTGTGCTAAAATTATTAAAATTGTTTAAGACGACGTAATGTAAACTACTGTTTGAATTCAGAAACCAAAATATTGACTACAGTGTAGGAAATGCAAATAAATAGTAACTTTATTTAGTAAGAAGTCAATTATGTGTGCTGCACAAAATTAGTATGTTGTTTTATGAGTGAAAGTGATTTGATGTTTCTGAAAAGGATTAAAATATTCGTTTTAGTAACAAACTTTAGCACCTCCTAATGTCAGGTTACAGCGGAGAAGTTGCATTGCTATTTACCTGTCTCGCGACGACCCGGAGAGGTCGCACTGCTCACCACAGTGATATTGACAAGATATAGCAACTAGAACACAAAGCAAACACAGGGAGCGGAGTGTCATGCCATCGTAACTACTCGACGAAGGAAACTCACTCTTGATAAATAGCATTGCCATCTTATGATTCTTTGGTTTTCAGTGCACTTTTTTCGTGGCGGATCGTTCAGTTTGTAACTTCATGATTCAGTGAGTTGGCGTTTTAACGCAAGCAGACAGTCTGGCAGGGAAAGTGCGATTAATAATTTTGATAGTAGGCTACGCAATTCAATTTTCTTCAATCAATTATTTTAAAGTTAGATAATCAATTTTATTTTAATCAATCATTACGATTCTTTACAATTCAAACTTTCTTTCTGCTGAACAGTATTGTTTATAAGTGACAAAACCTTTTACAGTAAATTTGCCTGATGATGCACAAGTTTTACTAACCAAATATTGTTGTGTTGTTTTAATAATTTCACATAACAGAACAAGATATATTACACACACAGTTTAAGCCCATAAAACTATAAATTCTTTCCTTAATGAGTTTAAATTTCATTTCTTTCCTTTCATACAGATGGAACGTGCAGTTCTGAATAAAAAGCATAAAATAAATAATCAATAAATGGTTCATCCTTAAAAATGTCACTTCAATACAATGCCTGATATAACCTGATAACCCACAGAATTAACTATTTAACGAACAATGTGTGTAAAATTTGCGACCTACTCTTAGCTGAAATAACTATGGTTTTAATTGTTTCTGTGATTTAGCTTTAATAACTTTTGTGACAGGAAAGATCTTCCGAATTAAAAATAAGTTAGCAAAAAGATGATCAGTAAATACTGACGGCACGTTGAAGAACAGAAGCTGACCATCATTGCGACACGTAACTGGTAGTTGACACTACAGGGATAACAATAGCCCACACCTAGTGGACGGAACGAGTTCCCCTGAGGTGCGGCGCAGCTGACAGCTGAGTGCGGCCTCGGTTGGCAGCCCTGATAAACACCTGCTGTTTGATTTACGGCGGCCATTTCCTGCCAGCCCCGCAGTGCATAATGCGCATCACGTGTCATCGCTGCCGTTTGAGGGAGCGATTTAAAATTCGTGTCGAAGACTGCCCGCTAGATCTGCTATCGCACTGAATGAACTGACACCAGCTGATTTATAGTGAAGGACGACCGCCTTAACTGATGAAGAATGAATCAAGCTCAACCGATTGCGCCCCAAATTAAGAGCACTACGTGTCACTTTTGGCCTTGCTGTACGTATTGTGGACGACCTCATTCTGAATGAAGCCTCAGGGACAGAGGAATACCAGTGATTAACCATTTCCGACGGCAATAAACAAGCTCAAATAAGTAACATTTGATTATAAAAGTGGAATAACCTACGTTAGCTTCATTACATTCACACTGGAACATTTCAACTTTTTTTTTTATTGCTGTCTGCAGTATGTTGACTAGTTTGATACAACCCTCCATCTCATATCTTGTACTAAACTCTTCATCTCAGCACACCAGTTACAATCTACATCCTCAATCATCATATATCCAAACCTTTGTATTCCTCTACTGTCCTTTCTTTCAACTGTTCCCTTGACTAACAAATTAACCAATCCCGCATGTCTGTCTCTTCTTTCTCTAAGAATTTTTCAGAAAATTCTGTCCTTACACATTATTATCAATACACTTTCATTTCTTGCTTAATTCCACTTAATTTTCAGCATTCTTCTATAGCACCACATTACAAATAATTTAAATTTATAGCAGAGCTTTTATATTTACATACCAAAGAAATATTTCGCCTTTATTAGTATCGTTGTTCCTCGTAAAACAATCATCCTCCAACATTCAATGCGCAAAAATACTTCATTTTATTGAAGGCACATCATTTGCGAAACAAACGCCGGCCAGCCGTGAGTTTATGAATGTTAATACAAATTTTAGAACTTCATAGCTGAGCTACGAAATTAAGTAATGCAAACGATTTCCGTAGAAACAACCTACCAATGATTTGATTTATTTAACTAGATAGAGAAAAATTGAGATAGAAACATTTTGTTTAGTTAGTAGCTGGTGTTTAACTTCTTCAGAATATTCTTTCAAATAACCAACAAATTTATGGACATCGGGTGGTTACTAGGTGTTTAATTTTAATTTTTCCAAAAAAATTTTAAACGATATTGTAAAATTGATCCACCACTACCCGGATATTTTGCATCTACAGTTGAAGCAGGTATTCACTCGCAATGGTTTAAAGATGTGTTCTAACTCAGACACAACATTAGGTTTTGGGTAACCACAACAGCTTTAAACTACGGACGTGATGTATTGAGTGGAAAATATTACCTGTAATCGAAGCAACAGCACAATAATAAATGCCTCTCTTTTAAATGGCTCCTTACCAGGAGTTCCTCAACATCAGAATGTAATAGTAATTTACTGATTCCCTAAAATGTTCGCCGAGGATAAAAGAAATAGCAGAGTCTGGTTATATGGAAGATTAAGCAATGTACTAATTAATTTATAATAGTACATACCCATAAAGAGATAAGATCAACTATTTTTCCTAAAGTTAATGCTCTTTACGTTGTCAGGAAGCAAGAGAGTAAATTGTTTTTAGTTGCTGTGTTTTTACTAGAGATTCAATATTTCGGTTGATGGTGACACGTAGTCCGTCTAGCAATAACAGGCTCTCTAATAATCTTTTAACTGTTTCAGTTTAAATTTATCGTTTATGGCTTTTAGTCCAATTACTCTGATAGTAATTTTCAATTTGGAATTAAAGTTTGTCGGACATGTTCGACAGTGTAAAATTCCGCTACAGTTATGTAAACGAAAGATGGAGCTAAATGTTATAATCAATTCTCGTCCTAGTAGTTTTCGGTCTAGGTTCACTCCATTAGTGGAAGAAAATGAGGAATCTGTCTCTTATTCAGACAAATAATTATTAATCTCTCAGCTATGATTCTCGTTTTCAGCAGCATGTGCGTCTGCATCCCGTAGAATACACCTCAACGAGAGCCTTCATCGAGTGTGATGCATACATTTACATGCGTTTACCGCCACCTCTACAGATCTGCTGGAGAAATCAATATATTTCAGTGGCATGTCTTTTTGTTGTGTAGTGAAACATGCCCGGGGTCTGCCGCGTGATGGCGGCGTGCGGCGCTGGTGTTAGTATTGACCTGTGTAGCGGGCATCAAACATTCAGGCGCTCTGCTCTGCAGTGTCCTTCCGTACGTCTGAACGAGCCGCGCCACCGCAAACACGCAACATCCACACCGCTGGACCGGGCGCTACTGTGACAAGGCCATCACGAAACACCGCTATTACTGTGACCAGTAGGAGAATTGTTCCATCTACTCAAAAACTCCAAGTAATAAAATCAAGATTGGTTTCTACGCTTTCCTAGCATCCGCCTAATCATGACTCTACAATTTGGCCAACTATTTTGAATAATGATTGTTTTTCAAAACAGATTATAATTCTTTGCGGTCGTTGCTAAGCGAGGCATAACTATCTATGTGCCTAGTTGGCGGATCTCATAAAGGACGGCACTGATGGGTTATTGACTTTATCACATAAATTCGCTGACAGTAAATGTTTAGTAGGAGAAAATAAAAAATTATTTACTGGGGCTACTGACGTACCATTACGAATCATTGGATGGAATAGTTGAGTAGTAAAACTGACTTCATGATTTTAGTTAGCGAGAAGTAAGAAGATTCCCGATCACTGAAATAAAATACAAGATATGTAACGCATCTGAGTTGAAGGCAAGTAGATTTGGCTCTAAATTCTGGAATCGGCCTGGAAACTAAGTAAGGGAACACGACACTGGGTTCTGGAGATGGCATATGGGTTCATTATCTTATGCTGTGGGAGAAGTGAAGGATTACATTGTTCGAAGGAAAGCAGTGTGTTCAGTCTGTCTCTCTTTCTACCTTTAAAGGATCTTTGCTAGGACGTTTAGTTTATATCCTTAATACAATCCTAAAAATGTTCCAGTTACATTGTATCAATCTAATGAATCCCACACATATATCAATTTACTCATAGGTTAACGAGAGATCGAAGCTTGTCCCAACGACTTGTTTGATTTCTGAATGCTTCTATTGTTATCTTCACTACCGGGAGAAATCTGCCTTTCTTCCACTCACTCTGGATTTGTCACGGAGAAAGTAATTGAGAAGTCCTGAAGATGAGTCGGTGAAAGACAGAGTAAAAGAAGAATGGAATATCATACTCTAAATACGGAACTACGTAGGAAGGAATACGATACAAGCAAATTATTTATTTTACCCCTTCTTCATCAAAAACTCTAGATCTTTCCCTAGACGGTAAACAATCAGTCAAAACTGTTTTCCATAGAATATTGACAAATTATTATTACATTAAGGTGCGTGCGTGGTTTTTGAGAAATGTTTAAAGTGCGTACCGATAACTACCTCATACGTTGAGATGAGAAAAATATGTTTCAATGTAGTAAAATCCGTCTCTGTGGTTTTTTCCGCTACTTCACCAACAACAAGCAATGGGAGGTAAAAAGAATTAGCAGTGATTAAAGCAGACTCGCTGTGAGAAACCTGACATGTCCACCCTCATTACAATATTTTTAACCTGCGCTCAACTTTTTTGTACGATTTGCAGTTACTTACTCGTAGCCTGCTAAAAATGACAGAAATTTTTATTGTTATGAAAACGTTTAAACGTAAGTATAATTTTAAAAACTAATAATAATTATTTTTTTAAAAGTATTTCTTGATTTAATAAGTTTCGTGTAACCTCCGAGTTCTTAATAAACTTATCTTCTTATCTTCTGTCAAAATATTTCTAGGGTATGTTGTGACATGGTTCTAGTAGCTGCTACGCAGAATAGATAGACAGCGTCAGATACCCTCCACCTTACATGAATTTACGAATTTAACTATCGTAAATAAACAAATGATAACACTAAAATCTCAAAGAATGTCACATATAACTATGCCTCACATTATATTTTTTTCTATCCATGTGCTTCGAATGTAACTTACACGACAGACAATTGCCTTATACTGAGATCGCAGTTACGCTTCCTTCTAATAATATAAGTTCCAATAAAACCAAATGCATTCATTTATTTGAAATTTCCTGGTTAGCCTAGCATCACTGAAGGCAGCCAGTGTCATCGCTCACCACAGGGATCCGAGTTCAGTTCACGTCCCGTTTGCAAGTAGAACGCATTTTACTGCAGTGGATGGATCGACAATTAGCAGTACTTTGTCGTATTTCACTGCAACAGTCCGCATGAGTGGTACTGGAGGAAGCAAGGAGAAGTACCCCAAATATGCTCATCTAGCAGCTAGACATTTCTGCTCAACATTTAAGGCGTCCGACTGGAACAAGAAAGGTCCCCATTTCAAATCCCTTAACCAGATCTTTTCTGACACAGCTTCTTGCTGTATAATGTGAAGTACGTCAGAACCCTTCCGTGGTTAGGACTCCATGTTAAATTGTATGGACCGTATACCCCATAGGAGAACCTGATTGGGTTAGGCTGCTACGATAGCAGCAGATTGCGCAGCTGGTGAGAGAACCTCTCATCAGGTCATTAAAACCACACGAGATTACCATTATGTGGTAGGATTATTTGTTTTGATCAGGTGACCGGTAAGAAACTGTGTCACTAGATCTCAGAGACCACATAAAATTAGTACGATTATTAGCTAAACCATGCTCATATTGGGAAGGAAGCCATTCGTATCCAGACCTCGGTATTGCTGAATACTCCGGCTCTGCGAAGGAAGCGCGACTTCGGTGAAGCAGATCCGCCCGCCAGGGAAGCGCTTCCTGTGCGCTTCGCGGGCCACAAAGACAGAACTTGTAACGCACCTGTCTGCACACCTCGGAAACTTCCCCCGAGATCCTTTAGCGCGGGCTGTATCGCTCGCGGATAGAATGAAACTGTACCTCCAAAGTTTCTACCATCGAGTTCACTCCGTATAAGTTGAACGCTCTACTCCTTAAGCTGCTCCTCCAACACTACTTCTGGAATCAGTTAAGTCAGCTGCAAAAATCGCGACACTGAACTTAAAATACTAGACCGAGTCTAGAATTTTGTTCAAGTAAATTCCATTTGCCACATTTCCTCTTTACATTACCTCTAGGAACACGGAAAATTTTATTTAGGTAGTTATGTTTAATTCTAATATACGGACAAAATCTCATAATCAAACCTGAGATATGTAAGCTTTAACTACTCGAAATTTACGTTCTTGGTTTATCGTCACATAATGAATAAGACGTGTGACTGCGCGGTTAGGCTGAGTTTCTCACATTACTTGATGTATACAACAAACATCAAGTATTTTGAACAAGGTAGCAACAACAAATCTCTATATTTTGTGTGCGTATGTGTGTAAGTTTTACAAATTATTTCTAAAAGTTAACTTGCTACCTAGGGCATGGTTTTTCTTTTCACTTAGCAAAACTAGTAAAGTAAATATAAGCAAAAACACTTTTGCAAGTCGATAAGATTCGATGAGAGTTAGCTAAAAGGGCTATAATACCGAATGCCAAAAAATAAATAAATAAAAAAGTGTTTGTTACTATCCAAGGATTTATTTTAAGTATTTATCACATTGTTGTACCTCCAGTCCTTGCATATGTTATTATTGTTTGAAAATTTTAAAGTCCCACATTGTTTCTGTCTCTAGTATCGTTATGCCCTGCTACTTTTAGGAGCATCACAACGTCAATAAAGAAGCTTTACATTGTTGGTATTGTTGTCCACCAGCTCGAAAAACAGGGAATGGAGTACATTCATGGCACTGCGCAGGTGTTCCGAAGAGAGACAAGTGGACCTCAGCCGGAATTATTGTCAGGAATCTTCCGAATTGAAGGCAAACTACCCAACTCATGGAATTTTGTGTGTGTTTGTGTGTGTGTGTGTGTGGAGTTACTCAGCTCTTGTACATCTAATTACGAAGAGCATGTAAAACCACTCAGCTCTAAATACAAGATGTTCATGTACTAACGGCAATGGCAGGTTGTTAGGTGGTCAAACGTGAAACAACTAACAATACATGGAAAGTTAGGACCGGGACTGTTAGGTGAGTGGAACCGCTCGGGCCTGGCTTTCGGAAGGACGCTGGTTTAATCCCCAGTCCGCTATCCATAGCTCAGTTTTCCATGATTTTCCAAAATCATTCCAGGCGAATGCGATGATGGTCCCTTCAAGAGCTATGGTCTAATTTATTTCTGTTGCTTGACCAACCTTTAATTTCGATCTATAGCTCGCGTTATCAAACAGTTTCTCAGTTGTAGAAAAGATTTGCTGCTACTTTGATCTTGCTGGAAGTTTCTTGAGGCACTTTGAGGTGTATTAGAATCGGAAGTTGACATGTTTGGTATTGGTTTCTTTTAATTCTTCTCCAGTTCTCTTCAGTGCGTCCACCTGTCGCAGTTAGAGGTTACGAGATACACTGTATTCTAAACCTTTATGGAAGACAAGATGTAGCTCCACGACGAGTCGTCAAGAGTGAAAGTTCCTAACGTTATCACCGAAACGTAAAATATTAACGATTATGTTAAATGCAGACTCTTTATTCTCCTCAGAGTGATTTCTGTTGGAGTCGACATTTTGTTTCGCGGAAATGAAGTCGGTTTGAGTGCTGTAGCAACCTTCGGAAAGGGTAGTACGTACATATCCCAGGACCCGACGGTAAAGCGCCCCGTGCAGTAAAGAGTCAAGTTTTATTTACTTTTTATGTGAAGCGCCGCATAACACGGCCGTTGAGTCGTGACCCGAGCGTCCTGCTGAATATCCCATGAGGCGGTGTGTCGCCAAGGCCTCGCTGTTAGCTCGTCCTGAATTAGTAACCTGCTCTGCGATCGGCCCTCTCCGACACGGCCTACAGCAGCTAATAGCGTCCTGCCGACGCGTTCTGTCATACCTGACTGTTAATGGCATCCGGCCTGCTCCTTAATCCCCAGGATGACGTACTTGGCTCACGCAAATTAACCTCAAGAAAATTCTTATTCCATGGAATTAGGTGAAGGAAACTACAGTTGGATTCAGCTAATGTTTATGTACCATATTACTAAACTAAAATTGTCGTGGACTGCGTCCCTTAGAACCAATCATTTTTCGGCAATGTTGTACGTTGTTCAAAATTGTATGCTGCTCAATCTTAGTACATCACTAATTTACCTTTGTTGATCAGCTGTTTTATGTTGAATTGCTCGTTATTGTTCACCTAGCATAACTAAAAATATTTTTAAGTCAATGGAAATCAGATTCTTCAACCGTCTGCCTAAGAATCTGAGAATAATGCTCTTATATAAATTCAAAATTAGCAATAAGGGATTTATCACTGCGATATGTCCGTATAAAACTGAGAAATTATTTGATATAATCTAGATTTTCTAACATTATTCATATTACATGATTAGTTGTATTAATATATATATATGATTGTAACGAGTATATGACGAAGCCTGTTTCAAAACTGTATTGACTAATGCTGAATAAAATAATTATGAATTTAGTTAGAACTTACTGCAATGGCAACTTTCACGTGTTTCAATTTCAGTAGAGCAAATTAAGAATGCATTTTGCTATCTTATCATCGAGAGTGGTGGGTGAGCGGTTAACGCTCTGGCCTCGCATTCGGGATTCGGGTTTTCCATGGTTTCCCCCAGATCACTCCACGCAAATGCCGAGATGCTTCCTTCAAAAAGGCCATTGCCGAATTCCTTCTCGTTCCTTGTCCCCAGTCCTTTCCCGCCTCTAATGACCTTGACGTTAACAAGGCGTAAAGCCAAAAGCAAAAAAACTATCCCATCAGTTGTTACAATGACAAGAGTGCTCTAAAACCAATTTTTACCAAAATCTTAATAGCTAATTCAGAAAGCCATTCGCTTCTACAATTAGGAAACATTATGTTCAATGGTATTTGATATCGGTGTAACCTCTTAATTGGTGTTTTAACATACGTCAGATCGTAATATTACAGTTTAGTGATGGTGTAATGCCATTGAGAATAAAAGCGTGGAATGTTTGATGATAATGTGATGAGGAATTTTAAGTCATACAACGGATCACTTACTATTCGCATGCACGTACTTTCCTCAGTGAAAAACATTGTGCGGTTGTACAGGAAAGTCGAGGCATAACGTAAAGAAAAACTTTGAAAGTTACTGTCACTGTTTCATGCAACTGATGTACGTTGATTTCGATTTAACTCCTCTCTCGATCCACTGCACCCGTTTTATTACTAAGCGTATTTTCGCTGACATTGATTCCCGATATGCCACTTCTGCATATTCCATTACGCTTTAGTACTAAGCATGATAAGAAAAATATTGTGTTTGTGGGCTGTTATATCATGAATGTATGCTGTGGATATGCTGAGAGAATCAGACCGGGAGTAGGGGAGATATATTAACGCAAGAGAAAATTGTGTTCCGTAGATCACCCGAGCTCTGTCTTGTTGCCTGGCCCAGATATCAATAACTACGGGACAAGCGGGATCGTAGATAAGCAATAGCTATTGGAAAACTGCACTTAGTATCATCAACATCCATTGTGCCAAATCGGTTGAGAAGTCGATTCTTAAAATTAATCAAATGGCAATTTCGCAAGTAGTCATTTTGGTAGCTCATAATTAACGCACAGAGGAAGTACACATTTTAATAAAATTATTTTAGTAAAACTAAGTTTAGTAAAGACAATTATATTCTGGAACTATTACGAGATATCACGTAATATATGCGAAGAGCAGATAAAGTCTGTGAAATACTGGAAGTCGGGTGCAGACTTGATACACTGTGTTGTCAAGCCTAGGAACTTTGCCAGAATAGCGTCTGCAGGGTCAAATACCAGCCCCAGCCGTTGGGAATGCCGTCGTCTACGCTATAGATAATTCGAATTGAAAATTCATCAGGATACTCCGTAAAAATTAAGAAGCCAATAAGAACGTATAGAAAGGAGAGACATACCATGATTGTCTGGATGAAATATTCAATGATTGGCGGGGAAAGTAGAGCGATAGAGTTTGTACTAGAGAGTATACTATTTTCAGCCAACGAAGTAAACAGACGTCTTGTAGTGAAAAAAATTAGCTGATTAATAAGTCAAAAATTCAATTTTCACTGTCGACAGTGAACGGAAAGTTATTACGTTACCGGAAGCAGACTGCAGCTTTGAACGACGCCCAATTCTGATGAGTTCTCAGAATTCAGGGGTGAACAAACACTTTCGCTCTCAGCGGAGCCAGTCCGCACAGCAGAAAGCGGTCACGTGGTCTACCAGTATGCGAACTTTCTACCGTAACGAACCTACCGACGCCCGAAGGATCTAATTAGATCTCACTGCCGATATAAAACCAAGTCAGTAGTTTCTTTTTGTTAGCTATCCGGATTACGAAGAATGTAATTTTTGTATACAACATTTTTTATTTTAAATGTTCAACAAGGATTTAACTTCAGTTTTATTTTAATTTATGTAAATTAATGCTAATTAGATGGTTTTGCATGGTAAATTGTGTATAAATAAATTATCCGTATTGGAAACTGAAAGCTCTCAAATATTGAAGTTACAGTGATTGGTGCTGTTGACGGATAATGCTAATGTCGTTTCTTTTTATGATGATGGCGTACTAAAAGTCATATTTATATGTAAAAGATATTTCGTTTCAAAATATCCTTTTTTATTAATACAATTAATATTCAGAAAAACTGATTTCATAAGAGCCAAAAATATTACCCGAATAATATTAAGAGTTGTTGAAAATGGCTGTTAAACTATCCTTGGAGTGTTACAGTAAGCAGTATCTCTGAGTATGAAAAAAATCCTTTGGCTCCAAATTTTTCATTTATTATTTGAGCATGAAAAGTAAATTCAGTAAGTATCGGTTAATGGCCCTAAAATGTCAGCTTTCATTACAGCCAAGTTTTCATTGCAGTTTGTAATATGAAACCCTTTCCACTATCCAATTTTCTATATGCTTGATTCTCAGAAAACAATTTAATCAGTATTAAACTAATGTAATTACTGTTAACGTTCTCAATATATAGCTTACAATTAATTTTCTTAACTAAAAGCATTACAATAACTTCTTAAACTACAGCAGATTGCACTCAGGTCATGTAGCAACTTATAATTTCTCGCCGAATGAAATCTTTCTTTTTTATGCATTAAATTACTTAGTTAAAATAATGATTTAATGTGGGTAAAATGTCATTGTTAAGTTGAAAATATCATAATCATCTATGACACTATAATGTATGGATCAACTTGTAAATTCCATTTTTTTAAAAAGATATGTTTTCGAATTTTATCAATTGAAGGCAATTCCGGAGTAAGAGTAAGAATAGCACGGTTCTGAAAATATGTTTGGGTTTCATGACAATGCGTAATGGGATAGAATTTTGCCGTTGATAGTTTATATCCCCCGTGTGTCAATACTTGGAAACACGTCCCTTCCACTGCGTGCTAGTCTATTACCGCCTCGGAGGCTGCTTCCGGTGACGCCGTCTTGACTGCGGGGTAAGCAGCTTACACACAGCCCTCCTCGTTGCCTTAAAGCATTAACTTAATAGCTTCATACGCTCTGCTTAGCAGTTTGAATTTCTAGCTCTCTACCTCCGAGTTTGTATTGTGATACAAACCCCAACAGCAATCCCGACCGCTCGCACGAAATTCCGCAGGCGACATCGCGTTGCGTCGTCTGCGACAGCCGGCGGCGGTGTACGTGTAATTACTCCTACATCAAGAGCTGATTGGAATACCTGCAACAACCCAGCCACGACCTTCTTGTGTGTAATGAGAGTCGGATGAAGCCCTGATCCTGGAATGTATGTTTATCTGCCTACTGCTATGGTTGTTTGTACTGCCTTATTCGACTCCAATAGCATATTTCAGACACAAAATTATACAATAAACGAAAGTGATGAAGCATATGGCGACCCTCTCTGCTTTATACAAGGGTAAGCAGAATAATTGCTGCCTTCCAGTATAAATTTCCATGCAAAAAATAATATCTAAAAAATCGACACACTTTTTATAAGCTTACTTGTAATATTTCACGTAGTTCTTTCTAATCGTTTTCGATAATAAACCTGTATGAAACAGATGAGTTGGGCGTATTTTTTTTTTTAGGCAGATGTGAGTAAATAACGATATTTACATCCGGAGTAGATGCCATTACTACGCACCGATACATGTACCAGTATTTTTAGATGATTTTTTGTTTTTTTTTGTTTATTTATATTCGTTCGGTGTAGACTAAACCGTCCCCACCGAACGAAAATAAATAAACAAAAAGCGACAGAAAATCAACGAAAAATAAATTCTCTGATCACTGTAATAGTATGAAAATAAATTTGGATTCACGTGTATATCGCGATACAGTGTATGTATCAATGCGCGTGCAAAAATATTAGCTTTCGTCCTTACAGCAGAAGGAATGAGTTATTTTAGATTGTTAAAAAAAATTGAGTCGAAAATCTGCGTTCATCCCTTCGTTTTTTTATGGACCTAGAAATTAGGTATTGACGAAAATTGATTGTAAGAAAGGTTATTATGTAATTTTGTCCAAGATGTTCTCCATTAAAATAATAAATAACAGCTCTAAACACGAAATACTGGTTCTAAAAATCTTTAATTTAGGGATGTTTGCTTTAACATTTTAATAATTTTAGATTGCGATAATAACCTGGACAAGTTCCTATGCACTGCACGAATTCAATGAAAAGTGTGAAAGATACATCAACAAAAATTAAGAGAAAAATACGAAGAAAAATGCGTAGAAGTTTCGCTTTTTATTCCTTCACGCTTTTATGTGTTGTCAAAATCGAGGAAGTCGTTAGAGGCGAGAAGGGATTCTTTTGAAGAAAACAACCCGGAATTTGACTGGAATTATTTCGAGAAATAATAGAAAACCGAAATGTGGATGGCCGGAAGGTGTTTTGTGCCCACGTCCTACCGAATGCGATGCCAGAGCGTTACCGCTCGACTGCCAAAACATACTTGCGTCTTGAGGAAATTAATGCATATAAAGTACTATTTGTTGTGTAATGTGTTAGACTACAAGGTACATCATAAGATGATTATTGTATGGAGCATAAACTAAGTTGGATATCATGTAAGCTTAAATCGAAGGTAATAGCAAGGAGAATATGGTAGCAGCGATATAACTGTAAGCAAAAAAATAACATTACAATTTTAAGAAAATTCTTTAATGTTTCGTGTAACACTCAGCACTGAAATAAATTTTAAAAAAACGAAAAGTATTCTGGAAATTTGGTACAAAATGATTTTAACCAGTGAAGCAAATTGTATTCGAGACAGCAACAACTTATTTTAACAAGCAGAGAAAAAAGCTAACTTTGTATATTTTGTAAATCCTAAATGCAAAACGGGCTATACATTTAAACATTCGTGTCAATAGCTCGGATCTGTGGCAATGGTGGAACAGTTCCTCTCACCATGTCAGTGTTATGTGTTATATTACTTTTTTTCTGTCGTCAGTCTTTCGACTGGTTTGATGCAATCCTCCATCCCCTCCTATCTTGTGCTAACCTCTTCATCTTTACATATCCCTTACAACCCACTTCCTCAATTATCTGCTTCATGTATTCTAATCTCTGTTTTCCTTTACAGTTCTTACCTTCGACTGTTCCCTCCACTAACAACTTAACCAATCCAGCATGTCTCAAAATATGACCTACAAACCTGTAAGCTTCTTTCCTCGCCCATCATTTCCAAAACTCGTTCATTTCGTACTTTTTTTGTCCATTTAATTATATTACATATGAGATATTAATTTTTCTATTTTAGCACCAGTAAATTGGTGAGCATTCACGTCAGCAAAATATGTAGTTTGATAGTTCCGGAGGTAAAACTTATGCTATAAATGCGATTAATTTTAATTTTACTTTAAATTAAATAAAACTGATGACAACTAAACAAAATTAATTAATGCTGTCTGTTATCAGAAAATCAGTGCTCGCATGTCAACTTTTTCTGTTCCTACCGTATCATCTTAGAATCCCTTCGTATTAAGAATGACGGAGTTATTTTAAGATATCATTCATCTTGCTCTTAACTATCTGCGCCACAGTGAAGCAAGCAAATTTCCCAGTTATAAGAAACATTTCGCCGTATACGTTAAAATGTAGACACAGTGTACTGATTATCATTTCTGGAACAAATGAAAACATAAGCCAACGAAATTACAGTCTTAAAAGCTGGTTCCGTGAAATTTATCGTTCGGTATGGGTTGAAGTCCAGTCTGACACTGATGACCAAACTTGAACTTTGACCGTCAAACATTTGTAAAGCATTGAGCGTGTGAAGTCATATATGCAAACGCAACAACACAGTGGCAGGCAACCGCTGACCGTGTACATTCAGAGAACACAATCACAATACCCACGATGCCATTTTAACATTAGAATTAGGACAACTGTCAATGAAATGAAGAAACGCATTAGTTTTCAACACTGTAGAAGTATTCGTTAAGTGTACTATTACTATTACTCCGCGATTCACTAAAAGTGTGTGGCGGAGGGTGTAATGCACCTATCCGGGAAGCTAATGATTTGGAAGGGCGATTGTGAGGAACCATACCAGCATTCGCATGGAGCGATCTTGGGAAACCATGGAAAACCCAGATCAGGATGGCCCGAGTACTTTATCGAAAGCTACTCCTGTCGGATTTTATGTTTAGTCGCCCGGTAAATCCTTTCTATTCCACTCCCTTATCGCTCGTGGAAAAAATGAGTACAGAAATGAATCGGTTCTGGCCCTGATTTCTCTTATCTTATTTTCGCGGTCATTCCGGGATATGAATGTTGCTGGTAGCAATATTTGTTTACTGTCATTCCGAAATACATCAGTCGAGATTTTTGAATTAGCTTCTGTCGAGAGCAACGCCTTCGGTGCTCCAGGTCTTCCCAACATAACTCCTTCAACATCGCACTTACGCTTTCCCTCCAACTATATATACCTGTCACGAATCGGACGGTTCCTCTTTGGACCATCTCTAATGCCTCCATTAATCCCTTTTGATGGGGACCCCATACAGAGCAACAATATTCTAAGTGAGGCCGCACTAGTGACTTGTATGCAATCGATTTAACTTCCTTAGTGCATTGTTTTAAATTACGACTAACTTAAATAAGAGCAGTACCGTCACAGTATTTATAGTTTCCTGGTATTATGCCGCAATGGTATTCTTGAATGGCTGAGCCATGAGAAAAAAGTTGATAAAGTAAAGTCTACCTATGAGCAACAGAATAGTAACGATTATTGTAGGATAGAAATATAAACAGAAACGACAAAAATAGTAAAACTATTTTAATGTTTAATACACAGAATACTATCTAAATATAAGCCGGTTAGGGCCTAGCAATAAAAACATTTGCCGATCCTAGAACCCTTTCAGTAAGAAATACTGTTCCAGGCGAAAGAAAGAACGAACTACAGCAAACTCGGAACAATTTGGATATTTTGGTCTGATTCAGCTTTGGTTTCAGTCCCATTTCTTTTTTTTTTGCAAGGTATAGTCTCAAAATCATGGAGCGGCATTAACGTAGCACGTAGCATAGAATGGGTGCCCACGTCCGAATGAACTTTAACGTTGTAGGAAAACGCTATGTTTGATTATCATTAGCAGCCCTTTATGGACTTCACATAGGCTGATAACGATTTCAGGATAATCATATGACATTCGAGCTAGAAATGTGCTCGATTGTTCTGAGAATAATTATGGATAATTTCAGCACATTGTTTGGCAGCCTATATTGTCAGACATGAACCAATTGGATCATATTTTGGAAGTGATCGGTAGAAGTCATGGAGCAACAACCGAAAAATGCAGTATTAGACTGTTATCGAGACAGCATAAGTGCATAGATCATTTAGGGACTTCCGCCTATTAATTGAGTCCGTATTGTGTTGCATTGCTGCACTTAGCCGAGTTAAGGAAGGGCCCACAATGTATTTAAAGGATATCTCATATTTTCGGCGTGTGTTTGTAGGTATTCATGTGACCAGGAGTCACGTTCGTAAAATTCGCGTCCTTTGATCGCAAGTAAGTCTATGCTGCCAATCGAGTATGACTTTAACCTCTTCTGCTCTTCGTGTATTATTATAGGGGTTCAGTCACTGGTTCAGATATCTCTTAGCAGGTGTAATGGGTTTTTGAACCTGTGGTCGTTGTTTTTATAGTTGTTCATTAAAAATTTAAATAAACTTGGTTCCCTGTTCTACCATTACTGATTATGAAATCAATTAATAAATTGTAATTTGTATATTTAATATTCATATCTATCGTGAATTGCGAAATTATTATATCCAAAGAAAAAGGTGAAAAGGGACAATTGCTTTTTACTAACTAACTGCCATAATTTAACATTTAGTGGCTTCTCCTTAGGCTTACAGACTGAGGCGCATTTACAGCTAATATAAATACAAAAATTATCTACAGTTCATCAAAGCAACGCCCCTTACTACATGAAAAAAAAAAATCTAAAATAACAGATAGACAAGAAATAAAATGCTGAGAATGTTACATATGATTTAAGTATCCCTTGAAGTGATGGATCAAATTGACTTATTAGAAGCAGAGAATGATCATTGCTAAATGACGTTCCGTTACAGTGATTAAATAAGCGTGAAATAAACGGCACCAGAATGCTTCGGGGTTTTCATTTACAAAATAAAGTGATTGAAAGTCATATAGGCTATGGTCCGTGTTTATACACCATTAATGCTCTCGACTTTAAAATTTTAGCTCAGTTAATGTTCGGAGAAGAAGCTCTTAATCGTGCAAGTCTCCTTGCCAACGGCGTTAAAGGGTAGGAACTCAATGAAGCAAAAAATCCACACACTGTCTTTGTTGGTGACGCGATGACTTGCACCGTCGAAGGCGGTGATAATGCAGCAGGAACTTGCATCAATTCAAGCTAGCAGACACTTGAAAATGCTTGTTTAGAAGCCAAGTTAGACAGTACAATACTGCTCTCTTACGCTAGCTTGTCAGTACACCAGCTTTACCCGTGATCAGAAGGCAGTTACCTTCTTCGGAAGCTGGCAACGTGACGAGGGGATGCACTAGAGAAGTAAGGGAACTGGGATATAAAACTTTGGTCAGACCACTGCTGGAATATGGTGGTGTAGTATGCGACCCACACTTTGGGTATCAAATACAGGAGTTGGAGGGGGTGCAGAGAAGGGTTGCCATATCTGTCCTTGGAAGTTGCCGCAAATCACAGTCAGTAACTAATATGATAAAGGAGCTGGAGTGGGATTCATTGGAGGATAGAAGGAGGGTGAAGAGAGTCATGGGACTGTACAAGGCCTATATTAGTGATGAAGCATGGAAAGATATTGGTGGTAAAATTAGGGGAGGTGCTTGGAAGGGTAAAGATGACCATCACCACAAGCTGGCACTTGATTTCAGGCATAAGGGTGAGGTGAAAAATTTCTTTTATTGGGAAAGGTATAAGGTATTGGAATAAATTGCGAAGAGAAGTGATGAATAATTTACCGAAAACACTGAAAGAATATAAAGTAAAAAATGGTTGAGGACAAAAGTGAACTGGAGGAAGAAGGGAGAAGGATGGGGTGTGTAGGGAGATTGCCACCGGAGCGTGCGCTCCATTTCAGTTTTTATCAATTATAATTCTACGCACAAATCACCATCAACCTGCCAAAGATCGTGCTTGCAGCTTGTCCGCCTCACCTCCTCCGTGACACGGGAAACAAATTTCACAGAATTTTAGGTGAGATGACAATTTAATGTCGTTCATTGGCTCGAAAAGAGCTACCCTCCATATAGCACTCGGGAAAAGTCGATACATCTTGCGAGTCTTCTGCGTTTCCCGATTTTGAAACCTTCCCAGCCGTTCAGAGTAAATGTCCTAAGGCGAGGCAGGCATTTTGTGTCTATATAGAGCTCACAACCTCCAACTTATAGTCCTTGGTGGATACATTGTCGCTGGGACCAGCAGAGCCTTCACCCTTTGTTATTCGAGAGAGGCCCGCCTCTTGTGTGGTATATGCAGGCTGGACTTCCCCCATTCGTACAGTAAGCTATCATCTCGAGATTTTACACACGCGAATATTGTATTCAAAATCGCAATTTCGAGTATGTTTAATGCATAAAAATTGTATAGGTGAACCAATTTCGGTCATTCTACTACACAGTACGTGAGATTGGTGGGTTTTCTGTCGGAATACTACATGTTTCATTTTTGGTTCCAGCTGCTGACCAGGTCGGTGATTAAAGTTTCACTTAATTTCTCGGTTCTACAGTATTTGAGAATCAGCACTGACGCAATGAGATTTATTTACTGACATCTTGGGAAGCAGCAGCTGAGAGTAGAATAAGAAACAAGAAGCAAAACCCCCGGCTGTTGTGAGGCTCGGGAGCCGTTGAGTAGGCAGTCCGTTGTAGGCATGGATGGAAATCACGAGCGAAAATGCGACCATTCCATTGGTTCACGGTTCAAGTATTTTAATTATCACTATAAGAACAGATAAGATCCCACAACCAGTCGCCAATCTTGCTACTAATGGTGGAGGGGCTTAAAAAAAACCGGAAGAATACCATCATATCAACTCTTAACAAAACATTTTCTTTTGACCAATTAATAATCTGAAGCGTTTAGCTACCAGAAGATGACAGCAGTGGACGAAGTAACTACCATGAATTTGTGCGGATGGATAAAGCTTTCCACGGTTCTGTAAAGCATTTGCGCAGTAATTGCTTTATTTTTGTTTCATTTTATAAAGTTCATTCCAGTGGGATGGACTTCGATTCCTGAACATCACACAAAAGCTGCATATGCAATGAAACAGCCATACTATTCAGTGTATTGTGAGGTAGTTAAACAGCCACTAGAAATTAGGCACCACTATCCCTCGGTATGGTATGACACCTTTTTCATGTCACTGTATGCAGTATACATAGAGTCGACCATTGAACGCTGTGATTGATTCATCCAATAGGTGACCGTGTGTTCGAAGCTCTAGACACACTTAGCCGTTCATAGTTCACACAAGGCAGTACCAATGGATTAAGATGTAACTAGAATTTCGAGCAAGTCTCTGCACTTGGTTTTAAAAAGAATAAACTGTCTTCGTACAAACAGCTGTCTAATACTGACAATCTCTTTTGTGTGATTGGAAGCTTTCGAGGTATATTTATTAAATTATTGTAGGATAAATTAAATGATCCTAACGCTAACAAAGTATATGCATTATTTTCCGAAGGAATGAATCTGCCTGAAGCATTTCATCGAGATGATGACAACTGCTGCTAAATCATTGCAGACTAGTACGTCATAGTCACTTCAGCAAATGGCAGGTCTATTTGTTGCTACAGTTCCACCCAGGTTCCATTAGAATATTAACAGATACCTATCCAGGAAATGGTCTAAGCCGTCATAACCATGATTTCTTCAACCCCGTGATAAGGACGCCGTATTGTGCTGTGTTGCTTTTCATTGTGGAATCAGGGAGATTGAGCCTGCGCCTGCAGACAGGGTTGCAACAATTTATGTACTAGTGTCAAAAACGACCATACAATGATGCTGAAGGAGAACATGTAGTGACTACAATTAAGAAAGCCAAAAGCTGGAAGACGAATATGATAAACTGCAATAGAACAAACAGAATGTCAGATAGTGGAGAAATGCCTTGCAGCCGGTTGGGACACAAAAGATGGTTCCCAAAAGCTCCATTATACGTAGTGTAAGGCACTGTCCTCTGAGTCCTGGCTTCCTCCTACTATGAGGGAACCCACGACAAGGTGGAAGGTTGTGACGTACTGCTTGCACTACATCACCTGTGAGTAGTTTTAACTTACTGATTAGGAACGATATTTGGTGAATAATTTTTCTCTCTCTTTAGATTGACTTCTACTGTTGGTCAATTGTTGTTACTACTTTTCTAAGTTACCTTCGATATTTGTAAGTATTCTTTGTCCTCAATAATTAATATACAGTACAACAGCTTCAAGAATTAATATACAGTATAATATTGCGATGAAATCTCCACGGGTGTACCGCCGAATTTCATCCTATAAACACGATGTTTCGATGGGCAGCTCCGTCGTCTTCTTCTTCAGATTTGGAACCATGTATACTGGTCAAAGGACCGACAGTTATTGAGTCAGCTATCATGCCGTAACGCTCTTTTTAGCGCGTGGCTCTCTCCGTGGTCTGCGCCCCGGGACAAAAGGGCTGCTTGCCAGTGGGCATGTGAGTTTGGTCTTCCTTGCAGCATGGCGGTACCTAATACAATACAATTCGGCGGTACACCTGCGATGATTGATGGTTGCAGGCATAGCCGAGAAATGCTACGTTCTTACATCTGTAGTGTCATTTGTCAGAATATGCTGCAGTTTTTTTTTTTTTTTTTTCGTTGATAACCTACAGGTCAGTTAGGGGATTTGTGGTGGAGTGGGTGGACATAACATACCTGATGGAAGGAACTGTTTAGAGAGAAGAGGGAGGTGCCTCTGGATTTATCTCGGGAAACAAACTGATATTTTGCAGGACCATTCTGAGAAAATTTGAGTCAGGATGGCACAGTGACAATCGGTATTTCGGTCAGATCTCAATCCCACTGGAACTTAGTTCGTCAGTTACAACGGACTTTAAATAATATCTGTGACGTAGATTTGAGGAAGCTGTGCTGTACCTTTCTCACTGTTTTACACAACAGCGAGATCATTTTTTTTATTCATTGCGTAATCACGTTTTACAGTGGTTACTGCGTCGAAAGATTTGTAAAAACAAACACTATACAAATGTTTTAGTAAATTTTATTATTATGTCAGTTATTTTCTTGCTGGTTTAATGAAGGCAACTGCTCACCCTTAACTGTTCATGGTGTTTCAAGCAAGAAAAGCTTACCGCAATAAAAAGTTTCGACTCTCAGAGCCACCGTAATCTATTAGACAGTGCCTGTCAGTCGGAGCAGCTGAGCGGAGCAGATCCCTGGATTACGCGGCTTCAGGCTCCACAGTGGAGATTCTTCTCATTCTTGCGATTTATTGGATTTTTATGGTAGATTTGTTCTGGCTTTACTGGTTTGATCAGTTACCAGGGATATTATTGGGGAAAAAAGAAAAAGAAACAGGTCCACTGAATTCAGTCCTTCCCTAACGACCGTGTCATTGTTAATATGTGTGGCCCCAATAAAAAAGAATAATCATTCACTATCGATAAGTTTAATTCTTTATTTTAGTCGTAGCGAGGGGAATCAGGGCACAAATAAATTAACAAAGAAAAATCTGTAGTTTATCTGAATCTCTGAGAGAATTTAAATCAAAATCCAGAAAGGGATAAAGGGCCTCAGTAGCCCTCAAAGAATTTAATATCAATAAAAACAACACGTAACGTGTAAATTGATGTGTTGAAAAATTGTCATCGCGGAATATGTTCTATTACAATATTATTCAATTTTCTATATAAAAGCAGTTGTAAGGCAGGAAAGCAACAAATACGGATACTAATCAATTTTTATAAAATGAAAATAAAACAATGATTTCTGCATATGTACAAGAATAGAAGAACAAGGATGATTTTACTGATATCGGTTCGGCACGTAAGATATAAATGTGATTCCTGAAAGTCGACATATAGTGTGATACTTATTAAATACGCTAGTTGGTCTCTAGTTGTTAATTTTTTGATCGTCAATGCCGAATGTTGCATTTGGAACTGCTGTGTTTATTCTCAGCCTGGGTAATATTTACAACTATATTCTTGGTGTTAGTAGTTAGTATATTTGTGTAAAAAAACATTGCGTGAGCGCCTTTTACTTTACTCTCTGCCACTAACCAAAGTATAGAAACTCATGTTTTTAATATACTGCTAGAAGTAGTAAAACATAGCATTTAGCAGATTTTAACGTGTATTTTTGTTCATTTTCTGCTGTTACTATTTCGAACATCACACGCGTTTACTCTGGCAATGCAATGCGTATATCGGAACAAATATTGCTTCAATAAATGTCGTCTTTCAGCAAACACATAGCAGAAACGTCACATAAATAAACTGCTTCTCCGAATATCGGTCAACAACATTTCTCTTGGCATGAATCAAATACTTGAGACGCAGCATTAGTTTTCACTTTCACTCGCCAAATATATAGCAAGCGGGACTTTTACAACACGAATTGTGCGTTGGATAATTAAGGGTGAAACATGCTGGAGCACGAGCAACATGCCGCGCGTTGTGCGCTTTAATTAACGTGTTGCTGCGCGCTCAATGGAGTTGTTGAGCGAGCGATTCGTCAGCAATTAGTCCGGGTCTCGCCTCCGGCGGTATCGAATCGTTGATTACCTTGTTCCCCTGCCTTTGTTTCATTTGTAACAGTAAACCAGTTAACATGGCCGATGGCGAAAATAATTTATACTAGTTACCACCGCACCCAGTCGTTTCAAAAATGACGCTGTTACGAAAGTTTTCTTCCCTGGTTCTCTTCTCTGTCTTAAGTTTTCTTCATATTTTTATCACGGTGAAAGGCACTGAAATTTGGGAGGAAGCGGGTTCGATCCCCGATCCTGCCGTGGAGGTCTCAGTATTGAAAGGTTTCTAGATATCACTGCGTGGCAATGCCGGGATGGTCCTTCAGAAGATCATGGCCGAATTCCTTCCCATTACTTGCACCGCATACTCTCCCAGCACTAATGACTTTACGAGTTAAACTATCGCACTGTAAGTCTAACATCACATGCTTCAAAATTACTGACCAGAAGAATGAAAAGTGTAGTAGAAGGGATCGTAGGCGAAGATCAGTTTGGGTTTAGAAAAAACCGCGGTACAAGTGAAGTGGTTCTGGCGTTAAGAATAATACTTCAAGGACGGATTAAGAAAAACAAAGATACTTTTATGGCGTCTGTTAATTTAGAAAAAGCTTTTAATAATGTTAGGTGGGACAAGACGTACAAAATTCTAAAGAAGTCGTGTCTAAAATACCGAGATAGAAGAATACTTAATAATCTTTATAAGAATCAAGTGGCTATAATAAAAGTAGAGAATCATGACAGACATGCATCAGTTAAAAAGGCTGTGAGACAAGATTGTAGTCTATCCCCATTAATATTCAACTTGTATGTAGAGAAGCAATAAAGGAAGTGAAAGAAAGATTTGAATGTGGCATAAGTGTTCAAGGAGAAAAAAATCACTATGCTACGATTTGCTGATGACATTATCTTCTTAGCACAACAGGTTGAGGATATTGAGAAATTATTGAATATCATGAACAAGAAAGATTTTGGACTAAATATAAACCAAAGCAAGACAAAAGTGTAGAAATGTAGTAGAAATTATATCAATAGTAGTAGATTAAATATAAAAATATGGTCAGATGCGATAGCAGAAGTTAGTGAATTTTGCTGCTTAGGAAGTAAAATTACAGCCGATGGCCGAAGCAGGAATGATGTTAGAAGCAGAATAGCAAAAACGAAAAGAGCCTTCATGAAAAAGAGAAATCTTTTAGTTTCAAATATTGATCTAGGACTCAGAAAGAAATTTTTAAAAGTCTATGTGTGGATCACCGCACTTTATGACAGCGAAGCATGGACTTTAGGAATACCAGACAGAAGAAAAATTGAAGCATTAGGGGTGCTACGGAAGGATGCTGAAAATTAAGTGAACGGATAAAGTACGAAACGAACGAGTTTTGGAAATAATGGGCGAGGAAAGAAGTTTGTGGAAGTGTCTTACAGAAAGAAGAGACAGGATGGTAGGTCATATTTTGAGACATGTAGGATTGATTAACTTGTTAGTGGAGGGAACAATCGAAGATAAGAACTGCAGAGAAAGACAGAGAATTTAAAATATAAGAAGCAGATAATTGAGGACGTGGGTTGTAAGGGGTATGTTGAGATGAAAAGGCTAGCGCAAGATAGGAAGGGATGGAGTATTGTATCAAACCAGTCGAGAGACTGATGACAGCAAAAAAACTCTTACTTTGTTAATATAGAAGAGAGTACAACATAGCGTTTAGTAGATTTAAACGTAGTTTTTTTTGTAAACTTTGGACTATTCTTACTCTGAAGGAATTAAGAAGTGTAATATCCAGACAGGAATGGTGTCATATCCAGGAAACATGATAACAAATGTGATCATAACCCTTTGGAAAGCTTGTGATGACCACAATATGAGAGCGTTGGAAGATGCAATTTGGATTATGGTCGTAAAGGGTATCACAATATGATGTAGCATCCCGTTCATTTAGTGGTGGGATGTCATTGAGCCTTCAACAACAACCAGCTCTGTCGTAACAGATTGCCCTCAATCCAAAATACCAGTGGTTGGATCTGTGCGACGTTCTGAAATCACATCAGGGTAAACCGTTTCTCCACTACACCTGATGTCGGTTATCACTTTGTCACAGACAGAATCGAGACTGATCTCTAAACACAAATGTACGCCTTTCAAGTGACCATTTGCGTTTCCCATTACGCCAGGTTAGACGATACTGGCAATAAAATAACGTTGATGGAATACATCGCATAAGGGTCAGAGAGTGTAGCCTAACTGCAAGCAATTGGTTTAGAATCATCCAGTGGGTTAGTCCCTCTGCAACCAGCCTGCAGTCATCTGTCTGCCAGCAACGGCCATCCACACAATTTGGAGGTCTCTACGTGCAGTTGTCCTTCCGTATGGTCCTGTGACTGCTCTACTAGTACTAGAGCCGCATCCATTCATCCACTGTGTTATAAGTCTGTATACTGACATTATACTATGGCCAATCCTTCTGGTGAGTTCGCGAAATGATGCACCCGTTTCAAACAAGCCAATTCTCCGACCTATCTCACAGTTAGACATTTGGGTGTAGAGGATCGTCACTCTTCGCGTTGGCTTACTTGGTCAACAAGAACTGGTGGACAAAAAAGTGTCACGCACCACACTGTTCACCACTTATACGCTAAAAAACGTAGCAATTATGCATAATAAAGAGCTCCATAATTCTCATACTATTACATGTAAAACTTTCAATTTTTAACCATTTAATACTCTTCATATGGGAATAATTGGGGCCAAATTTCATTCATTTATCACAACTCCGTTTGAGCTTTGCACTTTCAATTTCCGCCAATGTATTTCTAATGTCACACATGTTTACTTTAGCATTGCAGTGCGTATTTCGTAACAAATATTACTTATACAAATGTCTCTTTCAACAAACGCATGGCAGTAAGGTCACATAAATAAGCTGTCTCCGGATACCGGTCAACAATATTTCTCTTGGTATGAATCAGAAACTGCAAAGCCCTAACAGATTAAAAGGTAATATGTTAAAATAATACTGATGACTCTGCAATAGGGTTACGTAATAATTTTTTTTCGTCACCACGCTAGTAGTTTGGACCTCATTTAAAAACTGAGATGTATTATCTTGTGCATTAGTGGGAACATTAAAACTGTTCTGAACATCAAAATGTTTTACCAATAATATGACATAATTCGAAAACAACTGGTTTTGACGCGTATTTCACAGTTTAAAACTTTATAATTCCTTTTAAAATTAGAGATAGGTCCTGAAGTGCTTCATCAAAATCTCCTATGAACATTAAACATTTTTACCTATAGTCTGGCATAACTTAAAAAAGGATTGGAAAGGTTTGGACTGAGGTTCCTATAGGGTCAATGTTAATTTTGCAGCTTTGTTTACAGTATCACAAACATCGTCATGTTTCGGTATACACGGGGACGATAAAAAAAAGGAATATCTTAACAAAGCAGTAAGACTGTAATGTGAGATTTTCATAACCCCACCTCGTTCCGTAACTATCGGGTGATGAGATTATGAAAATAGACATGCTCTAGCGGAACGGACGAGTCAGACTGAGAACGAATTAAATAATTCTCAGACAAGATTAAACTCGATCCGAATTGTGGACAGCAAATTATTGTAAAGTAAATTTGTAAAGACAATGCTGTAATGAAGAAACTACGGTTAAAATATGATTTAAATATCATTTATGTTGCTGATTCTTCAAATAAGTAGCACCAAATTTTACTAAATTAAATATGCTAAACAACAAGACGTCAAAAATTAGTGTAATATGGTGGGATTCATTAAGGTATTATCAAATATGTACAGAAAACGACATTCAATCTATAAAGTTGATCAGGGAAGTTAAACTCGTTTGGCAATGGTACATTTCATTGCAGATTTACCTAGACGATGGTTGGTCGCTTCCATTCATTACGTAGCATGATTCCTGCATCAGATACGAGTATATAACACTCGTTCCCCATCTGCTCGTACAACATTATCTCTTAAAAACAACCCTCTCGTCTGGCAATTATTCCCCTGAATTGAGCAGTAAAATATTTTATCATCCTTCACTCGCTCGTTGTATTCTACTCACTATAACATTACTAGCCGCAACTGTGCATATCATTGAAAAACTACGTACGACTGGGCTAAAACAAGGTGGTAATGGAACCTAAAGCAACTTTATGACTGAGCTTTCAGCGCTGACTAGTTTACTGGGATCAACAGATCGTTATCCTCGGCGGCGTCCCTTTCAATAAAGTGGCCGTCTGTTCGCGGTGCGACCCGCTGATGCTGATCGCGTTAAATCCGTGTTTACACAAATTGACGTCTGTCAGCCGGCAGCGCCGGGCGCCATCAGAATCAATTACAGCGACGAGTCGCCCGCAGGTCCAAGGCAGCGCTGGTTCCAAACACCGTCCGGACATACAGAGTCGGGTTTTACGTATTTCACTTCAGGCGAATGATGGGATGGTTCCTTCAAAAAGATCACGGCCTAATTCCTTCCAGACCTTGTACCTCGTTCCTCTATGATTTCGACATCGACAAGGCTTAAAGCCATAAGCAAAAAAAAAAAAAAAGAAGGCAGTCATTGGGGGAACTGCCAACAAAAGTGAAAACTTTACGAATATGACACGCGCAACACGTCTTAATTATAGCTGCAGATATACATTAGCATATAAATTAGCATGTCGGTCACCCGAGTTCATCCAAAAATCGCCCAACGAGCTGAAAGAAGTTATCACTTCAAAAAAAAAAAAAAAGTTTCTCCGATTGTGGATTCGATCCCGTAAGCTTCCCATCCTACGGTACAGCGCTTTACCACTTCACCCATGGGGACCGCCAATGACTGTGAACTTATAATATCTAATTCGACCGATTAATGTCAGATATATTACCCAAAAAAGAAGCTTCTCCGATTGTGGATTCAATATCTCAACCTTCAATTTTACGGCAAGGCGCTTTAACACTTCACGCATGGGGAATGCCAACGACAGCGACCTAATTTGAACGATTAATGTCAGATATATTACAAAAAATTTTAGCTATAAATAGTCAAAAACTTAATGTAGATACGGTATTATATGTATAACCTTCCACGAGAACTTTCGACGCGTGGTAACAGGGTATATATACCTTACAGTCAGGTGTAAGTGTGTATGTGCACACAGGCCGCGGCAGTAGGTATATGATTTAGATACAAGTATAATCTCTACTCTCACTGCGTCCAAGCGCAACACGTCATATCTAGAGCTACAGATACACTGCTATCACAACATGTTGGTGACGCGAACTCATAAGATTTTAGCTATCGGAAAAAGCGTCCAACGCGTATATCATGCACACAACACGTCACAGCATGTCGGTGACGGGAAGTCGAGATTTTACTCATCCAAAAATCGCCCAACTCCTAAGGAAGTTTTCACTTGAAAAATCAGCAACTTCAACGAAACGTACTATTGCCTTCTTCATTCAGAAGTTAACAAACACTACGGCTATTGTATGAGAAACCGATTTTGTGAAAGGCAACTGAAACTGAGTTTATGGAAGACAGGAATATCGATTTGAGTTGTGTACAGTGCTGGTCCACCGAAGTAGTACAACTCGTTGGTACTGTACATCCCTGACGTACCTGTCCCTTACAGGCCTTCTCTATCATCCAGCTCTACGGCTGGCAAGGAGGTAAAACTAAAATAAAAATATCGTTTTGACCTGATTTAACTCATCTAAAAACGGAATGATGCAAACGAGTGATATAATTACGTGATCCTTCAACGCCGATAAAAACGTAACTTCCTAGATTCCTTTGCATATCTCCTCAACTTGGACCAGGCACTTCCTCACCTTAGCTTTGTCATGCAGTGCCACTACGGGTTTCACTATAATCGTTCTTGGCAGAATTCAAGGAGTTCTTATTTATTATTAGCTTCCTCGACACCTGAAATACTGCATCAATCGTTTTCATACTGCGTTAGCTGTAAATAATTCCTTCAGTACTCAATGACTCTACGACCACGTGCCACGAAAAATAAGTTAATGATTCAGAGATGAGAATTGCTGTACGGTCTTGAACATCAACTATTGACTATTATCGTACCGCTTTATCGCCAAATAACGTAAAATACATCTCCTTCCGCACTGTTTGCGCACTTTATCTTGTCTTCGAGGCAGACAAGATATTTAATACTCCTTATCTGATATAGTCTTTGCAGCAAAGTACAGGAAGACTCTGTTTGGTTCTGCTTATCTTTCCTTGTTAACTGATTGCTTGTCAATACTCTGCTATTAATGTCGTCTTCAGACTGAATCCTAAGCACAACAGCAAGATTGAAAACAAAAAAATTCAAAACAATTCTTAACCATTAATCCAAAATTAATATCTCTCACAATTTCAGTATTTTAAAATAAAAAAAATTACCTTAAATATTTAAAAAAAGCCAACAATATTTTGGTAATATACGGGATGCTGCATATGTGCACTTTTTACTGTGTTGGAGGATTTATGTGATATGTATGTACCAATTACTATAGAATTTCGCCGAATCTGTCTATCGACAGATTTAGAAGTAACGTTACCGAATTTAAGCAGAATGAAAATCCAAAAACTGTGCTAAAAATACTCTCCATTAAGTTTCGATATTACAGAACAACGTTTTGTGTATAAGAAGTCGTTCCTCTTTCGTACTTCCAGTCTCTTACTGCAAACATTACTTGTCTCATGAATCAGTGAGATGAATGCTGTTAAACTGCTTCTGTTTTGCTAAATCTGCAGACTGTTTTGTTGGAATTTCATGAATTACGTCGAGCGCCATAAGCTGCGTAAAAACGAGAAACGGGAAAACCCGGCAAACTTTCTAGCTTACGAACAACTTCAATTATGTTCCTTTCACAGTTTTGCCATTGTACAGTAATTTCAGCTTATGATAACAAATATCAAAAGAAATCTGGTGACATTCTAGAAGTAGTCTAATGCTGAACTGAGTTACGTTACGGAATAAAATCGTAGTCTCTTTTTTTTTTAAAAAAAAAAAAAAAAAGAATGTGTTTGAAAAGCAGTGAATTAGCGCAACATCAGTAACAGGATTGAGATTCCATTTCGGCTGTTTTGGTTCCAGTGTTACGAACTTTCCGAAATTAGGCAGTTCCGTGGACCTCTCCTTAAATAAACCACCAATTCTTCGAGAAACGGATAAAACAATATAATCAGCTTTTTTATTTTTTAAAAAAGGTTGCGTCGAATTGGATTAAAGGTGATTAAGTAGTAAAGTACGCTTAAGTTAGAGAGAAATGCGCGTTTGTGGATAAGCGACCACACTGAAAGTGGGCGTACTGGTTACAGACTTCCAGAGATGTAGTTATTCAGCCATTTTGTGCATTGTAATGCTATCAGGACGCGCTGGCAATATATGCGCTTTGATGGCCATTGTCACTTGAGGAGAGGCGGAGCTTGATTCCTAGCAAGTGGGGCAAGCTTCAGAAGAGCGTTTGTTAACACTAACAGCAAATTGACTGAGCCTCTCATCTGGTGTGATCATTTGGACGTCTTAGTAACACTGGTGTCTCCAAACCGACGTGATGTAAAAGTGGAAGAAAAGTATTGGGCAGTGGGTGAAGCAAGTAGAGATCTTACTGCAGACATCCGGAACCCATCAGCATCTATATCACGTTAAGAACACTTTCTCTAACAGTAAATTGGCATTGATAAACATTGGCATACCTGCCCGGTTGGCTCAGTTGTTTGCGACACCATAGTAGTGCAGGACTCTTGATTGGTTGGGAGTGAGGGGAGGGAGGGCGGGTAGATGGTTAAAATCCTGGTGGTGAAAGGAATTTTCATCGTCAGGACTTGGCGGCAGGGTAGGGTAGGGTAGGTGCTGTTGCACAATTCCTAATCACTAGATTGTGCACAGTGCATATGAAATGAGGGCGTAGAGCACTGTTGATGATGATTAGTCAGTCGGATGGGGACATTGATTCTGACTGCCCAATTATGTCCTTCTGAGAGTGACCTGAATGGGCCAGCACCGAGCTTCAACCACTCCTTTCTTCCATCTGCCATTCATTAACAACACAAACAATGTACTACACTGAACAAACCCACGTCACAGTCCTCCACCCACAACATGAAACACGTAAATACACTTCCATCATTGCCGAAGCAAACGGGAAACCAACCCAGTTTGCAATTTTACCAAGAAAAAAAAGAAATATTAGAATATCAAAATAGTAACAAATGGTTCTCAATGAAAGAACGTTAAAACATTTGCGGTAGCGAACAAACTAAAATCGTAAAGAGACTTTTATCTCGGGACAACACTAAGCGTTTAATAGAAGTGATGATGTTTCCTCTGGAAGGGAAGGGCAGTTTGCTGAAGGGGAGCTGCAAACACATGGTCTACATTCGTCGTGCAAGAACGAAAAGTTGAAGGCTGCACGCCCTGCTAAAACACAATACCTACAGCGAAATACACAGATTAATTGTAGCTTCATCAGGTGGACCATCTCAGGAAATCATCAGATATCTGCTATAGTTCACGACTATTAACAGCTAACCAAAAAGGAAAACTTCTTTTCAACTTTTCAACTTTCTTTATTGAAGTCATTAATTGGATAAATGAAACACAGGCCAGATTTTTTAATTTAGTAACTTCTAAAAAAAAAGGTAAATCCAACACTTCAACGAATATTTACAGATATGTTTCTTTTATAAATAACTCTTTTCAAAACGTTTCACTAATTGAGAATTCGTAGAATTAGGGCATGACCTAACTAACGACTGCCCAGGGATGCTAACAAATTCTCTGCCAATCGGTCTTCTACCTACTACTCACCGATCATTCCGCCAGATCATTCTAACCAAATACACTGCAGATTTAGGCCTTCCACAGTTCTTAAAATCATTTCACATGAATGCCGGAAATTATTCTTAGTGTAGGAAACCAATAATTTTCTTGCATTATACAATGTCAACCCTACTCAGTTGTAAATTATTAAACCTTACAATAAAATTTTGATACATTGTTATGGTTGTACTGTTGGAGAAATGATCTTACTTACGAAGCTTTTATCTTCAGAAATCCAAACGTGGTGGGTGAGCGGTAACGCTCTGGCATCGCATTCGGGAGGATGCAGGTTCGAATCCCCGTCCGGGCATCCAGATTTGGTTTTTCCATGGTTTCCCCTAATCACTCAAGGCAAATGCCGAGATGATTCCTTGTAAAGGCCATAGAACCGAGAGTAAATGTAAGGTAACGTTCGCACGAATTGACTGAAGGAAACTAAACGTAGATATCGGTGTTAACGTATATTTAATAAATTTATTAGAAGCCAACAAAAAATCACAATCAAACATAAGCATATTCCAGAAAGATAAAATGAGGTGACCACGACATTCGCTTATTAGATAAGCCATCGCAGCATGGTTCACTCTATAAATATTAAGGCACTTTGAATTCAAATTATGTTCAATTTACTCAGTCGGTTATGAATGTAACCCGCACTCTACCAAATAACTATGTGTAGTGATTAGATACTTCTGGTCAAATGGATTAACAGTTAATTTATCTTCTTATTCTTCAATATACAGCAAGCCATGTATGATTCTGTACCATCAAAGATACTTAGTATTGTAGTACATGTAGTGCAGTAGTCTACTAACATTATTGTATCGATACACAACAACTGAATCAGCATTTATAATCAGTAGTAAGAGAATTGCAATTTGTTCTGAACTTTTACTTAGTTCTCCGTAACTGAGTCACGGGGAAAACATCTCTCAGAGGCGCTGAAATATTCGCTTACAAACCGCATGACTGTTCACTTACCAGCTGCCAAGCGGTTCTCGAAACGAGAAGTTATAAATAACTCACAACACTGCTGGAAGATGCTAATCACAGGTTCAAGAAACACATTGTTCTGCTCGCGCTTTTGATGTAGTAACTGAAAGAAAACGGTTCAGCAATAAGTAAAACAAGCTGTCACTAAGTACCAGCGGCACAGCTTGACAAGTGCCACGTGCAGCAAAACATTCCGGCAACACTCTCTCTCACGAATCCCTGGCACAGCGGTCTGTTTTCAAAACTCAGATTGCGGAGGTTTGGAATGGCACTAGATAAGTCACAACTGAAAACTCAAACTCTACAAAAGAATGCTGATTTTATCTGAAAATTCCTGTAAGAACTAAATCGCCGTCTCTGTGACGATTCAGCTCAAAACTTTTGCTAGAAACGTTTTCATAATCAAAAAACATTAATGATATAAAATAATAATACACATGCTCATTTGCACATAGTAAAATTGCAATGAAATTGTGTGTGTACATGAAGTTCATTTAAAAAAGAGAAAATGAAAAGTTCACTACTCACTACATGGAGAACAAAACTGTAAATTTTGGGATTTATGTTCCTGCAATGATAGATTATGTCATGTGTTAACATTTAACGTACTTTTTATGCCGATAAATTTTATAATTCCCAAACTAAACATCAAAGAATCCTCATATTTCAAAAGACTGTAGGTATTTATTAGTGTTTTATATGTAGTGGAGTAAAATCGTAAAATCATCATAAAATTTATGCAATGAAAGAAAAACTATTTTTACATATAACAAAGATATGGTAACATTGGAATTTTATGCTCCATGATTGTGTGTTCAGACTGTAGCAACCATAAAAGGTTCATTTTATGATACAATTAAGAAAAACTTAATGTTCTTTTATTTTAATGTAAGTATGCTTATTTTCATACATAATGGATCACAACATTTGGAGTGCCACGTCGAATATTGTTTACAAAGGGCTTTGTGTTCAATACCGAAGTGTTTCTATGGGCCAATCACAGTCATATCATCTACCGAAACAGTGTCAGTTACAAGTTGTGATAAGAATAATTGTAACACACATGTATATTCTAAACACAATAAATCTGAACTCGGAAGAAAAATAAGAGAACTAGTAAAGATGAAAGTTGAGGACTGCTCTTCTGCATTTTTGTGTTTCGTACTTAGCGACATATCTCCGTAATAATTCATTAGTGAGCTACGAACACAAATCTTAAATTCCACGTGGACGAAGCCCAGGCATACCTAGTCGAGAAATATAAGTACTATATAAAACTTCAGGAACTGTAAAAACGAATTTGCTATAAATTTGGAACCTAATCCAGGCATCTATTGCTTCCAGAGGCTACAGAGTAAAAAGAAAGAAAATATGGTACTGCTTTTAGAAAGTTTGCTTAAAAATTGTACAGTAACTGCACTTAGCAAAATATTGCTTAAAGTACTGTACAATGTTCTAAAACGCAGAAATCCCATCAACTGGTTTAAGACCACCGTCTACACTTCTTGCAATATGCGATGTCTGCATGTAAGTCAGAAATAGAAATATGCAGTGGCTCCTGTGTTTGACGAGTCACCAGGGCAGCAGCCGTCACTTAAATGCGACAAGGCAGGAGAACGAAATGAAATTGCAGTCAGAATTTTCTGACAAAACATGAAAGAAATATTAACATTTTTCTCAGCCATTTTGCAGAGTTCGGTAGCGAAGGAGTCGTTACGGAGTAAAAAGAAAATGGTTTCATAATGCGAAATCTAAATTAATTTTTAACTTTTAATTTTTCTTTAATTTACATCCAATGAACGTTCAGCAGTAAGTGTGCAATTTTGAGAGAAAGCACAGTAATAAGAATTATGCAAGGAGTCGTCAGGGATTAATATCATGTCCACATCACTTCGTAACTATAAAACCATTTCACTATTGTTTGTATGAAAACTGGAGAGGTTAGTTATTAGCTATGATGAAATGTCGGAAGTATACTAGCTACAAATACCAACAAAAGTCAGCTTATTTATTACACACTTTAAAAAAAAAAAAAGGGTAGGAGAGAAACCGCTTGTTTAAGTTTTAAAGTTTAAATGTCGTCGCAGATCATTTAGTAACAAAATTATTTTTCAAGTAATGCCAAGAGGTTTCAAATTACAGCATTCATTGAAGAAGGTAGTAACGGATATAAATGAAATGAGAGAAGTTCGAAATAAAACCATTATGAGACTTACTCGAGTGCGTTGGGGTAGTTTGAGATGTGAACTATGGTAATTAGATATATGATTTGGAGAGTATGAATAGGAGGAAATTACCATCAAACAAAATCGGTAAGTAATATGATAAAGTACCTGGGTTTGAAGACATTGAATGATAGGAGGCGGAAGAGAAAGCTGGGAGTATTTAGACCGACTATTGGTGATGATATATGAATGGATATTTTCAGAAAAAAATGGAATAGTAATTGGTAGCAACACGATGACCATGGCCATCAATTAGAACTTTCGTTCAGGATAAGGAAATTTTCTTTTAAAGATTAAGAGGTCAGTCTCTAGAGTAAACAACCGATGGATACTTCGAACAATGTATCTCAAACAGAGAAGAATTTTTTTAAAAAAATCGTGAAATTTAAAAAGAAGGTCGGGAGGAGAACTTTCAGTGGTATGTGCGCTACGCTACAATTATAAATTAATTAGAATATGTGAAGCTTCATCGAAATGCGTATTTAAAACTTCTGGTGGACGTCTACTTTAGAATTTAATAACTGTCATTTTGTGCTTTGAATGGACTGATGATTCAAGGAAATTCTCATTACTTTCAATATTTCGCCAACGACTGATATGCAACTTTGGTTAAATGTCGGTCACACCGAGTCAAAGTTAGTGGCGTACGGGGTGTTTGAGATACTACTTCAGGATAAATAACTCACTCATAATTCGCTCAAAGTTACTAAAAAGGATGTTTTTTTTAACAAAAAAATATTGGAATTCGGCCTTGTAGCCATTCAGCTACCAACTGTATTTCTTTTATCCCTCAAGTGTGTATATAGAATCTTCTCGTGTTATTGTTGATAACAACACAGGGCGGACACAACACTCAATTACAACCACTCTTGCCCTAGGTCGGACTCTCACCGGCGACCTTGGAAAGCGAAGCCAGCTCGCTAGCCTTGCGCTGCCGGGGCCGGCCGCTTAAAAGCTTATTCTCGGTGTTACCAACATACCGGAAATGTCTGAGTGTTTGTCACTGGTCCAATTCCAGATGCAGAACCATTATCGACGAATAATAACGGTGTCTGTAACGGCCAGAGACCTTAATACAGATTCCAGATCATTAAATTGTCGAGCAACTCCGAAGAAATGAATTGTCAGAATATTCGATTCGGTAAAACATTTGGCCTGATGTTCACTTTAAATAACTTAATAACTCACCTTTTTTTAGTTTCATATTCCTAAAAAATGTTAAAATGCTGACCATGCCTGGAGCGAATCGTTCAGGCCTAACATTCTGGAAGCTGCAGGTTCGTTTTTCCCATCCGGGCATTATTTTCCACGCTTCTTTGAAATGTCTCCAGGTGAATTTAACTTCACATTTCTCTCCTCACAACGAACAAATGTTTATTGATGTTAAAAACATTATCGACACCACTTCGAAAGCGTTTTCAATCTATCTGATACATTTCGGCGAGATAAGTAGAACGCGGACATATCAATCGATGTTAAATATTTAGAGAAAGAATGCAAACACCATTTCTCATTGCTGAATTCCTTGTGCCATACGAAATGAATAAACATTGCTGAATGTGAAAAACAAAATTCTTTGCATTATCAAAAACGCTCTGCTTTGTTTTCAGTAAGGATCACTCCTTACCAATACACTGTCTGACAACACAACGAACTGAAGAGAAAACTCAGTGTTTATTAAGAGTACTAGTGTAAGCCCGTGACTGTTTTTTTACGTATCGTCACGGGTCTAGAATAGTTCCAGTTTTTACGATGAAAGATTTAGACAGGTTTAGTGTTCGTCCAAATACGAACTCGACCTGTTAGTTTGTGAGCTTCAAGAATTCAGTAGTTTTCATAGACGTATTAAACACAGACAGAGACGGTCGCGCTATGTTTCAAAGTTCATGGTTAGTAGACTTGAACTTGCTGAAACACAAAATTGACTTGTATTTTACCCTAAAAGTTCACTTTACAAAATATGAAGATAAAGCGAGTTCGCAATTTCTTCGAAAACATTACCTTGTTTTTTTATTGAGGGTTGGGTAGCATTCATAACATAATCTTTGATCATACTGTCTGCAACGGCCAGAGAACTTAATACAGATTCCAGATAATTAAATTGTTGAGTAACTCCGGAGAAATGAATTGTCAGAATATTCGATCCGGTGACATATGTGGCCTGATGATCACTTTAAATAACCTAATAAATCACGTACAGCGAACGCGAATAAAGAACATTAACGAAAGTGGTCAGTAAAATACGTAAAAATCAAATAAACTGTAATGTCAACGTATATTTTATGTATACATATATTTTGGTCAAGCAGAAACATTGGCGAAAGTTTCAACTAAAATTAAATTTAGCCTAGGTCGGAATGACCATTGGCATTCGTGATTACAGCAGAGACCATGAAAAATTTAAATTTTTTATGTTGCTTTCATTAGCGACATGCTACTGAAAAGCAGTTCCACGTTGTTTCAACACTAAAGTTTATAGATATTTTTTAACTATGAAATGCTACGAAAATTAAATATAATCAATGTATTTTTGTAGCAGTTGCTTAGCTATTAAATTTTGGAAATAACCTCGATTTTTTTCTGTTGACATCTCTGGTCGCTGTTAATTTGCGAACGGCGGCTCGTGCGCGACGTCGCCATTCTCCAGCCAATAGCTATCGAGGTGCGTGAGTGAGCTTAGGAAATTATATACTAGATTGGTCCAGAAAGTGTCAAAAGAACCACAATGAGAGTTAGGACGTTAACAGTTTTGATTAACAAATGTTTTCTCTGCCATGTTTTGCACTGGACTGACTAAGGTATAACACCGTGAACCAGGTCCACCGTCCATCTTCTTGTAGTTGTATTTTCCATTGCTTCTTGGTGCAAATTCATTGGATTATTCAGCTTCAAACTGTGCGAGTACCCATTTGCTCTCCGTTTCCAAGTAAAAATAAGTCAAGGTTGGCCACGCGTTAGTGTTTATTATTCCCATGTCTGATACTAAACACACAGCCTGCGCTCGCGTTCCCTCTGGTAAGCGACAGTACGAATTCAGTAAGGGACACAGCAGACACGTAGCAGGAGGAATCACTCAATAACAACCGACATGTCCGAACAATACAAATTAACTATCGAAATCGTAGCTCCAATCTGATCAGTGTATTTTATGACCAAATTACCACTGAGTTGGTTTTGCAATGGCAAACCATAACTTAAATCTGATTTCGTTTTTTTATCCCTCTAACAAAATTATGAACTTTGTGTAAAATCAAGAAAATTGTTCATTTACTGTAATTATGTAGCACTGATTCGTAAATATGTGGTATTTTGTTCCGTATATAAAGTGGAAGTGTTTTGAAAGAGTGAGTCAAAATGGGAATCTTAAATTTATTTCGATAACTGATATTTTAACTAAAGGATTTGCCACATTGTGCCAAGGATCATATTATGTATACTTGTTTCGACGCAATGAAATTGTTTATTTTGTTCAGACTAATGTCAAAAGTTTTCAAATTTTTAATATTTAATTTAATATTATTTACCCTTAGTTTCGACTTATAGTGAGTAAGTTTTAATCGTTTACATATTTTTGTGGCATTTTTGACGTTCCAGAAACGTGTAACGGTGCCTTTTTTTTAATGGAGAAATTTTTTTGTGTGGCGGAAGCCAGAGAGAGTCGCTTGGAATACAGTCACGAGAAAACCACGTTTTCAGCTATGAGCCTTGGTAATCTGCGGTAAAGTTCTGAAATTTATTTTGAAAGTATTTCGACATTAAATGTGAAGTAAACCGCATCTCATGCTTTCTCATTTAAAGCAACAGTTGGGAAAGCTAATAAGGAAGTAAAGCGCGGAAATCTGTTGAACCTCCAATTTTAAAGTGTATAAAACCTCAACGCAATAATATACCGAGTTACATTACACATCGAGACGTAAACTCTGGAATCTCCGACTTACATTAAAATGGGCTGAAGTTGAACATTAAACATCGCTCCAAATTTTACTGCGGTTAAAAAATATATGTATATATATCAGCAGTGGATTGGTCTAACAATGCCGCTGGCCAGGGTGAAATGAGTCAATTGGTTCGTCGGCTCTCATGGAAGCAACACGGTTTACCAAGATATTCATCCGTGTCTGGACTGAAGCTTATTCGTGAGCCCAAGGTACCAGTGAATACTACCATTCTGACAGATAGCTGTCTTTGATTACAATAGGCAAATCAACAACAAAATGACTATTTGCCTCTTCTTTCAGATGAACCTGACAGAGTTATTCTAACTTCAAAAAGAACTTTTAAATTTAGAACATAATTGCTAAGAAACGTGAATAAATAAAATGTTTGTCCCGTATATTATTCTTCTTATCAATTCTTTTTGTCACCGGATCATTCGTAAGTTTCCAGAAATGTATGACCAAGTAAAAGGGCAGTCAGTCTAAGGGAAAGGAGTTAAATTATTCTACAAATTACATTAACACGTGTGGCATTGTGGTTTACGTAACAATTAGACGGCACGTGGATGTACCGAGGTTTGCAGCAGTATTCTTTCCACTATGGATATCAGACAATGGGAAGATTGCATGAAAAGACTCTCGTTACTGTATTGCACACGAGCTGACTACAGCCCCCGGCAGTGAGATCAGTTCACCTTGTGGGGCAGCGCGCATTCATTCCGCCCAGACAAATACCGTTGTTGCGTTTCGTCGCGGTAGTATTCTCCGGCTGTGGTGGCGCTTCAGCACACGTCACAATCTGCTCTTCCTCTCTCCCCCCCCCCCCCTATCACCCATTGCCGTGATGTTCGCTTCGTTAGTACCGAATACTTATTCTAATCTTCCATTTGGCGAAAAAGTAGACCAGATTTTAAAGTTTTTAAACGGCTGCAAAAGAGTCTTAGCTAATGAAGTAAACAATATTAAAATGGATATGAGTCGCTGGTGTTGCTTTGCGCGTTGAAGCGCCACCAAACTGGACTGGGCAGGTGCAACGGGACGAGGGAGAAGTCCGTCTTGAGTGCGGTGTGTAGGTGGTTACCGCAATCATCAAGGCGAATGCTGGTTTGGTCTCCAGTCTCCGCCACGCAAAGTACACATTTTACAAACAGTCACACACTCGATGAAAGAATGAAGGCATTCCTACTGTATCAGCTGAGTGAAAAGTTCACGGGCCTCCCACATGGGGAGCACGTCAATCTGAAGCGACGTATCGGAGCCGCTCTCCTACTCCATCCGCGCTATGTTCACCAGAAGATCGAGCCGGAGAGCGTCTCCGAAACGTCGCTTTAGATTGACGCGCTCCTCCGGTGGGAGGCCCGAGAACTTTTCACGCAAACATACACTTATCACACAGAACGTGGTTATACGTTTCGCAGAAAGATGGCAACACAACACTCCTCCAATTGCAGACTCCTCAAATCCGGCCACTCTCTTAGTTATACACCGGACGCTTGTGCATAGGTTACCGCTCACCCACCATTATTGGTGTATATGTACGAGAAGTTAAAGAAAGCTCTATGTTTCCTAAGTTGGCTATCACTTCAGTCGATTAGAAAACAATTAGTATAAGTCAGTCCATAGAAACATTTCTCCAAAATAAATACAGTTACTTAGAGAAGTTGTGATGTTCTACATCTAATTTCTTGGTTGGATGTTCAATATGAGCTAAATATTTCTGGAATCGGAATCTCCAACAAAGATTTTTTCTAAAACGTATAATTTGATTAGGAATGGAATTGAACCTCACAAAGAAACCTCAAAAAAGGAATGAAAAGAAACATCTTTAATCAAGGAGCAACGGTTTTAAGAATCAAAACAGGATATTCAAATATTTTCAATGCGACTAAGAAGAACATTTTTTTTCTTTAACACATTATTGTCCTTACTCTAATTTTTCTCACAGCATCCATCCACCTGCGAAATATATATTTTTTAAAACTACACGTTCTTGTTGTATTAGGTAACTGAGCGGTGATTCTCGCTTTGTCGATAAGTTGACGCAGACGGAAGTGGTCGGCCGCAAGTCAGAGGGCGGATTGTGCGCCGTGCAGTTAGGCTTTCCTGCGCAGCTACTGTTCCGACTCTGCGTTTGCCGAGCGGGGAAGCCAATAATTGCGCTCGAGCTCCCAAAACTCTGCAGGAAGTAGGGGAGAGCTCTGATACGAAATAGGATACGGCACTGCAATAACAAGCTGCGATAGTGGAGATCCCATCTCAAAGTCAGAGATGAAAGATAAGCAAAGAGATGCACACAACGCAACCGGCCATTGCTTTCTTTAAAATTGAAAGCGCACAATCTTCACAAGTTGCAGTGGGAAAGAATTTATTTATCTTTAGCTATTTCTTAAATACTTTACTTACTATAACATAGATACTCGATACAAACGTAAAAACACTCTCGTACAACCCGATACTTCATAAGACGGTGCAAAGGACATTGTATTCAGTTTTGTAAAAAAATTAATTGTTCTAACATATTTTAAGCAGATTACAATATTTAAAACCATCATTAATACCGTGATATCTAATCTAAATTTTATTTCAAATTCCATCTCAAAATTTCAATAAAAATTATGGGCAGTTCTGCCAATTTTAGTTTTGGTGTTTAATTTTTCAGCAGCGGAAAAGAAAGTTATATACTCTGACAAGCTAGAAATATTACAGTAATAGTGCTGGCTTGTAATTTTTTGTTATGAGTATTACATTATTCCGTTTGTTTTCCGTATTTTTTCTGCGCAGATATTATAGATACAATGGCACTTGGTCGCTTTCGGGCCCTTATCGGTCAGTCAGTTAGTGAATCTCGAACATCGAGGCAGGGAGGTGGCCACACAGTTTTCGGCAGCCGTCATGGTTGGTTTCGAGATATATATCTTAGGCCAATGCCAGGATGGTTCTTTCTAAAGACCGTGGCCAATTAATCCGTATTCCTTGATCCCCATCCCCTCCCGGCTCTTATGACCTCGATGTCGACGAGGCATAATTCAGAAATAAATTGCACTGACGTGAGTCCTGTTAAAACTCAATTATAATGCGTTTTGCTTTGTGCCAGAAAACTTTCCATACTGTTTCTGTGATAAAAAATTGTGCTGTGAAATACTTCTATTCCCAACATTTCCTTGAAGTTTTCTGAAAATTAATTAACCTCATTTAGTTTGTCCAAGTACACATCTCCTATTAATTCTTATTGCTCCGAGGCAAAAACCAATTCCTAACCGCTAAATGTTTGATGAACTTGAAAATCACTGCAAATGAGAACAGAAAAATAAAATTAAGAGATTGAAACATCAAGGACTTAGTCGAGGTGTAATCAATATGAAGTGTGAGGTAACCAGAAAGAAAGGCCGAGTTGACACTGGCCACATCGTAATGGCCAGGTGTGACGTCAGAGCAACGACTGTTTGGTCGGAGAACAACTTCTTGATTTATGGACGTCACGTGACCAGACGTGCAAACAGACGACTCGCTATGAGGCCAGACTAGCAAACACCAACAGAGGACCAAGGTAAACTCTAGTCCACTGACTGTCTCATTTATTTAGCAGTCATGACATGAATTGTACTTTCTCTTTTGTCCTGTGGCGACTCTTACCATTCAGAACCTTAATTCAGTTATTCATGGAATCGAAAATGAGTTACAGAATAACAGACAACACTTTCATACTTAAATTCCTCTGACACGCAATACCAGTAGCACACATAATAATGTAAATATACCGTAAATTTTCTGTCGCATCTTTAGAATAGAATCTAAAACTTACGGAAAGCATTATAATACTATAACGTATCTATGACGTCACTTATTTGTGTGGTTCCTCTAGTTTCGGTTAATATTGGGATATAAGAAAACTAAAAATTATACGAGTAATGGAACAACTATCGAGTGTCAACTCACTTAACAATTTCTACTCCAAAGACACTTATTTTAGAAAAAGGGAACCTCTTGGTGTTTTTTTATGTACGATTTGATTAATAGATCATATGTCTCGTTGATAATTTCCCTTCACACTTAATTTCTATTTTTTTCTTTTTTTTTTAAACTTGATTTCATTCAGTATGTTTTCACCACCCACCGTTTCTTTACCTTTAAGAATTTTAATTTTCAGCTCCTTCATTGGCTTTGGTAAATTTATCAGCATTTTTCTTGGTAATTTATTCCAGCTTGCTACAAAAGAAAATTTTACCACCACCTTACGTCTGAAGTTGTCAGCTTGGGGTAATGGTTGTCTCTTTTCTATTCCTTATTCTCCTACTAATATCCCTCCATGCATCATACAGAAAATTCCATCCTGATCTCGGTTTTCCATGGTGTTCCTAGATCGCTGCAGGTTAATGGCGTGATGGTTCCTCAATATAGCCAATGACCACCTCCTGCCGTGTCCCGTATATTTCTTCCGATGCATAAACGATTACACCTTAGGATAGACGTAACACCCCCTCCACCACCCACTTTTAGTGAATCACGGAATTATAAAATAAATAGTAATATGCACATTGAACACTCCATTCATCCGCTTTCTGTCCCCCTATCACTCCCATCCAAACTCATTTATCAAATTAGTTACTGACTGTACACTGCAGTAATGTACACAGATAAATCTAGCTGCTTGCATTTGTATCCACTCCCCCTCTCCTGAATTTTATGCTCATACTGGACCAACATTTCAAGCAATTGTGTAACCAATATTTCACAACGCAATTTCTTCCCTCTCCTTGTACATCCCCTATTGACCCCAGGCAATATTAAGTAGATATGGACTTCATCTAGCAGCCCAAAGAAGGAACTGAGCCGAGAGTTTGAATGGTACCAGGATCAGTGAACCTGAGCTACAGTAAGACACAAAACAAATGTTCAAAGTTTACCAAGTAAGATACATTGGTGTAAATATGTAATATTTTTCTCTCAATAAAGATCATAGTATTTTTTTAAAAAAAACTTTAATACATGAAAGATGTTGAAACCTCTCCCTCCAGCTACCTAATGTGTTCCTCCAATTGAATTTTGATGTCGAACAAGCAATTCTAGCACCATATAATGATTAAAAAACCTTTACTTCTTTTATACGCATACTTAATACGCTGACTCTTCCTGGGATTTATTTTCATTCCGTGCTGATGTCCTTTTGAGATTCTCCTGTATCTTAAAGTTGTACAATGTAATAATAATGTCAAAAAGAGTCAACTTATCAGGTACACAGATGGAAAAATATTTCTTTTGATGATTATAAGGTGGAGGATGAACTGCTTTATGAAGAAACAGTATGAGAATAGTGTTATAATTATGGTTTGGATCTTTGTGACAAGTCATTTTTTTCCAGCCTTCGTTTTGAGCTGTAATGCTGAATTAAGCACTGATTGAGTTTCTGATTGTATTTAAATGTATTTTATATAACATATAAATGCATAGTAAGGTCATTTTCCTAGTTTTTGTCATATTACGATACTATTTATGGTCATATGGTCATATTTTGAGGAAAAATCTGGTATTTTTTTTAATAGTACCGGGAATTCACTAGACGTTATAGATTAGAAGTAATTAAGATAATTTTTTCTCAGAATTGTACTCCTAATGTAGTGTGCCCGAAAAAACAAAAGTTATTGTCATTGGTCAGAATTCACCAGTCAAGAATTAAAGATATACATTATCGTTATTCTTTAAATGTCAATGTTCCGCCGCCTTTTAATCTCGACAATACAGCAGCAGCATCATGCCTGTGTTAATCCGAGTCAATGTGAAAAAATTTACGATAAAAATTCATGAAATGCAAACGCAGATAAGGAGGGACATTAACAGCGGGAACTAGTTTCATTGTAATGAAATTAAATTAGATTGAATTTCGAAAAAAATCAGTTTATGATTAACTTATTTATCGTTTGGTAGGAAGTTATGATTTCTTAGTGTATTATAGTACAGTTTTTATTAACTCTGTCAGATTGTTATTAATTCCCGATTTCTTAAATTTCGTGTCTGTTTCTTCATTCTGGTGATATCTCGAGAGGTTTTGTGAGTGCTACAGTAGTGTGGAGAGGGGCAGAGTCCATCACCGCCGCTGTCTGAGAGCCGCCGCTGTTCTCAGGGGAAATGTAGCATTTCCTGATCTACGCGGGCGTAAAACCCGGCATGTAGAGTCGGAGCGGCGTCGCGGCCGATTTACTACCTGTCTGCGCGGAGCTGAGGTCTCTTATCGATCACAGTGAAGAACCCGGCGGGCGGCCTACCTCCCAGCCCTGCGTCACTTCGCAACTCGGCACGCCACAACAAGTGTTGTAGTGACGGACACTATACACTGGTCAGCCAAAACATTAAGACCACCAGCTTTCTAGCATATTGATACACTTTTAGAACGCAATACAGCAGCGATTCGGCGTAGCATGGACTCCACAAGTTCTTTGCAGGCTTCCAGAAGTATCTGACCCCAGACATCTACGCAGAGGTCACGAAATTCCCTTAACTTATGCGCCAGCGGTTTGTGGGCGCGGCTTCTGGAAACGAGCATCTAGGAAACTGAGAGGCTGGTTGGCTGTTTGCGTGTTACTGTAGTGAGCAGGTGTTTAAAGGGCGGTGAAACACTCAGGCCACATCACTGAACGTTGAGGTCGGAGGCTTTCCCGCTCTGTAAAGCAGGATAGGGCATGATCTGTGGCAGAACCACGATTACTGTGCTCAGAAACCCTTCTGGAAGCAACAGAATTGTACTCTTCCGTCAGATCTGCCTAAACATACAAGTTGTATTTAGAAGTACCCGAAGTACGGAAACTACGAAATAGTTTTTTAATCACCAGGAACTTATAAAATACGAACACTTTCCGTCAGTGCGACTCCTTCTCATAATTACGGTACAATCGCACATTTTCCAAGTGAGTTGGTGATCCACAAATTAATGTAAGAATGTCTGCAACCTGAGTGCCGCTGACAAATAACTGAAAATTCCTTCAGCTAATGGAAAACAAAAAGCACATATGTCCATGTATTATATACAGGATAGGTGTTGAATTTAACAGACATCGCGAATGTTAATGACTGGTTTTATAAATATATTTACGTATATTGTGAATCAGTGTCAGTTCATACCAACGCAACTTAGTCAAGAAACTCCCGTTTTGATTCACAGTAATTTTTATCCAGTAATATATGTAGGGAAAGTTTGCAATGAGTAAAACATTACTACTAAATTACATTAAAAAGAGATGTTTAGAAATAAGAATAAAACTACATTTTATTATATTAAGTTATTTTTATTCAGTTTGGTTGAAATGTGAATAAATATGCAGTTGCCTTGAATGGCGATTATTTAATAACCTGATGACGGTAAATTGACATGTGAGAAAATCAAATAATTAGTCTGAAATATTCATCCGTTTTTCATGTAAACACATTTTAGCATCTTTAGTTTTGTTTGAAAAAAGAAGTTCAAAATGCGTCGTACACCTCACTAATCGATTTTGTTTTTGTCTTTCATTCAATCAGCAGATAACTATCAAATATTTGATATTTGGCATGGACAATTTAAAATGCAGAGATTGCCATGTGATATGCATCACTCTAAAATTTTCGCTGAAAGATTAAAAATATATATTCTCGAAGGATACGAATGATATTTCTATTTAGTAATATCAATTTTAACAACAAATTGTGTCAACGGCTGCTATTTTGATTACATGACGTCACGAAAGTAACACAAAAGAACCATCATACTAAAAACAACGAATTTTGAAATATTTCGCTATTTTGTAGCTGCCTTCATTATGATCGATGTATGTGTTTAGCTCTTTACGAACAACGATGCTTGTCGAGTCAACAAACCTTTTGCTGCACGCAATTTCGCTGTAAAATGAATATTATCTAAATAAAAACATAGTCACGGCTTATTCGATAAATCGACAACACGCCACCTGCAATCAAAAATTTAATTTTTAGCGTCCCGATTGGCAACGGCGATATTAAAACACTACACGTCCGTCCTGCGCAAATGAAATCACCGAGGCTCGTCGGCCAGCTTACTAACTGTAGCAATGTCTCACTCGCACCCAGGAATTTAATCTGAGTCGCAAGCTTATTATTCTATGCCTCACCTATTTAACCTGAACTTGTTCGCCTTCTCTTCAGCTAAAGGTCAACCATTCTCAGTGCAGGTCATGTGTTAGATAGACGCAGCTATGCTTTGATTTCAACATTGACGCAAAGATTGGCACCACTGATTCCCCTCATGTGCGTATTGTAGTTGTTCATCCCTTGCTGATTGGCGTAAGCGATAATTTTGTTCACATCTTCCTTCACTGATTAAATCAACCACACCATTAAACTATTTGCGGGGAAGAGTGAAATCACTAGCACTGTCTAGGGTCATTCAGATGACACACAATGTCAAACAGCCTTATAATCTTATAAACATGCAGGTTGATTTATTTTCAGGAGGTGACTTGTAAAATTCGTAAAACAAACGATGCTATGCCTCTTCGATGTCGTGCTGATCTGAGGCGGGAACGGACTGAAATAGCAGTTTCATTGCCCTCCACTTTAGTTCTGGTGGAATTAATTGAGGAATTCAGAACTTGATACATTGAATCAAGCAGTGGTGCACAAATCACTTAGCTTGAAGTGTTTTGATCCACACTGAAATAGTGAACGGCTGCTTGCAGTCTCAGTATAACCAGTGACAAGCATGTCCCCTGCTCACATACCAACGCTAACTAACTCTAGTTACTGCCAGCCATACCATCTCCTGCTCACTAAGATAGAGTGATATAACTATGATGTGGACCACACCTCTATCAAATCATTCCGAGCGTGGTGGGTGAGTAGTAACGCTCTGGCCTCGTATTCGGGAGGACGCCAGTTCGAATCGCCGTCCGGCCATCCAGATTAGGGTATCCAAGTTTCCCCAGATCAGACCACGGAATGCCGGGACAGTTCATTCAAAAGGCCATGGCCGAATTTGTTCCCGTTCCTTGCTCCCAGTACTTTCCCGCTTCAAATTACCTCGACGTCGACGCGCCATAAAGACATAAGCAAAGAAAAAATCTATCAAATATTATTTCAACTGTTATACTCAATTAGTCATAAACAAAGTAAGACTCAAAGACTAACTACACAATAAAAAAGCTTCACTTTAAGTTTACCGTGATTATCAAGAATATAGTTCAGTCAGTTGAATTGTCGATTCATGAGTAACTGGTACTAAATTATCTGCAACGACCTTCGTGAAACGGTTGTCTTCCTCGCTAGTCAGACTGCGTTTTGCTACTGAAGTTGCAATACAACTTCTTTCGCTATAATTACCGACCATGGTGTATTAGCGGTAGTGCTCCGACCTCGCATTCGGGAGGATGCGTCTTCTAATCCCCATTCGGTAATCGAGATTCCGATTTTCCATGGTTTCCCGATATCTTTGCAGAAGAATGCTCGGATGGTTCCTTTAAAAGTTCATGGCCGGATTACTTCCCGTTTCTTCCCTCAAGTCCTTTCCCGCCTCTAATGAATTTGACATTGACGAGGCCTAAAAGCCACAAGCATAAAAAGGCGTCATACTTATGGCGAGCTAAATGTTTATTTACAGTACATTTAAAGATTTCAGGCGTGCTTAAAGTGAAGTAGTCGACGCAGTTAAGCTGATGGTTATAAGGATCACTCCACAAAAACATCTAAAATTACTGAAAATTCTAGTGTAGATTTCTCTGCTGTCAGTCGGCATGTTTTTTTTTTAATATATATATATACGAATATAATCTAATGAGTTTTTTTTGCAAGGTAACGTTCATATGTATTGATCCTTCTGCAAAGTCGATTCAATAAAATAATAGGAAATTGAAAAGGAAACCCCATTAAACGTAGAGAGTAAAGTTACCAAATCACCAGGAACAAAACGCATTACACTATGTTTAGATAGGAACACCGTGAGTCGTTATTAAGATTGCCAATAAAAACTAGTAGCTAAAGCGTGTATCTCACAAACATTGAAACAGTTTTCTAAAACATCAAGCACTACATCTCTGCAGAAATGTTTTATCAGTTTCCACTGGTAAATTGCATTTCCGATACATTAATTGGCGTGCAAAATATCCACAGTGGATGGCAAAAAATAAAAAGCGAAACACAGCGTAGCAAAGTGAAATTTTTAGGGGGAAGGGAACGACGAAAACAGGAAAGCGTTAACACACGTGCCAACACTTTGCTCAATACACATACATTTTCCTTCATTTTTCGGCCAGCGGTGTACGTTTCCTTAAAACTACGTTGTATCGTGTTAAAAAAAACACACACACACATTTGAAGCAAATTACTAATAGTAAACTGAAAGATCTTTTTTAAAAAATTTATCATTTCGTCTGTTTCTATCAGTGATAAAATATTTTTCAAACAAATGAAATTTCACTCCATAAATTTCAGGTCTTTGTATTCTCCATCTGTCTTTCACAATGATTTTAAAAAAAATTGTTACATGTTGACACTAATCTTCAATCGCTATTTTGTTGTATTTAAAATGAGAGGGCAGTACCGACATTTACATGATTTAGGGTAATTGTTTAACGCAATGCTGAAAACCTGGAAATATATATAGACCTACTTTTTTTACATTACTATTGACATATAATATTCTCCACAAAGGTTTAGACAGGATTTTTGTAATTAATGATCCACTATCTACTGCGATATGTTGTGAACTGTTAATTGCTTATTAGCACTATTAAGGCATTTATAACTGCACCTGATTTATTGTTGAACCAATAAATAGCGAAAGCTCTTACCTTCGTGTGTAAAGAGTCTAAAATCTTACAGCATAAAGAACTACCACGTAGCAGCACTCATTAAACATCAGTCGTACAATTTAAAAAAAAAAAAAAAAAAAAAGGGAAGCTACTGTAATTCAGATCACTTCTATAACGTTTTGACGTGTTCTATGGCAATTTGTAAAACCTCCTTCTTAAAATAAACGGTTGTTGGTCGGGAAATGAACGAAGATTTTTCGGTTATTGAAAGCAATAATACCCTTTTAATTCTATACTTTGTAAGCGCTTGAGAATTATGGATATGGTAATCCCGCAAACTTCTAGGGTAAACATTATAGATTAGAGCAACATTCTGTACTTGTACTAATATGTTTAATGGGGTCTCCAGAAAATCTGTTGAATATACAGTGATTTTAATCTCTGATTGAAACCTGAAGCGCCGTACTCAATATTGAATAATACATTACACTTCCTTTCAGTTAAGCGCAAGTACTGTACGCTTATTTGAAGCACATCTTAGGAAATTAAAATACTTGTATTTCGCAAGCACTAATTTCTACTCAAACACTAGTGTCAGGTGATTAACTGTGGCCCCTTCTGAACACAATTTTTTCTAGCAGTGGGTGGGGGTGCAAAGAACAGTCGGCAGGCTCGCACAGGCCACGCGGGGCCCGAATTGTGGCGGCAACTGGATTTGTCGGCTCCAGTTAGCCTTTCGCGACACGTTTCAACACTTAGCAGCCATTACAGAGGACACCAACAAAGAGACCCAGTAGCAGACACGAAGGGAATACAGAGACACAATTTATTGGTCTCCAATTTAGATAAAAAAAATTGACGTCCAACAACGCGCAGAGTGTATTCTTTTTCATGAAGTTGTAAGCGTATTTTTACTGACTTCACGAACCTTAAATTATATAAATAATTTCAAGAAAATGATTTAGCAAATTTAGATAATATTGTAAATCTAATCTAAATGTAATGTAAAGCTTTTTGGGCGGTAGGTCTGTAGTTTGGCAATAAAAAGACATTTGCTGTTTGCCCTGTGATATTGTTTTGGCACAAATAGTTGGGTTATCTGTCGAGCAATATTGTACCTTATAACGGCACTCAAACACAAACCTTTAATAAAATGTTATTTTAAGGATTGTGTATAGTAATCTCGGAACTGATTAATTATGTTTTCGTATATTTTTACGTAGTTAATTGTTAATTTGTATAAATGAACATTTTTTATGGAGAGAACCATTGTAAATGCTATTTAGTATGTTCAAGGAAAGGAAATATTGATTAAAAGTTTGTAATTCTAAATATTGATGTGAGCGACGATGCTTGGAGGACTCTTTGGACTGGCCTATGAAGATAATTGTGCTTGTATATATGTGTAAATAACTTTAATTTTCATTTCCGTGTGTTTTTATGGCGATCGTTAATGATTTTGTATGAATTCTAATTGTTTTAATGTGATTTTAATTGTTTAAGTATTGTTAAAATTCGAGAAAACTCGGTCAGAACTGTTTAAACTATTCTGTAAATTTCTGTAGCGAACGGCAGACACGAATTAGTTTTAGTTTTGGAAGTGTAGCAAATTAATTGAACGTTAAAATAGCTGGAACATTTGTATTATCTTGGGTCGAGATGATGTCTAGTTCTGTAATGTTGTTATAGAGTGCACGGGAAAATAAACATGAAAAAGTGATTCTTTGAGTGGTTATTTCATACAATAAAATACAGTTTTCTTTCTCTGTAAACTTTGTCAGAAAATTTCAGTATCAAAAAATGGTGATTCTTATTGCTTCCGAAAATTCCGAAATATTGTATTTAATATATTATGTAACTTGTTAACATCCATTATGGTATTAAGTGAAAAATTTTAATTTGAGTTACATAAACAATTCTCATTTCAAACGATCAAACGTACGCGTGGTTACGACTTTGAATACCACCAACACTGAAAGTGGGTTCTAGTCTCGCTACTGAATGAACTCGAATAGCAGATAAAATTAATCGACACTTTATCAACTGATACGACATTACACCACCCGTTATTTCACTAATTTAATCCACGATAATGAGTTTGAAATGTCGTTTAATGCCAAATGGATATTCCGTAAAATTTAATTACTGTAATGGGGAACTAAATGAGAATGTTTAAGTGTTTGTTAATAGCTGAATCGTTAAGCTATCCAAGAATCATGTGACAATGGATAAAAAAATTACAAAGTTACAGAACGTCAAAGTTTTCTTTCTATGCTCTACAAACTTGTAACCTATTTTGTGTAACTCACAGCGAAAATCAGACATTTTGCTGCCCTTCGATAATCGGCACCCTCTTAGGAAGTCTGACATGTAAAACGTTGCTTCGTAAAAGTTTTAAATTTTGGGGTTAACGAACATTAATTAAACAAAATACCTTGGTGGTCTTAATAGTTTTTGGCATGGAGCGTAGGTAGCAGTGCCAGATATTCCGTGTAGGAATTATTAATTGGAGCGGTCTGGTGGCTCAGTGGTTAAGGCGTTTGACTGGACATCGGAAGGTCCCCGGTTCGAATCTATGACTCGGTGGCGCTTAACCCGAACTTTACTTCCTGTACAGTTTGCTGTATAATGTGAACAACACTTCCGTGGTTCAGATTCCACCTTAAACCGTAGGGCCTCTTTACCGCAGGATTACCGGGTTTGATTAGTTAAGGATGAAATGAACTGGCCATGGAAACTCAAATAAAAGGATAAATATTCCTTTTTCGGCAGGGTCGAACCAACTTCCGGGTTGAGCTTAACTTTTCCTTAATGGCTAATTACAGGCTGTCGTTAATAAACCAGCCATTCTGAACAATAAGAAGTTGAACGATCACATAAAACATAATTTCCCAACGAAAAGGCGATCTTAATTGGATTTTAAATCAGCAATTCAATTTAATCCTCTTAGAACTGAATGATACGTGACGTGCTGCTGACTGTTGTTTTTATTTGTCTGTGAGTTCCAACCTGTTGGCCTGAAGGTTCGGAGCAAGCTAATCGCATCTCATTACACCGACCGAGTCACTGTGGATAACGAGTTTCTATTGAATATGCAACAGTCGCAATCTGATTCGTCAGTACAGGGTGCTACACGGCATACATAATGCATAACAAAATGTGATAAGCCAGCTCTCAGTTGCCATTGTCAACAAGAAGTCCTTCTGTGCCGAAAAACAGCTGCACTGAAACCGCGTAATCCTATTACAGCGGGAGCAGAGATGAAATACTTGCCGCAGCGGTGTGCACGGCTTGCGGAGTTACGTGCCGACGGCTTTCGGCGATGTTGTGATGTGCTGTTAGCGACGTACATCAGGCCCTCCCTGTACACAGGATTAATCATTTCGTTTCATTCCGCGACTAACATTTACAGAGTCGTGAATTATCAACTCAATCCATACCATGCTTACTCATTATGCAGTGTATTACAACACAGTTAGGGATTGCAATCCAGCAAAGCGGGATCCCGCAATCCCGCGGGATCCCGCATCATTAGACAGTCTGGCAGATCCCGCACAAAATTAAGCGGATCCGCAGTCCGCAAAATGCGGATAAAACGCGTGTCAGTGCGTGACTCGCTGCCCCACTCGGTCTCTATCGGATGTATTGCACTGTTTGCCTATACCCTTCCAGTTGGCATTTGGCGCGTGTGAACAAACGTTTGTTTTTGTCAACCTTCGTCATTCGTAAGTAAATAGATACACTTTTACGTATTCATTTTCTAGTACATATTTCTGTAATTTCAGTTATGTTGCGTATTTAGTACGCTATTGTAACTACATTTTTATGTGTTGCAAACGTTATCTGAACTACGAAGTTTCAGCTTTTTATTCATGATTTCATTATTCTCATTTTCTGTATTTGCATATAAACTAATTGTGACAATTTCCTTATTTGCGGCTAAAAATTTGATTATTCGTTGATAGGAAACTAATGTTATCGTAATTTTAAAGATCGCATACCTATTTATTAAGCAGCTTTCAAAAGGAAATTGTATATCCTTTGACTTATTTTTGTTTTGGCCGCTGCCTCAATGCGTTTCTTTGACGAAAGCCGCCTGCTTACATGTGCCGCTCAGGCATATCGATTAATAACTCTTCTCTTTGTTATTATTTCGACTAAAGGCAAAAAAGTTATAATAAAGTTTTCACAGATGTTTCGACGAATTGTGTTGTAGGAACACCATACTTCGACGGCTGCCACCGTAGTCTCCCTCACGTGTGAAATCTCGTGTTTTTACAATGAAATCCGGAGATACAACCTATGAAAACTTCACTGCAATCATTCGCCGAGAAAGTCTCCTTTCTTACTAAAAAGTAATAATTTCCACTCTTAAAACGTCGTTACGCCACATATGTAAAATTGAAATACTTGACTGTTTAAGTGTTGGTGGGTAGTTTCCTTTAATAACATTGAATCAACTGTAAGATCAATCAAGGAATCAGGAGATATAATAATGAATCTCACAAAAACAATTTAAAAAAAAAGACAAGTCTCGTGCTTGTGCAGTGACTAAAAGTTATGAGATCTCTTTCTGAGCCAAGTCTACACTTTACAGAGTATATTCACTTCACTTTGTGAAATTGAATGCTTTATTTCGGTGTTATAGAACGTTTATTTAGAATTAAAAAAAAAAAAAGAACTCTGGTAACTTGGCCACTAAGCAAACCATGTTTTTAAATTCATGTGATGTAATGTAAGGGACATAATATGACCTAACTCTGAACATTTTCCATTTTTATTATTTATTTAAAAATTGGTTTAGATTAAAAAACAAAAATGTAAAACCTGGAAATGTACTTAAGAGATACTAAAAATTTTAATATCATTATGCCAATTAAAATATTGTTAACTATGAATTTTTATCATTTAACAATAAAATTGAGTTACTAATTTAATTATTATTTAATTTATTAACGTTTTAAGTAACTATGTTTTAAATATAAGCGTTAAAAACGGTTTGCGCCAATCCCGCGGGATTGCAATCCTTAAACACAGTGCACCGTCGTCCGCAAACACATTGAGTTTACTGGGCAGGATACCAGTATTAATGATAACCAGCTTAGCTGTACAGTTGAGCACTAGGTGTATGGGTTAGTTAATGGTTATCTCATAGATTCCATGCTCTATGGCAACAGAAACTTATGACTAATTTGTGATATCATTGATTTCTGTGTTGTTGATAATTATGCTTTCTATGTAGTTCAATTTACATCAAACCAATACAGCAATTCTCAGCTTGTGGTTCGTGAAGATGGGACAGTTAGTACGCAGATAGAACATTAAAACTTTGATTCTAATTGAATCAAAGAGATCATGAAAAAAAAAATTAGTAAAAAAATTCCACTTAAAATAGGTAACGCACTCTTGCTATATACGGCTATAAGCGAACATAAGATGTAAGATTCATAGACGCCATGAACAATTCAACGAGCTCCAAAAAATCTGGTATTTTAAGGATATGGTAATATTACTGCATTGTTACTATAACACAACATTCACTAAATGCGTTTCAAGACGACATCAAAAAGAGGGAAAGGATTAAGTTAATGACCATCTTATGAATGTCGTTTTGTAGGTGAGGGTGTTAGTGGGCTACGGTATATGTCCATGACTCTTGGTAGATCTGGTAATGTAAACCGTTGAGGTAAATAATAATATAAGATATTAGGCCTTACTAAGTTTGGTCATGAACGAGTATTTCGGTGGTATTCATTTTTATAAGTAATATTATTATTAATTTGGTTAAGCCAGCAGTATACCTCAGTGGTCAAAGCGCCGCGCACTTGTTCGGGGAGATACAAGGTGAAAGAATAGGAAGAAAAGGGTTCTGATGTTAGGTAGTAGCCATGGGAGAGATATAGGCCCTCAGTTAAGCGCAGGATACCAGGTCAAGAGTTTTTCAAGTGCAGAATTTTGCCAACCAATAGAAGATGTAGGCTCACTTTGAAGGAGTTTCACTAAGGATGATAGAGTAGTGATAGTGGGAGATGCAGTAAATAGTACTGATAGGAACGCAAGTTACAATATAGAGAGTAACCTGAGGAAAGTGGTTAAGGAGGCGCAGCATACCAGGTTGAACTTCTATAGGACCTAAGTTGCCATGATCAGCCGCAGTTCAACCAAGGTGTGAGCCAGGTAAACATGGAAATGGAGGTGCTAATTGAGAGAGGCATTAGTTCTGCCTTGGGCATTCTATCTGGTTCGAATCCTGGTCCCTGTGTACCGGCTGATCTGCTAGCGGTTTATGGGCGGTTTCCCGCAATTATCTAGGTGTATGCTAGGATAATCCCAAATTTCTGTCTCAAAGTAAACAATTTTCACAACAACAAAAAATACACTTGATCATACGAAGGCATTTCAGACACAGATGGGAGAGAGCTATAGGTTGAATATGCCTGGTCTAACATACCCTGTATGAATTCGGGCAGGACACAAGTACTATGATTCACAGTAGCAATATATATATATATATAAACAGACAGTAAGAACCTGCTCAGTACTTAATTCACTTTTAGTAGTTCCCTTCCAGTTTCATAACTGTGTTTTCGAAAGAATGCAATACACGCTTTTATATTTATTATGATATAATGATACATTAGAATATATCCAAAATGTTAGTAATGTTGATATACGTAAAAAAAAGATCATACAAGTTAGTAATCTGTAATATATACTTGTACTTCGATGAATAAAGGTTGAAAAACGCTGCACCAACAAACCGAAACGCGTTGAAACAAACAAAAAGACCTTTTTTTTAAAAAGTTATACCACACACTGTTCTTCAGTTCTATAAAACTATATGGCTGAATTTTGAACCGAGCGTGGTGGGTGATCGGTAACGTTCTGGCCTCGCATTCGCGCCTCCAGATTTGGGTTTTCCATGGTTTCCCCAAATCACTCCATGCGAATGTCGGAATGTTTCCATTAAAAAGGACATATCCGAATTCTCTACTGTTTTTTCCCCTCAGTCCTTTCCTGCCTTTAATGACCTCGACGTCGACTAACCGTAAAACCATAACAAAAAAATGAATCAATCGGCTTCGAGGCTAATTATTGTTCAAGATAATTTTCTGCAGGCATGTTGTTTTTAAAAGTTGGCGAGGGTGGTTGTAGAGTGTGATGTGTGACTTGAAACCGACCTCAGTCGCAGTGGAAGATTTGCTTTAGTCCCACGGGCTGTCAAACAGCAGATCGGCGGCAGGTAATTCTGTTACGCCGACAGGCCAGGCGTACCAATCTCCATACGGTGCATTCCCCTCCCCGCCTCTCCGTCGCATTTTCATTTCCTCGCGAGTCTTCTTCGCAATTTTCTTCCGAGATTATTCAGCCTTGTAACCTTCATGCATCCTTTAAGTCGTTTATAATTGGTTTTAAGGCAGACTTCTTCGGCGGGGGTTAGGGAAAGCTAACCTGCCAAGGTGCTCCCAAAGGGCTTACAAGAGACAGGCGGAGCGCGGAGGCAGCTTGTAATCCATCAGCGAAGTTTGTCGACCGCTCTGTGTGGCCGACGGCAACTACCTGGGTTTCTCAGCGACTCGCCTTTCAATTAACCTGGCCTCTATGTCGCGTCATAACCGCTTCCTTTGCGGAGTGCTAAATTCCTTAACGAACTCAACTAATTAACAGCTGCTTTTAAATTGTCTCTCTCAGCTACGACACATCATTTGAAGGAAGAAAAATCCCAACGATCGGAGTCCAGCGGTTCTCGTATATTCTGGCGCAGTGTGTAAGATCTCAATGCTACCCCTCATTACATACAAAGTAGATAAGCTTGTAAATTCACTTATTGTAACACAGCAAAAGCAGAAATGAAAACATTACAGACGAAAAGAATCCAATATTGTCAATAAATACTATTGGTTCAGGAGAAAGTTCTCCGTAAACCTTGAATGAAAGCGAAAGTGCTTAAGATGACAGGTAAGCAAATGTAGACTTCAGATAAAGAATTAGAATTATTACATTATCCATACGCTTGTCAGTTCGATAACATGTGGTCGTGCGGTAATGCCATAAATATTTTCTGAAACAAAAGTTATAATGTTTTGATAGCAAGCAACATTTTCCTGATACAGTCGAAAATGCCATGTGCTCGAGGGGGATGACTCCAAGTAGTCTGCTTTCCTCATCCTGAGGCTACTGGAATTCAAGTACCTTCTCCATCTAGACGGTTTATGAGCTGGCGTAACGGGGAGAAGTGGTCGCCTTAGCGAATTCTCTCTCCATGAAGGAGATGTAATCGGTGTATTCTTTGTCGTGGTCAACACCACGACAAAGAATACACCGATTACATCTCCTTCATGGAGAGAGAATTCGCTAAGGCGACCACTTCTCCCCGTTACGCCAGCTCATACGGCAACGCACTGCAATCCCTCGTAATGGGCGGACACCCAAGCATTCCGTAACAACACACACAGGGGTGCCAACCCGGAAGAGGGCAGGAGAAGACAGCTGCCGAAGAAAACAAAACTCACGGAATGACCACGCTGCTAGCCCACAAGAAATGAACAGTGTGAATGATGAATTTAACAGAAGCATGTATCTTCGTATTTCACATCCAAGAAGTCTGTATCTTAAATCTTTGTATTTGCACCACACTTTGATTTTGTGTATTGTATCTTGTACCTGGCATTGATACCTAGTACCATACATCTCTGAATTTTGTAACCAGTAAATAGGAAAGTAATAAACCAAAACAAAAAAAAAAGTCACAAACTCCTTCTAACATCCACATGGTGTATTACCGTAAAGCACAATTCCAATTTTACGCATGCGTAAAGCATTGCCGGAAGAAGATGGAAATGACGATTGTAAACAGTTGCGGGGTGATCTGGACAGGATATCTAGTTAGGTTGGTAAACATGGGATGAAGATAAATGCAAAGAAGAGTCAGCTTATTAGATACACAAATAAAAAACTAAAGGTTTATTATGATTATAAGGTGGGAAAAGAAATGCTTATTGAAGACTCGAAATGTAAATATCTTGGCATTTGATAACAAGCTTAGCTGGGCAGATCACATAGGACAGGTACTAGGAAATGGTTTCAAATTTCTGCATTTCTTGGAGAGGGTGATGGGGGGATGTCAGAGAGAAGTAAAGGAATTGGGTTACAAAACTTTGGTTAGGCCATCGTTTGAAAATGGTAGTGTAGTATGGGACCCACATTTTGATTATCAAATACAGGAGTTGGAGAAGGTGCAAAGAAGGGCTTCTAGATTTGTTTCTGGAAATTATCGCAGAACGCAATCAGTAACAGATATGATAAAAGAGCTGGAATGGGACTCACTGGAAGACAGAAGGAGGGTGAAGAGCATGCGCTCTGTTGCAATTTAATTTGATGATTTAATTTGACAAGGAAGTGAAAGAAAATCGGCTATGGTGATTTGGAGAAACAATTACTGCATTTGTCTGGAAAACCACGTAAAACCAAAATTTTGGTGGGTGGACAGGTATTTGAACCCGCGTCTTCCTGAATTCCAGACAGAATCGTTTCCGCTCACCGACCAGACTCGGTGATTCTGCTGAGAGTGGGAAACTATGAATATCGTTATTAATCCACACGGATCTTTTAACCCCTCAAAGGCGAATGTGTATATTGGGGGGTTTATAGAATTTATGCTGCAATATATAGAAGGTTCAAGGATGCCACACCTTAAGTTGGGAATAGTTGGGAAATATATTGCCTCTCCTCGCCTGGAAGAGACAAGAAGCCACGTTTACCGAAAATGTTGCGCCATGCGCTAAAACTATGATGCTGATCATGGCGAAAGGATATACAGTACATAGACGTAAATATAAAGGAGAGAGAACATCTACCATTTTTACGCGCAGAGAGATATGCTACAGCCGTGGATTTAGCAAACCTGTTGAGTTGCAATATCACAGCCTGAGGATCAGTTCATTGACGACTTGTAGGAAGGAATTAGCGTCTGTCTGAAAGATGAATTAGTAAAGCGTATGAAATGTCAGTATTAATGTAATTGATTTACGATGATGTTAGGGAAAGTTCTTTCTAATAGCTGAAACGAATCAGTGTTTACGAGCCAAGCAGAGGGAATTCTCTACCGTATTCACGGAATGTTCGAAAGACACTTTGTTTCTTTTCTGAGCTTGTCGCAGCGTCTGAAATAATTTTTTGTAACCTAGTGGGTGGCTGTGTATTGCTGAAAGCGGTGATAAATGAAATTAATATATAGTAAATGACCTTTATTATTAAATGTTTTAGTCTCGGGTAATATTTTCCTATGAACTAACTTGCATTGTTGCGCAACAGAGTATAAACGGGACACGAGCTTATTAGTACGAGAGTGTTCGAACATTTCTTCGTCAACTAATAGTAAGACAGAAAACCACCACAACTATTAAAAATATTATTATATTTAGTTTCTTATGGCCTAACAAAAAGTTTTCGGTTCCATTCATTCCTCGAGTCACTCGCTTTTTATTATGTGATTTATTTTTCCTTCAATGTCATCAGCTGTATCAGCCTATCTTCCTGTTACTTGGTTATTTTAAAACTTGAAGCCACTTAATAGTTTGCGGAACTAATATATTTTCACTACTATGAAAATGTCGTATGTTGAAACGAGATTAAATAACGTCAGAAGTAATAATTTTCTATCAAATTAGCTGAACGTTTGCCCTGAATACATGGAGAAGACTCTAGAGATCTGTCGAAATACTCAAAACAGCTCGATCAATTGCGTTAAATTAGAATCGTGTACCACTCTAGTAAGTTACATACAGCACATATTTACATTTTTTGAATGTCGAAATTTCATTCTGTCAGTCACATGCTATTCAGATATCTACTGATTCATAGATTTGGAACTGCTCCAATATCTTCAACACCCATTTAGAAACTAGTTACGTCTGGCGCATCTGTTAGTATATTAACACGGATTGGAATTTAATGCAAGCATCGGCAGCTTTGTAGCAGTCACTGCTTTGAATATTTGTGGGAATCTGCGTCATATTAACTTCCTAGCATACTCTCGACTGATTCTCAGATTCAATGCTATAACTGGGTCGAGAACTGAACCACAGCTCTGGGCTGCAACGTTTCAGCGCATCCACCAGTGTCGGTACTTAACTGGAGTAATATGAAATGATACAGTGGAATCTTAAACTTTATACCCGAGGCATACATTTGAAGAAGAGAATGTCACGGATGCTACTGTCAATTGACGAGCAGAGGGTCTGTTGTGTGAACCTGATCTGATATTAAACGAATATAAACCAACAGACGGATTGCAGTGACTATTAAGAACGCAATAGTGCAACCAAAAATTTGTGCAGAATCACAAACTCAAAGTGTCTACATGTACTGTTCCTTGCGATTACCACGGTGGCGTCACGTGTCCATAGCGACTTGGTGGAGAAGTTAAACTTATGTTGCTCAGGCCTCGTATTAGGGAGGACATTGGTTCGAATCCCCGTCCGACCATCCAAATTTTGGTTTTTCATGGTTTTCCCAAATTGCTCCATACGAATGCCGGGATGGTTTCTTAAAGAGCACATTCCTTCCCGTTCCTTCCCCCCTCTCCCATTCTTTGCAGCCTCCAATGACATCGACGTCAACAAATATATAAATCAAATAATCTTATGTGGTTTCCCCCGTTTTCGTCAATGCGAACACTGTTGGCATATCTGAGGATGATTGTGATGATGTGCGTGTTCAGAGTAATGAACGGCTTGTGTTGTGCATAGTGTTGTAAAAAAACGTTTTTTTCTAACTTGAAAAAAAAAGTTTTTTTCTTGGACATGTTTTATTTCATAACTACTAAATCTCAAATTTTTAGGGCATTTATAGTTTAATATGACTGTTTTAGAGTTTATACTAAGTACTTATCTTAATTTTTAAATCTACTATATTTTTCTGGTTCAGTAGAAAAAAAAACCAAAAATATTGGCATCATTGATTGAAGTTTTCTTTTTCGTACGGGGACTTCCCGAAAAGGCTAGGTTGCGCGAGAAGGAAACCACGTTCCCCGTTGATTGGACTGATACACGCTATTTGAACTAGTGCTGCCAGCCCTACAAATTTATCTGTAGACCTACGGATCTTTTCAAAAAAATTAGGAATTTTAAATTTATATACGGTTTTTTATTATTTATTGTGCTTTCTTTATATTCGTATACTTGTTAAACTAGCAGCGTATAGTGATACTGAGTTATTAAATTGTCAGTAATTATGAATCATTTCCTTGCAACCGTTGGCGTAAACCAACGATTAAAAAGAAATAAAGCTCCTATTTTGTATGATAATAGATTTAAATTCAAACTTAAAAGACCGTAATACAGAACTATCGGCGCAGTCTTTATGCACAGTGTGTACTTTTCTCACAATTTAAAATTGCAATCTCAAAATCTTTTACGTACAATACAAGAACAACCAGTAAAAGAAAATGTAACTATCTCTGAAGTTATGGATCTAGAGACAGAAGAAGAAACAGAAAATTCCGACACAGACGGAACTAGTGTTGGTATTACTGATACTTGTGAATGTGGTACTGACATAGAGGATGAATAAAATCATATTACCTATATAGATACTTTTTTGAATCATTATGTAAGACATTATATGATTCAATAAGATTTAATACACAGGTAAACTGTAAGCTTCGTAAATAAAACTATAATTTATCAAATATATTGTTTTCAGAAAGAAAAAAACAAAAAAAAAAAAAAAAAAAAAAAAAAAAAAAAAAAAAAAAACAATGGTGCTCGGTTTTTTTTTCCGAAGATTAATTTTTTTTTTCAATTTGCAACACTAGTTGTGCATGAGAGATGACAGAAGTAACAGGGCATAAAAGTGTGCCAAGAATATTCAGGAGTAGTCTTCCGAATGACGTCATGCGGGCATACTAATTTAACATCCCTATACTACAGAGGAATCACCATCAATTCATCACCCCAAACACGCTGCGGAGAGCTTTACTAAGTAACCCAGGTCACCCATGACTAGTAATCGTGCACCGCAACCTCTTCTAACTCTCTGACCAAGTCGCGAATGATGAAAATTTCTTGTCCACCGGGGCTTATACCATGCCAAGTGCCAGAAAATACCACATAGTATTAGCGATTTCGGAAATGAGATGAGTTTTTATGCTTCGGAATTTATGACGTCATGGTTCTTAGAGCTGGGAGAGAATAGTAGCCGAGAAAGGGAAGTAATTTGGCCATGAAATTTTGAAAGAAAGATCCCGCCGTTCAGTTGGAGTGATATCGAGAAGCCATTGAAAAAAACAACTTTGCGTGGGCGTACGGGAACCCGCATGTTGGTGAACAGAAGGCCCAAGCGTTATCGCTCTTCCATCGAGTCCGGAAGTTTTTTTTATTTATTATTTTTTTTTAAAACTTACCATCAATACAAGGACAATACCGGAAGAAAACGGACTCGTACTTGTAAGCTATCAGGCGGTGATTGGTCGTCGGCCTGCGACATCAGCAGACCCGGCCGGCGGCCTACATAGCTCAGTAGTGATACAGGAGCAGTTCCACTCGAGCAGTTAAGGAAGAAGCATCGTTTTCCTCAAGCGAGAGTGTAGCGCACACCGTCCAGCGGATTGTACCTAGTGCTGTGTATTGCTGTGTATCACCACATTCAACTAAGTGATACGATAAATTATACGGAATAGTGAAGTGAAAAGCGAGTGAAATGGAAAGTGGGAGCTACGGGGAGGCTGGTGAACCACCATACAGCCTGCCCGTCGACCAACAAGATGTACCGGCAGAAACCTTCCAGGCGGGCGGCGATGATGAATGCCTTGCACGTCTTACACACCGGCCCACCAGACCTTGATATGGAAATATGTAACCTGGAGACGCACAAGCGGCGCAACGAAGAAAACAGTGGAAGTACCGACAAGCGGAAAGCCTTGGCAGCATACAACGTAAGTAAGTCAACGGAAAGCGCTTTAGTTAGCACAGTGTATGGGGATAACGCAGTCAACAACCCAGAAACCCCAAGTCAGACAACCCTGTCCTCAGCACAAGGAAAAATAAATGACTCGCGGCTAGAGAAAGTAACTAACAGAGTAGCATCAGGAACCAATCTCACTGAAAAAAATTTCTCTCGCGCACCTGCTCATGTACATAATAAGATAAACCGATACAAAGTTGACGCACCAGGACCGTATTACATATACGTGGAAGGAGTAGGAAATAATATCGCAAACCTACATCCCATGGCCTTGGGAAAAATAATATTTGGATCTTGCCCAGAATACAGACAACATATACAAAATATTGCTGCACAAGGGAAAAATAGAATTAAAATTGACCTCGCGACACCACAGGCTGCCAACAGCCTCGTTGACTCGCCAATATTCCCCACGCGACAACTTGCAGCATATATCCCGGCGCATATAGTAACTAGACAAGGGGTGATAAGGAATGTAGACGCAAGTATCGGGGAGGACGAATTAATTAGCGCCCTCGAATCACCAGTCCCAGTAATCAGAATCCGACGAATGACAAAAAGGGTAATAATAGAAAATGAAGCAAAGGTAATTCCACTGCGAACCTGTGTAGTGACATTCGACGCTCAAAATTTACCGGAATATGTATCAGTATACGGAATGCGCTGCCAAGTGTCTCCATACATAGCAACAGTCCGTCAGTGCTATAACTGTTTGAATTTTGGACATCTAAGCAAACAATGCAAATCACAAACTAGATGTACAAAATGTGGAGGAAACCATTCAAAAACACAGTGTACCAACTTGAAACCAAGCTGCGTACATTGCCAAAAAGAACACGAAGCCACGGACAAATCTTGCCCGGAGTTTAGCAGACGGGTTAAAATAAACGAGGTATCAGCTAAACTGAACATAACTTTCAAGGATGCAGAAAATATAATTACACAGAAAACATACGCGGAAGTATCCAGTCTAGCTCCACAGGTCAAGGAAAGGCCAGCCTTCCCACCATTACCTAACCCGCAGCGGAAGTTTACTGTCTACAGACGCGGCCACGCTCACCTCCACCAGTCACAACCACAACACGGACCAAACTGCCAGTATATTACCAGCCACAGGAACTACCACTAGGGCCTATACGACGTAATCCATATGCCCCTCAACCACGGGAAACACCACAACAGAAGACTACAGTAGGATCACCTAATATAAACCAGCATACAGTACAAACGGAATACCAGGAAGACACTACAGTAGAAAAAGTATTCAGTATCATTATGCAAATAATTAACGCAATCCAGGGCCCACAACCCCTTACCATAGATTCGGCTACAATAATAGAGATTATCAAGGAGCACTTCAACTAGGAAAACCAAAATGAAACTGTTACAGTGGAACGCAAGGTCAGTAGTCGCAAATAAAGAATCATTGCAACAAGAATTACACAGCCAGGAAATAACAGTAGCAGCCATATCAGAAACATGGATAAAACCTGGAAGAAATATCACATTCCCAGGATATCACATAATCACACACAACAGACAAGATGGAAAGGGTGGTGTAGCATTGATAATAAAATCAGATGTACCCCATACACAAATCCCTCTAAGCAACGCGAATGAATGGAGCTTCCAAGCAGTAGCAGCACGTGTGCGAATCGATAAGAGAGAAATCACAATAGTATCCATCTACTGTCCGCCAAAAACAGTTACGACACTCAGAGAATGGTACACACTGATGACCCAACTAAACCACCGTACCTTCTATGCGGAGATTACAACGCACACCACACCAGTTGGTGGCTGCGCGTACAATGGATGCGAGTGGAATACGCAATCCTAGATATATCTGGAAGAATTTAATTTAACAATCCTAAACGATGGCACACCCACCCTAATACAGACACCTGAACGAAGACCCTCAGCTGTCGATCTCACCATTTGTTCACTAGACATTGCAGCAGAAATTATGTGGAAAGTAACCAATCAGTCGATGGGATCAGACCATCTTGACTATAGAATTATCAACACATCAATGTAAAACAATTTGAATTCTCGGAAACCAACAACAAAATGGAACACAAATAAAGCCGATTGGGAGAAATACAGCAACATCATAGATAAAGAAATATACACAGTAAAAAGAGCAGAAACAACTGATAAAATGTACAACGAATTTATCAAACTAATAAATAAGCAGCCAACATAACAATGGCCGCGTAGAAAAGAAATTAACAACCCAAGATCACCACCAGCTCCATGGTGGAACCAAGCATGTTCTCAGGCAATCGCTAGAAGGAGGTTAGCACTGTCGACATATAGACGACACAGTACGTGGTCCAACTACCTGCAATACAAGAAAATAGATGCAGAAACAAAGCGCTTCCTTAAAGAACATAAACGTACTTCATGGAAACAGTTCTGTGAGAAAATATCTAATAACACACCACAATCTCAAATATGGTCAATGATAGCTTCACTTAAGAAGAAAAACATGTCGCATCACCCACTGACAGAAGTCACAGAAGAGTTTGCCGACATCTTAGCTCCACCCACAGTACTGCCACAACCAGAAACCATTTGTAACAACAATACAGAAGATCTATCACATCAAAATGAGGAACTACAGCAAGCATTTACCATAGAAGAATTTGAGAAAGCTCTAAAAGACGCGAACAATTCAGCCCCCGGAATTGACGGTATTCATTATTGCATGATATCGAAGTTACCAAGGTCAGCAAAAACAACCCTATTGAAACTATACAACAAGTTTTGGAATGAAAGCCAATTCCCAGAATCCTGGACAACACAGATCATCGTGCCAATACTAAAACCAAATAAAGACCCAAGCAAAGCAGCATCATACCGGCCAATAGCATTATCATCCTGTATAGCGAAGACCTTCGAAAGAATGATCAAGCACCGATTAGAATGGTGGCTCGAGAATAACAACCTACTGCCCAATTCTCAATATGGTTTTCGAAAGGCAAGGAGCACCCTGGATAACCTAAGCCTGCTAACTACTGACATTGAACAAGCATTTTCAACCAATAGTTATCTCACAGCAATTTTTCTCGACATCTCTGGAGCTTATGATGGAGTAAACATTACGCTACTCATAAAGAAACTAAAAGCCCTGAATCTACCAAACATCTACCTCAAAGGAATATACAGATTGCTATACAAACGAGTCATATATTTGCGCAAAAGAGACAATACCATGTTCGGTCCTCGAGTAATCACCAAAGGCCTTCCACAAGGTGCAATATTAAGCCCGCTGCTATATGCAATCTACGTAGCTGACATAGAACTAATTATACCACCAGCTGTAAAGATCCTGCAATATGCAGACGATAAATTCATCTACACTTCATCCGCAAGTTTTACTTTAACAAGGAAAAGGTTAGAAGAAACAGCAAAAGCCCTAGAAAAATGGATGGAACAAAATCAACTCAATCTGTCACCATCTAAATCCTCAGTGGTCATCTTCACTAGGAAATATCAACCAACGAGCCAGACACAACTACAATTAGGCCCATACTTATTCCAAATTAAAACATCTGTAAAGTTATTAGGTCTATATTTAGACAGCAGGCTTACCTGGGCACGACACGCTGAATACTTAACTGAAAGGACAGGGAAAGCCTTAAACATATTGCGAGCAGTAAGTCACGTCTGGTGGGGAGCCCACACAACAACAATGTTAACACTATACCGCTCTCTCATCCGATCAATAATAGACTATGGAAGTATCTTTTATGGAAATGCCCCCAAATATGTACTGAAAAAACTGTACACCCTCCAATACCGAGCCCTAAGGATATGCTTGGGAGCAATGAAATCATCCCCCACTAATGCACTCCTGATAGAAGCGAAAGAGATGCCCCTGCGCATCAGAATGGTGAACTAGTGACAAAGATTTTCCTCATCCGGCGAGCAGCAATAAGGTCAACATCCACTTCTTAACAAACTCAACACCTTAATGAAATCAGAAACTCACAACGAAACAAAAACCAAGAACGAAACCTCTTCTGCTTAAATGTTTTGAACAGCTGAAGACAATGTTCCCATTGATATACAAAGACCGAGAGCTGCCAATTTACAGTTATCCATACAAACTGAACTTATATAAGACACCGACCTATCAACAACCATGCATCGAAACCTACAGAGGGAAAGCCAACAATTACATACAAAATCATATCTTGAACAACTGGCATGACTCACAGAATATACACTGATGGATCCAAGACCCCAGAAGGAGTGGGCTACGCTTTCTACTGCCCCACAACAGGAGCCTCAGGAAAATACTCTCTCCCACTAGAGGCAAGCATATACACAGCAGAAATTCTAGCAATTACAGAAGCAATCCAATACGGAGTACAAACATTTCCAAAAAATCCTAATACTCACAGATGCAAAAAGCATTCTTAGTAAAATAGAATATCAGAAATGGACCACCACGTACAAACCCATATATATACAAAATCTTAGATCTGACACTACGGGCCAAGCAAGTAAATAAAGAAATAAACATCATTTGGATCAAAGGACACATAGGAATAATTAATAACGAAATAGTTGATGAATTGGCAAAGGCTGCAATAGTCGAAGGGAATTTTAAAGCAATCCCATTACCATACACCGATTTCTACAACAGAGTAAGGAAACCATCTTACGAGGAATGGCTGAGAACGAATGGGAAATAACAAAACATGAAAGGGAAGACATTACGCTACGATTCAACCCGAAATACCAATAAAACCTTGGTACCACTCTACAACTTTGAGTAGACGACACGTGTCATCTCTAATAAGAATGAGACTAGGTCACGGGTGTTACCCAGCTCACCTACACCGCATCAGAGTAGCAGAATCCCCCTACTGTGAAGATCACCCTACAGAAATAGCCGACCTAGATCATCTATTTTTTGGTTGCAAGAAATATAACTCTCCACAAAACGAATTACTTCGCCGCATCACAAAAGAAAAGGTCCCCTTACCAACCAGCATCGCAATCTTGCTGTATGAGAATAACCGACAGGTTATCCCGGCAATCATCAGATTCCTAGAAGAAACAGGTCTCCACATATGAAATAGATTTATAAAACGTCACCCAATTGGAAAAGACCATAAAATAAAAAAATAAAAAAATAAAAAAAAAAATAAAAAAAAAAATTGTAATTACAACTATTTGCGCAAATATATTTGTAAAACCCTATATAAATGTCTGTAAATAATTATAAGTTATTGTAATCATTGATGTATTGTAACTATTATTGTAAATTTTATCTAAATGTCTATAAATAATTATAAGTTATTACAAACATTGAAATATCGTAACTATGACCGGAAATTTATGTAATTGTAAATATTCAAGTATAGTAACTATTATTGTAAAATTTTAAGTAAATGTCTATAAATAATTTTACATTACTGTAAACACTGAAGAATGGAAACTAATACTAGAAACTGTTATAAACATTGTAAACAGTACACGATGTATAAGACGTACACCTTATGATGTATGAGTTTGATGGCTGTATGGCAAAAGCCAAAGGCCAAATAAAAAAAAAAAAAAAAAAAAAAAAAAATAGTGATACAGGAAAAACTGTTTGGCGATGGATAATGACAGGGAGCCATGCGTAAATTACGTCACTCCTTAAGGGGGAGGGGAGGGGTCAAGACAGTATGACATCGTGTGACAAGGGGAGGGGGGATGACTCATGAGCTTCGTGACATCACATGTGTAATTTGTTTTTGGCACGCGGAGGCCGCGCGAGTTGACGCTCGCTGTAGCTACTACGGTGTCGCACGTCGACCGCTTTAGAGACGCCGAAGGGACAATACCGTCTTAGAGGGTTGGTCAAAACACAACTTCCGCATACTAATATAAAGGATCGTGTCGCATCAGTGGTCGATATATTTCATCACATAAAGTTGCTAGCCAATGCAAACAATCACATAAGAGGCAACAAGAGGTTTTGCCCATCACAAAGATTCAGCCTTAAAAAATTGCAGATAGACGTGGCAGGGAAGTTATTTGTTTGATAAACAATGAAGATGCAACTTGGTAGGATGAAGAAGATGTTGACATAGCTAATGTTCGAAACATCATCCAAATCGAGTACGAAATGACTGCCATGGGCGTAGCCCTCGCCCCAGCCTGACTCCCTCCCTCAAGTAGTAGAGCGAAATATGTGTGTAACAATAAAAATTTCCACTTTCAATACTGAAAAAATAATTTTTTTTAATTTATCCAGTACCCTCGCAGAATAATTTAAAGGAGTGTTCAATTATTTTTTTCAAGTAATATTTTAATTAAATTTCCTTGTTTTTGTCCCACCCTGAAGGTAATCTTAGATACGCCGTTGGTGACTGATGTGCCAGTAACAAATCATATAAAACAATGGTATCAAAGTCCAAGGACACAAGATAATTGAATTTTATATCATTCATCTGATTTGTTATGTTTTGTCAATTTTCTAAAATGATTGATTAATTCATTTTATAAATTTTTTAAATAAAAACATATAAGTAATTTTGGAGGTGCTGCATTAATTTAATATTATGTGAAGTCACACCAGAGAGGGGGGGGGGGGGTCACACAAATATGAGAACCTGTGACAAGGAAAGTGTGAGAGGGATCAAAAAATCATAAAATTCGTGTGACGCAATTTATGGATGGCTCCTAGGGAAAAATAATCTTGTTTAGATAGTTTATTGCTCGGCGGTGTGAAGATATATAGACATTTACTGTTGATTTATGTTAGTGCGAATAGTAGATTCATAAATAGAATACTTTAGAACTATTAAATCATTTAAAATAATTATCAGTTCAATTAACTATGCTAACAGATAACGTAAATTTTAACAAATAGCACCGAACGTGGTGGGTGAACGGTTAACGCTCTGTCCTCGCATTCGGGAGGACGCCGGTTCGAATCCCCGTCCGGGCATCGAGATTTAGGTTTTCAATGGTTTCCCCAAATCACTCCAGGCTAATGCCGGGATGCTTCCTTCAAAAAGGCCATGGCCAGATTCCTTCCCGTTCCTTGTCCCCAGTCCCATCCCGCCTCTAATGACCTCGACGTCGACGAGGCGTAAAGCCCTAAGTAAATAAAAACCAAACAGCATAAATTAAGGATCTGCTTTAGGAAAAAATGTAACAGGCTGTGTAAAAGCAGGAAATAAAAATAAAGAAAAAAATAATTTATTGATGTTGATTACCACTGGGAGGTGACAGATCCGGCAGTGTATCGCTACGCGCGTACGTCAAGCATAGGCTCGTGTGGAGATGCGGAGCCTGTTTGAACTAGCTGCTGGGCTATGAATATGCGGCCCACTCGCAACCGCCGACCTCGCAGTCGAAGGCGCATCCACTCGAAATGCACTCGCCATTCAGATCTCTTCACGCGCACACCAGGAATTAACAGAACACTGGCTGACGTAACATCAGAGGTGCCACTAAAAATACCGCGCTTCACTGTCACCAGAAACAAGATTCAAGCATCCGGTATCTGTCTACCTGTATAGCAACAGGTCTTTTCAGACTCACTGGATCCACTAACGCAGACATTGTGTGAAAGTGTTATCGTCCGTAAGCATTTCGTACATCAATTATGGCGACCTAGAATTCTGACGTTGTAGTCGCACAGTTTCGGTGAATAGACTTCCATCAAAAAGGTTGTTTTGTCAGTGTTCCAGATCATTTCTAAAAGGAACTGTATCTGTAAACTTCTGTAATTTTCAATAATTGTCATTGAACGAATATAACGCTTTTCTTGTAATTCAGCTCTATAAAAATTAGCTGAAGGTGTTTTACAGTAGAAATAATTTAAAACAGTCATGTGGTTTTACGGATATTGACAGGTGGCTTGAAGGTTCTACGATATCTTTCACAGGAACAAACTTATCGAAACGACGCAATATAACAACTTTTTATCGTTATCGTAATTGTAACTATTATAGAATAAACTGCAGTACTTCAATGTGGCTAAAATATCCAATCTTGAGAACTCAGTAAATCGATCACAATAGCTTGTGCACCCATTTTGGTGGCAAGAACAGATTATTTGTTTGGAACAGTGCATACGTAGTTCCTACTCCAGTTTACAGTGTTCTGTCACATCCTGTGAGGAACCATGGCTGCTCACTATGTTGGCAGGTAGAGAGCCTTCCTCCGTTGGAAGGTAACTGCTATGGGCTAGCTGATGACCTGTCCAGCCACTGGAAAGGCAGTGACCGTGAGAGATTTTGACGTCATATTTTGTAGCCTATTAGGTGGTTTGGTGGACTGTGCTAAGGGACGGAGGTTTACGTATGAAGATGGCTGGGCCAACCATCTCTGTTGGTTTCATTATAGCCAGTGAAAACGAAGTAATGTGTTAGTGTGATAGAGGTACTATGTTTCTCGGAGGCTGCTAGAGACGGTACGGTGTGGCGTGAGCAGTCTGTAGTCTGGCGGACATGTTGCGGTGCCGTTGAGAAAGTGGTTGTGCGGGAGATTCTAATAACTTCTAACTTTCACAGTTAGTGGAGCTGTGTATTGTGTTTAGCACAAAATAAATGAGCTCCTTACATGTAAGACTTTGATTGTATTCGCACCTGTTTGATGCAAGCTCTTAAATCTTTAGCTAACACAGCTTGCAGTACAGAAATGGGCATAACTGGATTACCCGAACAAAGTTCCGAGGACCTGGAGTCCTTTCCGCCATCTATGTCTGCTTGCGGAGGATACGTATACGTACGTACGCTGCAACTCTTCGTCCAAATGTTTCCTCACTTAATACTCGGTTTTTTTATGGCTTTACGCCTTGTAGACGTCCAGGTCATTAAAGGCGAGAAAGTATGGGGGCAAGGAATGGGATAGAATACGGCCGTGGCCTTTGAAGGAAGCATCCTGGCATTCGCGTGGAGTGTTAACCCTCGTAATTTGTGCACTTCAGCTGATGGGTTTTCAAAATTTATCATAAACTGTACTTTGGCATCTTATTTATTTAGATCTTCCATCGCCCTTTAGGATATCCGCAAAAGATATAAATTTGGATACTGTCATACTCAGAGTGGATCTGGATATGCTGCATCCAGAAACCAATGCTAAAATGTGATACTTGTCACAGTGTTACACCATGTATTATTGAATCTGTCCGTTTGTTTTTCGGTTTCAAAGACTTTCCTAATTGAAATATAACTGGTTATCAGTTGGTTTCATCGGATTATACGTAATTAAATAAGCCCATAAAACATTTCAGTTGAAAGTTACATGACATTCAAAGGCTTAAAACAAGTAAACTGTAGTGATTTCTTTTTAATAATCAGAAAAAATCTGTAAATAAGAATATTTTAGGTATTCGTAAGATAGAAGTAAACTCAACCCGACGATGTGAGAAACATTTTCAGAGAAAAATAAACCTTGCTGTATAAGAAAGTCAGGTTTGATCATCAATTCCTCCAAACTCAGTTTCATAATTCAAGCAACTTATATTTCATAGGACTCATAACATAATTGCACATACATATTTTATTATTGTTTCACTATAACTTCCCTGATTTTTTTCCGCTTCTGGCATCACGCCTCGCCGACATGGAGGTCATTAGATGTGGGATAGGAATGGAGCAAGGAACGGGAAGGAATTCAGCCGTATCTTTTGAAGGACCCATCCCGACATTCGGCTACAGTGATTTGTGAAAACCATGGAAAACTCAAGTCTACCAGAGATTCGAACCTACGTCCTAGCGAATGAACTTCTCTGAAGTTTATTGCCGTAGTCACAACACTGGTATACTATAACAGTGTTTCGCCACATACCAAATGAGGAACTATATGAAAAGAAACCAAACCGATTTCGAAAACTGTAGTACCTACGTCGTGTAACAGTGCAACTGAAAATATAAAAATTTAAAATGCAGCGGTGGTCGGGGTGTAGAAGTCAGTTGGATTTACGACACAGGGCAGCCAATCACTGTTAATATTTTTATGGAGTTATACGTGCAGTTGTAAAACCGTTTCATTGTAAAAACTATAAAGCTCACGATCAATCGTTTGTTTCCAGCAAGCCGTTAAAAAGTTATACAGGATGACAAATCTGTGATTGTAGCGGCTCTTCCGTAGATTAACAGAAACACACTGATACACAAAATAAACACAACGTATTTTTTCCTCTTATAACACAACACGTTTACTGCATATTAAGTGTTCTTCGAATCGTCATCACTACTCCACGCAGAATTGACTTGGTTTGCATTCCAAAATTAATTTTATGAATTAATGATATTTAATGCTGCTCATGCTAACAATTTTTTCTTTTACTAATAGAAATTATGTTAATGTTTATGAATTTCATAAATTTTAAATGACAAATTTTTATCATTTCTGCACCTTCCAGATCGCAAGAAAGTAAGAATTTGTATCGATAAACAGCTAACGTGGCATAAGTAATCGCTTATCTGTGATTTCTATAGGTCATCGCCATGTCAAGGAGAATTTGGAAAAAGATAAAGAAACTCCACATGATGGAAAATAAAATTAGGACATCTGTTACACTACGCGATGCCTGTCTAATCATTTCCAAAGACATTCACCCTACAAAATGTACAGAGCAAAGAACAGTCATTTGCACCTTGCATTGGTCAAATCCACCTCTTTTTCCTCATTCATTAAATTGTATTACAATAGTGAATACTCTGGAATAAATAAATTTCAAGGGGCACTTCTACATGAAACTAATTTAACTAAGCTTCATGAAATTGAATTCTAAATAACATAATAAATATTCTTTCTTCATGAAGTTAAATAGCACAATCGGTGCGAAACGAAAGACTCCTTTTTTTTAATGGATTTATGCCTCATCGACAGCGATTGCAGGAATCCGTGGAAACCCGAAATATGGATGGCCGGACGGGGATGCCAGGACCGACCTTTATGCCTAACCCGACAGACTGAATCGGAAGATTTAAAAGAACATGGGTAAACTATCTGGATGCATGATGACCAGATAGGAAAACTATGATATCTGAACTGCAATTAAATAACATTTAATGAATAACAGACATGGAAAGACCGAAGAAATAAACTTGAAAGAAATGTTAAGTAACAAACTACACCAAATAGGAGAAAAGAAAGTTCGGGGAAAAGGAAGAAACAAGTCTTCTAATTCAGAAAAGCCATGAAATAAAGATTCCTCTGTACCTGCAAAATTCAGTACAACATCTTCATAATAACTTCATCTTCAGAGTAATATCTTCATAATAACTAAAATCACAATAAAATTAATCAAGCGCTATTTTTTTGAGACACGTTAAATTGGATGTTACTAAAAACTAGGTAACTATGAAATCAAAAACTGTGCAGTTTCGTTTTGTTTTTGTTTTGATTATCTTCTCTTACTTGCCACTTACGATTCCATTTGCAGGAGACACTAGATTCTCCACTCAGCTGTGCCGTTGTAACATTCGTTACCTGGGACGATTATAAAGTCGGTTGTGTACCCATTGGAAAACCACGTTGTCGTTGCAACAGGTTCAAGTTTTATTACAGGACTAGCGGAGTTCCCGGCGTTGCCCGGTATAGTTGGCGTAGATTTACCCATACGTTATTTTTATTCCCGCAATGAGAAACATTTGTACAAAGGTTCATAAAATTCGCGCCAACCATTTTCAGAATTAAAGCAAACCTAGATTCAGATTCCCCCTACCAAGAAACGGGTGGGTTGAAGTTTATTTTGCACGTACACTATTTTCATTCATCCGAAAAGATTCATGCGTATCAAGCTTCATTAACTTGGTTAAGAAATTGAATTGCTACATTACAATACAACGTTAGATTATGTTAGAAACTCACATTTGATTCAATTGCGAAGTGAATGGATATACTTTTTGCTCGAAACGACAGATACTTTAACTCCGCAGATTCAGCCTTTTATAAAAATATCAAAAGTGAGTCCAGAATAATACTATCGTAAATCATTTTATTAAAACAGAAGACTAACGCTGATGGCCATAGACAGTGTAGTTGTAGGCCTACTGCCAAAGATCGTGGTTAAAGAAAATCTCTGTTGTTTTTACTGCTATCTATGCGGTTTAAAAATTGAATATCCCGAATTAAAAGAAATAATATTTAAAGTTTTGTTTAATGTGTAAAATAGTTATTATTGTAAAGTTATCTTATAGCTTTCATTAAAGCCTATGGTCAGAGACATTGTAATTGTGTATTTAGTGCGAAGCATGCTGCATCTAGTGGTTCCTTCTGTGGTATTCCTCACCATACGTTCAGAATTTCATTTAATGTTCCGGTGTCTTCGCAGTAGATTTCGATTTTTTCTGGGACAAATATACCCGGTTTTCGTTTTATAGATATAGATAGAAGATTTAAGACATTACTATTCTGAACGTAAACCCCAGAAAATTTCGTTCACTTTTACAAAAATTGACTCTTTTTATTATGACCACTCATATTTTTGTTTCAAATAAACTAAAATAAACTTGATAAAGTTTATAGTTGCGTTACAGTAGAAAGTTGCTCATTAACGTACTTCGTTGTTGGTAATTAACGAACCGAAATGTGCAATAAGACAACCAGATTCAATCACGAATGACGTGTACTCTTCAGAGTCATGGAAATCTCTTGAGCTCTTCATAATGTAAAGCTCAATAATGATGGATTGGTGATCCTATCCTATTTGAGCACTGGTCCCGCTGTACAGTACCACGCAGTATGGTGACTACTCAACTCGCGCAGCCATACTTGAGGATAGAGTGGTTTATTTTCTGAAGAAGCATATGTTTTCCAAGTAAACCGTGTTCCATAAAGAATTGCTCCTAGTCTTACTGGATGGTGATGAGAATTTGCTTGAGCCACCTAATAAAAGATGCAAACCAATGTATTAATTATTGGCTACTTAAGTTCATTTCTGTTGTATACTTCCGAACATATGTTGTAATAGTAGCATTAGAGATTTGGTATACTACGCTGCAAACGAATTTTCCAATTAGAACATAAGTTAATGATATAGTTGTAATCATCAAAAATTCAGTATTTATAGATCCATTTCTATACAATCGAACGCAAATATAGAATATGGGGTATAACAAACGAAGTATTACATGTTTCAAACTAAACATCTTCTATCAACAACCGTTTTATTGATATTTTCACCATGCGCGTTGCACCATTTTGGTGGGGGGCATCGTCAGTGGGAAAATAGTGGTAGCTCCCATATATTAGTACGGAACAGCGCTTTCCGAACATCTCTGATCTGATATTCAATTAAAAAACCCAGAATTTTAACTGTAACTTCACACACACTTCACTTTTACTGATGTTTACTGTTTTTCGCTTGTCTCAGATTGCACTTTTGTTACTACACTAGTTACAGATAAAGAATCCAGTTAGGTACAATCACAAAAGTGTATGTAAGACAACCAAAAAAAACCAGTAGGCCTATACGCTAATAAAAGTGGAGCGTATATGAAATAACTGTTAAAGTGCTGAATTTCGGAATAGAAAGCCAGTTCAGGGAAATGCAGAAAGTGCTAATCCCGACTGACATGTAGAAGCTACCACACTACGACTATTTTAATACTGAAGATGTTCCATAACGAATGGACCAAACGATTATGGTGGAAATACTAACAAATTTAAAACATTGTGCAACAAGTGTATGATTCGGCCAATAACTAATAAGTATGACATCTGTAACGAAAAAAATTACTTTATACTTTGATCGCCTTCACTGAAACCAAGCTTTCTTGTAACTTTGGAGTTGTGACCGTTGCCCCAGGCCGGTCCCTTACGAACTGTCGTGAGGGCAGCGAGAAGGCGGAGCAGGCGCAAGTTGGCGGCAAGTAACGAGACATTAGCGAAATGAGTTTAGCACTCGCAGACTTGCAGACTGAAAAGAAAATAAGTTTCCTTTGAAGCGGCGCGCGCTGAAAGGCGAGGAGGCCTCGTCGGTTATCACTGCGACCTCAATGGCAGGCGGCGCCGCGACACAGCTTTTGTGTCCGCAGCTCGAAAATACGGAACCCGGCCACGTCTGCTGGGCTGACACTAACAGCTGCGAAATTTGTTAAATAAACTCAACAGACCGAATACATAACGATTTCAAGCTTTAAATTCCTGCAAAGCATTGTAAAATGTTGTTTTCTATCATTAGGTAAAGACTGGTGGGTTTCTGATGACGTAGTGACAGGGTTTTCACTGGCTCCGCAATCTGGCCGTATCAAAGCCGCCTTTACCTAACCTGGTAATCCCACCGGGTATAGGGGACCTACAGTTACAGTGGAATACGAACCACTCAAGCGTTCTGGCATATTTAATATTTTCACTTCAGTTATGTACGTACTTATATCCGCCTTTCCAGTACTTTCATTTCTCTGCGGACATTACGAGATGGCATTAGAAGTTGTAGTTTACAAAATATTGATATAACATCTGGATTTATCAGCGCTTTGAGGTAATAAGTACACCTCGAATATGTTCCCTCGCGCGTATGAAGTTATTCTACTTCTCACAAAAGTGTTTGAGGTGATAGCAAATATCACTAAAAAGATTCTGAAAGAAATTCTAAAGTTTTATCAAATTGCTAAATAATCTCACATATACAGTTATCATTTGTTACTCCCATAGTTTGTTTATGCTCTGAGATTGAATTTTTAGTACTTTAATTTTCATGTTTAGCTTTCTGAGCATATATTATTGAACCATGTTCATTCCAAATCTATTGAACTGGTTACTATTTCGGAGAGATTTTTAATCGACGTCAGAAAAACATATCTTAAACATATTTTAAGCCACACCATTTCGCACACTAAACCGTCATGTATTTTGTAACATACAGCATTTAATATTAACTAGAAATAAATGGTATCTAGTGGGTTCTGCTGCATTTAAATTCGGATGCGGAAGCACCGAAATTAATATTTAAATTATACTTAAATAATTTATCTGATTTATGCCAGAATCAGGATTTCAGTACCAATTCTAGTCTGTTACCAGACTGTAGCAGTTTCTCTCATTTGAGTTATAACTGTTTTATTAAGAATCTGTTTGATGTTTTAGGTCATCCGCAATGAGACTGATAACGTGTTATTTTGCACTTAACGAAAGAAACACAAGTTTAAGAAACAGACGCCTAAAATGATAATTGATTTCTGGTAGACATAGAAATGCGTTGCGTATCGCAGGACTATAGACACCAGTTAACTTTAAGCGTAGCTTGTGCGAGATAAATGTTTTACTGGCTTTACTCTATGTTACGTCGTGGACTAGGAACAAGGGATGGGAAGGAAATCGGCCATGGAATTTTGAGAAAACTATATCGGCATTCACCTTGAATTATTATTATTATTATTATTTTGACTTCGGCTTTACGCCTCGCCGACGTCGAGGTAATTAGAGGCGAGATAGGACTGGGGACAAGGAACGGGAAGGAATTCGGCCATGCCCTTTTTTTAAAAGAAGCATCCCGGCATTCGCCTGGAGTGATTTGAGGAAATAATGGAAAACCCAAATCTGGATTCCCGGACGGGGATTCGAACCGGCCGCGGCGTCCTACCGAATGCGATGCCAGTTCGCCTAGAGTGATTTCGGCAAACCATGGAAAGCCGAAATGTGGATTGCCGGACGGGGATTGGAACCCGCATCCTCCAGAATACGAGATCAATGCATTACCGTTCACTTACCACGCTCGGGTTTGAGAGAAAAAGTTCCTCTCATTGATGAATACCGAATAAGGAGACTGTGTTGGGAATAATCCATCACTCCGTCTGATAAGGGTCGCAAACATAGCAAGAGGCCTATGGATTATTTCAGAAAGGATTAAGTACTGAATCATTACTGTCAAAAGTCCAACACGGAAACTAAGGAAAATACTCTCAGAACTATAGCTTTCGAAAAAAAAAAATCATCTTATTTGATCACTGCAAAATGCAGCAGTTTTCATAAATAATCCTATTGTTTTTTAAAGTTAACCGTCCAGTTGACATGGATTATCTCTGGCATGGTGCCCGATGCTTCCACTCGCGTCCAATTGCCACCATTAAGAAGCCATGCCAGATCTTAATTGTGAAGGATTTATCATTCTTGACCATGTGCATAGAAAGACATTTGTCGACAATACCTGTAGCCATTCTACCAAACGATTTTGGATTTGCCATTGTCTTTCAGAGCAGCTAATAAATTTCCTACTTACGAGCAACGAAGAAAATATATGTCGTTCGTACCAAGTTGTAAAACTATCTGTTTCATTTCGAAAAGTAATCACTTGGAAAAACTTGTTGTGAACTGATTACCAGCAAACGTTCTCCTTAGGTAATACGCCCCGATTTTATTTCTCATTTAAATTTTCTTTCTTTTTTCAGTGGTGAATTCTTAATTCTCGAAGCAAGAAAATTTTGCATGTGGCTGCAACAAGTCTTATGAAACTCATTTAATTTTCTCATTCGAAATGCTTTTCGTGCAGTCTCCATGTTTACCGGACGCATCATATTACTGTGGCTTTCTGTGTCAACTAATCTTAAGCTCCAAGCAAGTCATAAGAGATATGAAAGAAAATTTCAAATAGGGCTTAATGAGATTTCATTCCACAAGCTTGGTAGGAATTTCAAGGAAATTTAACAGACTTTTGGAGTTGCACTAGACTCACATATACACCAAAAGAGATTGCTGATTCCTAACCATTAAAAAGTTGGGAGTATTTTTATTTCACCAAGGTTAGTTTGATTTTATTCCTCCAATTTGATAAAAAAAATCGCAAAAGTCATATATGTCTTCGGTAAGCACGGGTAATTTTTTTTTTAATTTGATAGATAAGATATTATAATGGGCAGTTCTTAGTCACCAGGCCACGTGGATTGAACCCTGAAAACTCCCCGCAGAATACGACACTGATGAAGGTCATTCCTCCTTCCGATTGAAACGTAAGAACTTCCGACTCCGTAGCTGGTGGCCATCCGAAGAATAGGCCTGTTTCCTTCACACCAATTTTCCCCTTCTTGCCATCAACAAATTTTAATTTTAAATTATTTCGGGGTTTCTGATAAATTACTGTAGAAAGTGGCGAATAATTTACCAAAAACCGGTTCTTCTTAAAAAATTTATTACTTAATCAGTATGCAAGGTCATCATCAAGCAGAAATCTCAATCTTGCCTGGGATTTTCAGATGCTCTTAACCCGACCTTCACCTCTACCACAGTTTGATGTGTAATGCGAAGTACGTCAACGCTTCCCTCGATCGGCTTCACCGTTAAATAACATTTCCTTTATACCCAGTAGGATTACCGGGTTACGTAAGGTGACTAAAACAGGGCGGATTGCGCAGCAAATAAAAAATCCTCCCTGTCACCTTCTCGCTGCTACTCGAACCTTTACTTTTATTTGCGGTTCGCAAGTCCAATACCGAAGACGAAAATTTAATAAGAAATTTTTCGAAAGCCTGATCATTGATATCTGAGTTATCATCGCTAACAAAAGTTTAAATTACGTTTCATTAATTTATTTCATCTTGTTGCCATTACTGTATTTTATGTCTGTTAATAATTAGTTTCTGAAAAACAGCATGTAAGTTGCTTATTGTTTATCAGAATTGCTGAGAAGGAATGGGAGAAGAAGGGGCTTAAAAACAAAATGTTAAAACAGAAGTAGAAATTTTTCTTTCGATATTTGCTGCTCGTTTCATAGGCGTTTACGAGGGAGTAATGAATAATTGTTTGTTACTGTACACAATGTTACAGATAAATCAGTCTCGTAGTACTGATGGGAACACAGTCGACATTGACACCTAGCTGCATCGCTGGAACAAAGAAGGCGGGTCTGTTGACGCCACCTGTTGCGGCAACAGCCCAGCGGGCGGAAAATTAAGTCGGCCTGCGGTGGCTGGCGGTGGACAAGGCTGCATACCTCACGCCTGAGACACGAGGAACTGAAAGGAGGTACGGTACCATGTAGAGAGCTCCGCCATCACCACCTCACACGGTACCATGTAGAGAGCTCCGCCATCACCAAATCACACGGTACCATGTAGAGAGCTCCGCCATCACCACATCACACGGTACCATGTAGAGAGCTCCGCCATCACCACATCACACGGTACCATGTAGAGAGCTCCGCCATCACCCCATCACACGGTACCATGTAGAGAGCTCCGCCATCACCACATCACACGGTACTTGAACATTCTCGAGACAAATTTTCATTGACGATAAAAGATTAACCTCAGTAAGGGGACGATTCATAAAAGCCTTAGTTACCGTTAACAGTGCGCAGTATGTGCTCCTCAATGTATCAAACATATGTTGGAAAAAATTGACTTCAAGGTTCAAATAGAACCCCAGACTATTTCCCAATCAGATTCAATGTTCTTCTTTCTATAATGCAGTAAAAAGGGCATTGTTCGAAGTGAGATTACTTACTGATGTGCCATATGCTCCACTCAGGTATAGTCCACTTTGCAGTTTACTGTGTTTATTTATAATTTATCTAGCACCTAATAACACTCGAAGAAGTCACTTTTTTTCCTCGTATCGGCCCTAGAGGAAATTATGAGGATGGAAGGGCTTGTGCCCCACCCGTGTTTTTTGGGAACGGATTTGTGAGATTTTTGAACAGTTAACCTACTGGTGGAAAGTTTGTGTTGCCATTTGCTTGCGAATTGTGCTGTGTATGATAGGTGCATTTTTGTTTGCTTAGTGTTGTTTTTGAAATGTACATTAACCTGGATAACTGCGCGAAACCCCGTAAGATCCACAGCCAGGTCAGGTGATCAGAACTCGAGCCTGGTCCAGTGCGCCTTAAAGCTCGCAGCCACGACGGCTCGAGCGTCAGTTGTAACATCACTGACGGTTCAGTATCCACGATCCGAAAGCATGTGCTAGCTCGTCGATTTCATTTAATTTACAATGTAAAAGAAAAAGAAAATACGTTGTTGGTTTGGAAATCCTGGAAGGGTCCACCCACCATGTAATAAGAGTTTTCGATTTTGCCGCGCATGCGTACTCTTGCGTAATCCCACCGCGTACAGGCAACCTACAGTTGAACGTGGAATCTGAGCCACGGAGGCGTTCTGGCTTACTTCACATTACACAGCAAGCTGTGCCAGAGATGAAGGTCGGGCTTAGGACCATTCGAAATCCCCGTCGAGAGGGGGATTCGAACCGGAGACCTTCCGATCTCCAGTGAAACGCCTTCACCACCGAGTCACCAGTGTGTAGGGATTAGAGAGCTAGCCTTGAAATCTAGGACTCTTCAGATACGCATCTGTTTCGGGATCATATCTTTCGGATGGAGTGATTACTTTGTTTTTACTTATGGCTTTACGCTTCGTCGACGACGAGGTCATTAAAGGCGGTATGGGACTGGGGACAAGGAACTGGAAGGAATTCGGTGATGGCTTTTTTGAAGGAAGCATCACATCATTCGCCTGGAATGATTTGAGGAATGCATGGAAAACCCAAAGGGGATTCGAATCGGCGTCCTCCCGAATACGAGGCCGGAGCGTTAGTAGTACCTTTACGAATATATACAATCGCTTACGTAATATATTAAAGAAAGAAATAGATCACGAAGTTTATTTAGTAAATAATTGAGATTACAGGGTGTTAAAAAAGTATCGAACAATTTAGCTGATAGTTTGCATCAAAATAAGACATAAAATATCCCATAAACATTTGGCTGCAAACACATACTTTCGGAATAAATAGCAGGCGCGCAATATGACGTATGTCCACTGCAATACATGCCTCAGCCCTGCCTGTTCCAAAGAGTGCGTGACTCTTTATGTTGAAGGTCTGTGACACGAACTGCCATGGATAGCGTACATGCTATTAACTAAGAATATTTGTGTTTGCAGCCTAATGTTCATTACATATTTTTGTCTTGTTTTGAAACATACTATCATCTCCTAAATTTTTCTTTCTTATACCCTGTAAAAGAAAATAAGAGGTGTAACATGGATGATTTAACGGAGCTTGGTATTAAACCCATCTCATATAATAAATTCATATATTTTGTTGTTTTTTAACCATAATATTTGTCCGCAATTATTTAGCTATTCCTTAACAATTATGACTAAATTATTTTTCTTCGTGTAGCTAAAACTAACTATACACTAAAGTCATGTTATTTTTTTATTATTATTATTAAGTCAGAGTCTACAAATGGTAAACACGTCATTGGCCAAATGTCGTAAGTCTGACTCATATCCTAACATAAAATTCTAGTAGTTAGAGGAATTTCTAGAGAAGTAAGTATAATTCTGTGTGCAAAGTTAACATTTCTTGGTTGTTGAGACAGTATATGTTGCATCAGTTTGTGAATGGAAGATCGTACTGAAATTAAAATTCATTATAACAAATTAAAATTTTGGCTAAAGACCTATCGACAGTATTACACTTCAAACGCTGTACTGAACGTCTTAATAGAAAAATGATCCTTTTTTCCTCAGTAAATAATTACGATTTCCTCTCTTTTGCCAACTTTTAATCACACGATACTACTTAGTGAATATGGTTTGCGCTCTTCTCCCATCCAGAGTAGCGAAAATCCTTCAAGAAATGAAACAGCTCTCTAAACTTTGCTAAATTTGTTTGTGTTCTGAAAGCGGAGAACACAACGCGCTTAGCCTAAAAAATAAGAGGAACAGACACGTCATGGATATCTACTGACGAACGAAGTTACGGCTAGTGAACAGAACTTCCGAAACACATAATACACCGATGAATAACTTGTCTGGATAACGGGCTATCGATATGTTCTCCAGCCCCAATACGTACAACAGCAGTGCGAAGAGTGGGTGACAACAGAAATATTCATCTATCTATACATATGATTCTAAGTTGTGGATAAGTTGGTCGAGTATTTCATACAACGTCAGTCGTTTATTTCCATTATTTCATGTTGCCTATATTACCAATTATGTTTATTGATTTTTTATACTTTATAACCAAAGTAATTTTTTGTTGAGATCTGTTATTTATTTTGAAGAGATGGCTTAGTTTCAAGTATTTGTGTTTCTCTTCTACCTTCGACGTGTCGAATAAGATCTTGTGAAACAAGAATTTTCGTTCAGTAACAGTGGGAAAGTTAGGAGCTATGAGTTCTTGTCCGCAATTTCCGGAGTCCAGTTTCATTTTCTACTATGATATTGACTACCAGTAGCTTACAAGGATGATGAGTTCAGCTGGAATTTGGGATACACTGTAAAATAGTAATAAATATCTCTCACGTTTCCATGGTTTCCCCAAATCACTCCAGGCGAATACTGGGATGCTTCCTTCAAAAAGGCCATGGCCGAATTCCTACCCGTTCCTTGTCCCCAGTACCATCCCACCTTTAATGACCTTAGGCGTAAAGCCATAAGTAAAAAAAAAAAAAAAAAGATAAAAAAACTAATGTTGTCGAGATAATTGCCTTCCGTACATGCGACACCAGTTTATAAAATATAGACGCTAAAATCACAGTTGCTAAGCAGCCAACGCAATGAAAGAATCTACATCTACATATATACTCCGCAATTCACAAAATTGTGGGTGGCAGAGGGTGCTCAGCACCAAAGCTAATCTCTTTGCTGTGCGTTCCAATCCCTAATGGTACGAGGGAAAAAAGAATTCATTTAAGAATCAGTCCGGCACCTTATTTCTCTAATTTTATCTTTCCTGTCCTTCCGACTCAAATAGGTTGGTGGAAGAAGTATTTCACTACACTCTAAAGTGAAAGTGGGAGTACGCATGTTTTCCAATAAGTTTAAACGAAACGTGTGTCGTCTATCTACCAGAGACTCCCAACCTAGTCTACTAATCAGTTTTGTGACGCTTTCATAAGGACTGTAGCAAGCGGTCACGAATCGAGCGGCTCTTCTCTGTACTTTCTCAATACTTTCGATCAACCCCTTACGAAACGGATCCCAAATGGCACAACAATAGTCCAAATGTGGACGCACAAGAGATTTGTACGCTATCTCCTTTGTTTGTTCATTCACAGAGTAAGTCAATGAATCACTGTCGGGATTTCTGCGGCGTAAAAGGTGGTACAACTTGATCATGTGGAGTACAGTCATCATCGTTCTCAATTTTAGCCTCAGAGTCATACTTCCTGGTTAGGAATTGTCGGCGTGAAGCTTCCGCCCCGTTCTGATACATATCTAACTATTTTCTGTTATTGGTGATCACGAACAAATGTGGTTCCAGAATTTTTATCGACTACTTATGTGGATAATAAGCAAGCCTGGAAGAGTAATGACCACTTTGGAATGAAAATCAGGAAATTTATGGCATACTGTGTTAATACACTGGAAGAACTCAAAGGTAGCTAAAACCTACCAGAAATGTGTATGTGAGACAGATAAATAGGAATGTGTTAGCAGAACATTGCGTTAATGAGGCTGCACTAATGTACAAAGATATTATGACTGGTACCAAAACTTTCAAGAGTGGAAATATAAGAGATATTTCAGAGATTGTAGCAGCTGGTAACAGGGATATCTGTTAACAATTTGACCGGCTCTGAATTTCTGCATTTTGAAGGAAAAACGGAGGAGTATGTCTCATATCAGAATGACGATAACCGCGAATGTCGATAATGGAAAATTATCAAACACGTTGGCCTATTAGAGGCATCATTAGTATCAGGTTTTGCGTGGCAGGGAGGTAACGGGAGTCACTCCATTACTCACATCCTCTCCCTGTATGACAATGGCTAACAGGCCCCTCCGGCGGATCGTTAAAAATTAAAAAGTTGCTCTCGATACGTTACGTGAATGGAGGGGAATAAAATGTGGCTGAAACTTTATTTTACGAAGTTTATTTGAGTGAACTTGAGCTAACGTAAGCTGTAATTTATAAGGACTGGTATTCGTGTTGTGTAACCTGAAACTATTGAGACAATATATGATCCTCAACAAAATGCCCTACACTACCAGATTAACATTTCTTGATTAGAAAAATATAAATTCGGCAGCAATAAAAAAACAACGAAGGGAATAACATACGTAAGTCAATGGAAATCGAAAAATTCTTCATTCGTTCTTAACCTGAATCTTCAAAATGGTAACACTTGCTCAACAATTTGATCTAAAAAAAACAAAGACGTCTACTATTTTAAACATACAATAGAACAAACTAAACACGTATTCTTGAATGATAAAAGTCTTTTGATTCCCTTTCGTCTGGTTACTCTCCGCAGAGTATAATGACAATAGTTAACATATTATGCAATGTGTTCTGTACGAGGATTTTATATTATATTGCAACCAGAACTTTAATTCGGCCTGTTTTCCTTTAACTAGGATCTGACTATATTCATTGTCTGCTTGTCGCACATTGCCACGAAGTTTTGTGTCAGATTTAAATCATTAAAAAACAATCTTTTTTAATGAACAAAGTATTAAAAACCTGTACGTGCAACAGTTAAATGGAGTTACAATTTGTTATTATATACCAAATGCGATTTTTTTATTGTTGTGTTTTATTATTGTGTTCGTCAAGTGATAAGAGTTGATTATTCTAGAAGGGAATAGAATGAGAACAAAATTTTACTAAAATCACGGAGATATTAGCTTGTCGAATTGTGCACTTCTGGACATTCTACGCGTCTTCCATGGTTTCCCCGAATCACTCCACGCGAATTCCTGGATGCTTCCTTCAAAATGCTATGGGCGAATTCCTTCCCGTTCCTTGTGCCCAATCCCATTCCGCCTCTAATGACCTCGACGTCGACGATGCGTAAAGGCGTAAAAAAATACATGCTATGGGAGAAACAGATAGAGTAAGAAGGCAACAATTGACATGAACAATAATGGTTTCTCTATGGCTTTTGTCGCAGTGTAGAAGGATCAGGAAAATAAGTTACCTGCTAACTTAGCTTGTCGTGACGGTTGAAATCAATATGATGTTATGTATGCATCCCCACCTGGTCGGTTCGCATCCTACCAGGGACTGCCTGAATCACGAAGTTTGGTCTTAATATATCTACAACGTACTGCTCAAAACTAATTCACCCTGGACAGGGTCAAGTGACACTGAAAAAAAAACATTATCCTCGTTGTCTTTGCAACTGTAACACATTTTTTCAATGAACAAATGTTGTGGACGTGCTTAAAATACTCCGAAGAAGACAAATGTATAAGTAATGTCGCAGAATTTTGAAATGTGTAATTTGATTTGAGGTGTTTTCCTGTCTCACTTGAAATAGGTTTTGATTGTTTTAAGGGTTTTCTGTGGTTTACCACATTGTATAGCTGTCGGCGCCTTTTGTCTGCGGCAAGCACTTTCGATATCGTGTATTATTCCAGTTATTTTATTTATTTATTAATCTTTTTCCTAGATCCCAACAAAGGAATGCCCTCTGGGATGTGAAACATATCATGGTGAATATGTTTACATACAATTCAAATAACATTCAGAGTAAAAAAATTTAAAATTTTTATAACTGAATTTTGCAAAAATCATATTATATACAATTTATTATTTTGTTAAAATTATTGAATGGCGTAGAAGGAGTTGCCTAAAAGATAATAACTCAGTTTTGTTTTTAAATACATCTTTTTTATCTACAAATTGTTTAACACTTTTAGCTTATGAAACAGATGAGTCACATAATGATTAACTCCTCTTTGTGATGTTTGTGTTTTGTACACGTTATTTTTGTTTTTCTATTGATTTTGTGTAAATAAGATAAATTATTCAATTTTAAAACACATGAGAGAATGCGATACTGAGAAGGCATCGTAATAATTTCGAGATTTTTAAAGAGATGTCTGCAAGAAGTTCTTAGTTTTACCTTACACAGCATGCTAATAGCTCTTTCTTGTGCTACGAAAAAGTTTTGTGAAGAATTCCTCCAAAAAATTATGCCAAACGATGTGACTGCATGAAAATGAGAGGAGTACACCTGTTGCATTAATTCTAGACCTGCTGTTAAAGAAACTGTTCTTATCACAATGGTGGTACTACAATAGCAACGTAATATGTTCTTGCCAGCTGAGCTTCTCATCTATTTGAATACCAAGCAATTTTATACTCTTTGATTCAAAGATCGTGTTATTTTTACAGCTTAGATGTAAATCCTGTTAGACATAATGGTTTGATTTTTACTTAACGTAACGTGTTTTGTCATAAATTAATTTTTATGAGTTTGCCTTAAGCCAGTCTGCTGTTTCATTTGCATTAAGGTCTAGATTACTGTTCGGATTCATTACAGATATGAGCACGTACGTGACTGATACAATCTGAATATCTATCCCGAGTCTATTTCAGTTTGCGACTCAATGTTATTTACATGAAGTCTAGTTTTTTTTTTTTTTCAAATTCATTTATCTACTTCAATAAAAAAAATGTTAATTTAAACTATGAATGACACCTTCGTTATTTAAAGGTACCTGTCATTAGTATTGAGAAAAATATAAGTTTGGAGTGGGGAATAAAACTCACTTGACGGCCACGGAAACTTGCCACTATTGAAATATGAAATAGTCTGCAGCATATTTATTGCGATTGAAATTACAAACTGGCTGCATTTTGTGGTAATGACTCAAGACCTACCATTACTCCAGTTCTATCAGAACTAGAACGTTCAATCCATGTCCGGTTTTAAACTTTTGTACAGTTTATGAGCAGTGAAACGAGTCACGTTTGACACATTGAAGCAATGAATGAGAGAGCGCTGTAAGTGGTCGCAAGGAGCGAATGGCCGTAGCCGGGCTGTGCACACGCGACCTTTGGCCGCTCGATGCCCTCTGGGCCGAACCGTCTCCGCGGCTTTTTTTTTATGGGTAACGACCCGGAAATGACGAAAGCACCCCCTGGGGCGGAGTTTTCCCGATTACCGGCGCGCAGGCCGGCCGGGGTATCGATTGTGTAGCGGCTGCCTACAACAACACTGCGAGCGTGGACCACGGACGGAAAATGTGCGTGTGCAAGAGAGAGAGGGGGGAACTGAAACAGGCTGCTGTGTAAAACGGGATCGCGTGGTTGTTTTCTTTTAAAAATATCTGCTATGTTTCATTCATTTTTCCAGAACTGTTGCACAGGAAATTCTGAAAGGATTTCCGATTTCATACATTACTTTTTTATGTGAAACTTCATTTGCAGGGTGAGGTTGAAGGGTGAAAGCAATTACATAGCGTGTATCTTGTAAAGACCGAAAACGTTCATTGAGCGAATAAAACCGACTACAACGCGTTCTGGTTTCTTTAAAACTGCCACAACACGTTATCCACTCTATGGCACTTATAAAAAAAAAAAAAAAAACCACAACAAAAACTCAAAAAGGCCACAGCACGAAATTCGCGTCTGGTCCAATTCGCTTTCTCCACGCATGACGATTCACATTTCTATTTTTTTTTTTTTTTTTTTGGGGCTTCTAACGCAACTGGTATATTAAATCCACCCTGGACCGATTCGTCGTCAACGCAGAGTTAGATACTGAAAAGTAAGCTCCGGATTTTTAGGATCTAAAAAACTAAATTTAGGTATATTTAATTCACGTTTTAGGCTTTTATAGGTCTTTAAACATCTAATTTAGGAATTTGCACAATTTTAAGGGAAATAAAGTTTAAAACAAGCAATATATATACTGCCTTTGTGTTAAAAACATTGTGAATTTAAAATACAATGTCAAGTACTCCTTTAAAACTTCCAACATCACATTTATCGTTCACATTAAAACACGCGACATAAGCCACTATTGTGTTCAATACATCGAGTCTTTATTGTGGACTTTAAAACACTCATCTAAAACTTCTAATACGACACTGTCATAGATACAACTGGGAATGGTGACTGGCCGGATCGCCCCGGTGACGTTAACTTGAATCGATGAAGAAGGAAAGGAAATTTCGATGTAGAAGAAGGAAAGACATTTTTGAGAAGGATGAAGGGAAAGGAAGCGGCCGTGGCGTGTCAGTAAGGTACTGTTTCGGAATGTACCTGAAGGTGAAAAGGGAACCTACAGAAAACCTTTTCAGAACAGTCGACGGCAGAGTTCGAACCCATGGCGTCTCCCGAATCCAGATTACTAACCCACAGCTCGTACCACTGAACAAATTCGGTCGGTCATTAGTTTATTTATGTAATAAAATTACAATCAGACTGGATCAATACATCGAATTAGGTCCTTTTAGGATCAAAAAACCGAAATAGGTCATTTTAGGTCATAATATAGAAATTAGGTTCTTTTAGGTCCTATTAAATTTACGAATTTTATTAGTTTATACAAAAGACGAAAAAGAAAATTAAAATTTCAAGAAAATTGCGGAAGGAACAAAATAGGTTTGAGTGATAAGTTACAACCCGTTGTGGCCGTTTGGAAGAAACCACAACCCGTGGTGATCGTTTTTATCGCTCCATGAGCTTTTACGGTCTTTGAGCCTAACATACAGTATATACAACCCGCCAGTATGACTGCACACGTTACGGCGCCACGACACTGGATCGGATTCCCCCCTCCCCCCTTCTGCTTAATGTCTCTTAACAGAAGTCTTTAGAGAAGGGAAAGGATTGAGGACAAGGAATGGGAAGGAATTCGGCCATGGCCTTTTGAAGGAAGCATCCCGGCATTTTCCTGGAGTGATTTGGGAAACCATGAAAAACCCAAACCTGGATGCCCGGACGGAGATTCGAACCGGCGTCGTCCCGAATGCGAGGCGAGAACGCTAACCGTTACACCACCACGCTCAGTCACTGGAGATACAATGGGACACGTCCAGATCCCCACGTTCCGTTAGTTTTTAGGCAGTTTCCCTCAGTTATCAAGACAAATGCTGGGACGGTCTCCATTCTGCACATCATAAGCTACACCAAAAAAAACTTATCACACAGAGAGCATAGTTATACTTTTCACAGACTGATGGCAACATATCATTTATCCAATGTTACGGATCTGACAAATATGGTCCTGAGGAGGGAACATTTCCTCGCTGCATCATGATTACACAGTGGACGCCAGTGCACGTGAGCGGGGTGTCTTGGTCCGCCAGGGTCGATACGAAAAATAAGGTCGAAAATCTCTAGTCGTGTGGTGAGTCTAGGTGCATACATATAGGATCCCATTGTCATATGCCCTGCTTTAATAGTGATTAGATAGATACAGAAATATTGTCAATTCGTCAGTTGTGACTGAGGGATTAATTTTCCGTTATCCGTCCATATTTTCACTGTCACTATTTTCCGGTGAATATCGGGCACGCATGAGAAAAAATTGGTTTATATATCAAGGTAGTGACAATGAACATTTAATGCATATAAAAATTGCAGAACGACTTAAAACAGATGCGAATGGAATTGTTGAAAAAGTGTGGGGATTAACAATCAAAGCGCACAAAAGCGTACAAATATGAAGAGGAAATGGAGTTTAAAAAAAATATACTGAAGGGCGGGCAAACAAAAAAAAAAAAAAAAAACTTTTCCATTGTGCGGTATGATGCAGCGCCACATAGTATCCTAATACTCCATTCTCTCTCTGTTTTAACAGTATTTAGAGGCCTAATACATCCTGCAATCATTGTACTCTGCCCACCGTGGACACAAGCGTCAATATTTCCATCACATTTTAGTTGTTGTAAATGCTAATTTATTACAACTACCGCAGAATTTCCATCCCCTACTCTTGAAAGCTGTCGTCATTTCCAGTTGGCAAATCTACTTACAGTAGTTCGTAACACACAAATTATTGAAAATTTGTTGCCTTTAAACTTTTTTGTAAAAGTTGTTCTTCTTAAAGTAATAAGTAATAGGATTTATGATAAAATAGACCTGCAGATATTCAGTAATTCGGCATTAGAAACTGAACTATTAAAAATAAAAAAATCTCTAGAATCGTCATATATTATTTCTCAATGAAGTTTTTTTTTTCTTTTTTGTCGGTACGCCATATATCCATTAATACTTCTTCAAAATTAATGATTGACACATCATTTTGAAGATTTTTCTCCATTCTAATGACTAATAATAAAAATGTTTAAAATTAATGTTTTCATTGAAATTTTTAAAAACTTTTTATAAAAACTATATTTGCGTAAAAAAAAAATGTAAAATGCTCCATCTGTCGTAAATATGTATAACTAAGATGAATGACAGCTGTCGGTGAGAGTTATTTACATTCTTTAAAGTATGTGGAGGGCTCCATGTATTCACTGTTTAACTATCATGACAGTTGTTGTTCGAAGTTGTTTACATCCTTTACGCAAGTGTAATATCACGCAAATAAATTGAAACAAATAAACGTATTATAAACCGATGTTACAAATAATAAACGTATGATAAACTGAATCAAATTAAAGTATAAGCCAAATTAATTCTCCTCACTTCAGTAACATTAATCTGCATCAGCAGCAAAGGTAAAACAAACATTTTCCTATTTATTTCATAACGTATTAATAAAATATGTTATTTTTCAAAGGTGCAAGGTTATAACACTTACGACAGTATTATTACCACCATATTCAATGCCACAGAAATGAATGAACAAAATGTTTCAAAAATCTATTCATAGCCAAAAAAAGGGATGATTGCACAGTAATCAATAATATTTCATTTCCATTCTGTTACCTGGAGAGCAAAAAGTTTACTTGATTTTTAATTCTGTTCAACATGAACAAATAAACAACGTTCAATTGGATCCCATGGAATTCTTGAAATCACTCCTTAAATCCGACTGCTTTACCCCCTCATAAATTGCTTTTAAAGAAAAATGATATTATTATGTTAATTAGAAATGTTAACGCTAATCATGGATTAATTAATGGTGCAAGATTAGTGGTATCTCAGTTAGGCGAGTACATCAACGCTGCTAAATTCTTTCACTCCGATAAAACTGGGCTCTTACCCCACATTAACCTCACACCTGCTGGTCCATCCGTGTCTTTCTAAATGATAAGAAAACAATTCCCAATAAAAGTAGCCTTCTATTAATAAAGCCCGTCAATCCTATCGGCGACAGGGGACCTAAAGTTTACCGTGGAATCTGAACCACAGAAGCGTTCTGCCGTACTTCACATGCCACAATAAGCTGGTAGGTCGAGTAAAGAACCTATGAACATCCCCTCAGAGACCTCTCTATCCGCTGTCAGACACCTTAACCACTGAGCCACCATACCGTTCATGCTGATAAATAAGAAGATGAAAGATATCACGACTGTGTATTCTGAACAATTTACTGTTATCTTTATGAATGAAACATATTGGCATTTGTCTGTAGTGATTTCTGGAAACCACGGAGAATCGAAATCATGGATTCAGCCACGCCTTTCGAACTGCCATCGTTTAGCCATTACGATCCGTTTTAGAATAGATCAGCATTAATAATCAGGAACGGACACCTTTAAAGCGAAACCATAATCTTGTAGTACCTACGGGTCTGACGGGGTTCATAAAAACATTTCCTCCTTAAAATTATCTATTAAGAAACATCGAAAGCTATTTAATGAATCAGCTGCAAATATACTTCATCGTATGTATAACTGAACTTAACTACCTTTACTTAGAGGCTAAACTATACATCTCTAACATAACAACAACAGTTATGTGATCTGATTGAAATCAGGAATATATGGCCTCTGTACAGGGAATAGATGACAATGCTGTTACTTCTCTATAAGATTGCAAGAACAGATAGCTAATTTTCGTTACATTGACAAAGGAGAATGCAGTTTTAATTCAAACTACATGCCATGTTCGCAACATAGGAAAAATTTCCTTATCTGACTAAGGTTGTTTCTGGTACATCATTATATTGCATACAGGAAGTCTCGGCTAAAACTATAAATTTGTCAACCCTTTGCCCAATGTATGCCTGAATTGGCTGTCAACGGTTTCGGAATCTTCTTTCTTTCGTTTATCATTAACCAAACGAAATTTCACTAGACTTAACACACACCATACACTAAATAATGCAACGAGGAAACAATACCAGCCGAATTTTGATATGGGAACTGTTGTCGAAGTGCTTCTATAACCTATCGCATGTGCCTAGGGTGTTAAAGACCGCAGGAAATAATATTATTGAACGCTCCACTCTCTATACTGGAGAAGTCGCACGTTAGTAATTAGATTGATTGTAACTTATTACATCAGATGTAAACAGAAAAATAAACCTCTGGTAACAAAACTTACTTGTTGAATCTCTAGTCTTCCATTGCGTCCTTTCCAGGATAAATGCTAACAAATAAATGATGAAGCATGGTATTTGATTGGACTGTTTCGTAGTACTCCAATGATTTCCAGTAAGTAGCGGGGTAGTTGTTGCGCCTGGTGAACAGTAACGAGGGCACTTCAGTTTACGACACAGCATCGGCCAGTCGCTGAACACACAAGTAGTTAGCGATGATTGGTCGGACAATCAGGTATAGTTGGACGGAGCAGTTACGAAGGGAATCATTTCTCATGATGCGTAATCTTCTCTGCTGACATGTGTTTCAGTCACACAGGGGAACGGAGCTTAGCATTCTGTTGTACCACTTTACTTTTGTTGAATTCTTTTTCTTACTCTCCTTTGATGGTTACATTTTCTCGCGAAATTTAAACTGTAATGCTTTCCACTTGACCGTTGATTGAAGTGAATTTACAGAACATGATTAAAAAAAAAAAATGATGACTGAGATGTGTATTGTTTTGTGTTGCGAAGAATAAAAGATGGAAGGAGGTCAATTCTTTACTACTCTTCCTTCCGAAACAGAGAATGTATTCACAACTGAAAAAGAGCCATCGAAATCGAGGAGGACAAAGGAAACTATACGGTATTGGACTTAATTCAATCATAAGAAATGTCCGATTAACACAAATGACTGGGAGGTTGTAGCCATGATTCATTTTCATGGCGGCGAATGGTTCACGAGGGCTCAAAACATTTTGAATAACTACGTCGGCGACAAGAATCTGAGAAAAGAAATCGTAGGAAGGAACGGGAGAAGGTAAGACGTTTCGCCTCGTTCCGGTGCTGGTGTCTTCGCCGTGTGTTATCTCTGTGAAAATCCTGCGGTTTTAAAATAGGACTTGTTAACTACTTTAGTACGCATAAAATAATAAACCGAAAGACATGGTTACACTCGCAATGGAGTGAATGCCTTGAATGGATGAAACTCTTACAAATGTTGTACACCAGGCTTAACGTAGCCACACGATGCACTAACCACCATCAACAGTGTCTCATGCCCACACTCCATACGCACTGCAGAAAAGTTTAACACAGGACAATCTGGCGATGAGGAATTTTGAACCACGACCTCTCCACTCCTACAATGCAGACCAGGTCCTGATGATGAAAATTTCTTCCACCACCAGCTCTCGAATCAGCCAAATCGTGTCAGGTACAGGGCTACAAGCTACTGACCCAACTGGAGGGTTTCTATGTTAAATCACAGTAATATACCAGGTCGTAGGTGACCGTTAAGTAATATTTACTTATTTTATGTTGAGCCGATTATTCGAAATTATTATTCCGCCACATGCAAGGGGGGAGGGGGTGGGAACAGATCTAATGAAAGCTTTACAGGTATTAAGCCGAATAATGTCATATAAAGACAACGTTTCGACTGCTAGCTCTGCTGTCTTCATCAGGGGCGGATAGCTTCAGATGTTGTAAGCTGGAATTCACTGTGTAGACTGGCTTAGCAGAAGTCGTTAATTTGACTTCCAACTTACAACATCTGAAGCTATCCGCACCTGTTGAAGACAGCAGAGCCAGGTGTCGAAACGTTGTGTTTATATGACACTATCCCGTTGAATATCTGTGAAGCTTACACTGAATCAGTACTCCAGGAAAGTCTCCATTCGCAAAAAAACAGGTATACTTTATCTGTAATCCTTACATTATCTTGAGAGATTTGAATTCAAGTTACTTTTGGTCCATATATTTCTCCGTCATTTAAGGGAAGCAGTGAGGCACATCGTCTGTGTGCAATATTAAATAAGGCGACGGTAGCCTTCTTGGGTCTAGTAGTCCTATTTTGATGTCCTATTACGCCTTAAACGCGACAGAACCGGCCTTCTCCTTTGATTGTTGTAAACCGTTCCTCCTCGCGAAATAAGTTGCCAAATCTCGTTTCGCAGCTCCGGGCGCCCCCTCGTAATTGCCCTCACGTTCTAACCCTTTTTACATTCCACTGCTGCAAATAGAATTCCAATTCTTCGTTTAAGTGTTCCATTCGGTCCTAACTCAAGCTTAAAAATTTTAAAATGCGCCGCGCTGTGTGAGATGACGACGCCATTACGCCCGCTTTTATTGGACCATTCCGCCGGTCTTACATTCCGAACAAACTTGATTGCAAAAAACGACGCATTTTACTGGACGCCGGATCGTTATAGGAAAAACACCGCTTTTACCAAGTTCTTGAGAGTGGGTTTCCGAATTTTACGACGGCGCTTAACTGGTACAAACAGGTGTAACTGTTTTCGGCGAAAACACCTCCCACCTCTATAATTCCTGAGACTTCTCGACACAGTACGAAAAACATACGCTGAGTAGGAAAATGGAATCCACTTGCGGTAACCTTGTGTGTCGTCTCAAGAGACGGGTTTGTTTCACGTTATCTTATTGCAACACCTACATCTGCATTAGTGATAAACAAACATGTGAAATTTATACCAACACAAACGCCTGTGGATGTGCATCTGTTAGAATTTTTGTGAAGGTGAAATAATACATTTGGATTTCGTAACCTATAAAATGTCCTCGGGCCTTCAGCGAGAGAGCTCGTCAATATCATGCGACATTTCGAAGCCACTCTTCGACTTCATCTTACGACAAATTTTTTTTCATCCATTTCAAGAACTAATTTAATGTTTAAAAAATAATCGAACAATCCGTTATCGTATTGTTCATCCAAATTTGTAACGTGCAGGTAATTAATTAATCATGTATTGATTATCAAACTACGTCTAGTGTATTGTGACGATTGGATAATTCAAGATAGCTATTTGTCAAACGTTTCTAAGTCTAAATTTTGCCATCTGTTGGTTCAATAGAGAAGAACTATCTTTGGACAGGCGGATTTACCACACGTATTACAAGTTATTGTCTACACTTTCGAGTTTTACTTTACGTGTTTACCGACCGTGATGGGTGTGCGGTTAACGTTCCGGCCTCAGATTCGTGAGGACGCGGGTTCGAATCCCCGTCCGGCCATCCACATTTGTATTTTCCATGGTTTCCCAAAATCACTCCAGGCGAATGCCGGGATGATTCCTTTAAAAGGCCATGGCTGAATTCCTTCCCGTTCCTTCTCCCAGTTCCAACCCGTCCCTAATGACCTCGACCTTGGTGACGACTAAAACCATAAGTAAAAAAAAATATATATTATTTGTTTGAGGATCGCTTAAGTTTGTTTGCAATCTTCTGTTCACTACATGAATGTTCTGAACATGAATTACGTCGTTATTTCATCAACCATTCCCTGGAAGTTAGTGAAATTAGTAACAGTACAGTTATTTCCACAAGCATTTCATTTGTAAATGCAAGTTTATTTAATATTAAGAGCTGGCTAACAGCAAGAATGTCGCTTTCTAATCTTCGTTAGAGTACTTCATCGTGTGGAGTGAAGTAGAATATTACGTCCATGATGTCCTCTTTTTCCAAGAATTGGAAACCTCAATATTTAGAGAAGTTTCAAGAATATACGACGAATCGATTGTAGTCATTACCTATTAAACCTAGTATTTTATCATTGAAATTTGGTTAGTAAATTCTTTAAAATACTTAAAACAAACATAATGTTTTCTGAAGACTCAGGGAACAACTGTAATGAACCTAGGATAGCACCACACATATATATTCTTTTAATTTTTTTAAGAAAATCGTAATTACAAACGTCTTACACCTCCATTTAATTATTTAATATAAGGGATCTAGCAACAGCCATGAGAGCAGTAAAAGTGATTATATTATAATAACTCTATTGGTACTCTTTAATATCAGCAAATAACTCTCTTTAACTCTCGGTATAGTTCTTGATTGGACACCCAGAAATTGTTTAACACTTGTCATGTCTTTTGAAAATCGTCGTAAGCAACTGATCATGATCCCATAGTGCCAGGCAAAATATCGTATTGTTTTCGTTTATCATGAAAGAAGCTACGAAGTTTTAAAATTGTCGGAAATGGTTTTTGAAAATATTAACGCAACTGATGAGAGAGAAAAAAACTCTTCTATTGTTATCACTGTCCTTAAATCCCTCTGAGGACAAGTAGGATATTTAATTCTCTAAAAATAGGAAATAGTAACGATGATATCGAAGACGAACATAAAATGCTAAATCTGCGTATCGTGGTTTCGTAAACAGTAAATATGGCTACCAAATCTGGGGCAAGGACTGCCACGATGGGAGTGAGCCGCTGGGCGGGATATTGGTTCTGAGTAGCAATATCTGCGGCCTAAGCCACCACTGCAGCCCCTGCTGACGGCCCACTTCCCCGCTCTTTAATATGCAACCTGAATTAGACAGCCATAATAACAAAACAGGATAGTCCACGTACTATTATCTCATAGCGTAAAATCAAGTGGAAGTGGTTATACAGCAAGGTACCGAACAGTTAACCTGATGTAACGTTGCGACTGCCTAGTCTGATACATAGAAACAGGCGGTATTGAGGGTTTCCTCCACATAGTGATACTTGCATTAAAGACATCCGAACATTTTGTCTAGTTACAAGAAATTGAAATTTTGAACTATCATACTCGTTCTGTCCTTTCTATTATATTTGCGTTATCAGTTAGAGGGTAGAAATCAAGTTTTCGTTTATCGGTACGAAGTATTGAACTTTTAAAGGCAAAAACTTATGATAAAACCTCTGAATGGATATACTTTGATCAGAATTTACCGAGCAGACGAAAAGAAATATTATGAAAGTTTTATATCGTGCTACAACTGATGTGTTTTTTTTTTTATGTTGTGTTCTATACCCGAGGTGCCATTACATAACATAAACAGCAAAACTAACCTTTTTTCTATGAATCCATCATTTTCTCTAATAATTACCTACTTAAAATACTGAAACACTGTTCTCCTCTACGCTCCTTCTGTTTAACAGTAGAGTCTATCATGAAATGAGCTAATCTCTTATTACTCAAAAAGTTGGTGATCTATCTACTTGTTTTTATGTAACTCCTTTCATCCAGAAAGTTCTCATTGAGTATGTTGTCGTAGCAACACTCTCCACTATCACCAAAGTACCCGTACCGTATTTTTTTTATCTTTCTGGATATTTCAATGTTCAGACTTATCCTTCTTACTCGGCTAAATAAACAGTATGTCTGGGTTTTTATAGGTAATTTTATGTCATAACTATAAGAATTCTCGTAGTCCTTCGATTCCATCCATTCTTACTTTGATATGTTGTGTATCACTGTGTTAGCAGTTTCCATCATATTTCGTGATCATAACTTCTGTGCATTTGTTCGTAATGCTGAAAGCAATGATGAAATAGCAAGGTATTGTATTTTACAATCCTCATTTCATTCAGGAATTTTTTGTTACTTGATTTTCAATTTAAAAAATCAGCTATGGTTCATCGCTGTCTTACTTCGTTCCCTTTTTAAATGATGAAAGTGACTAACGTATTTCAACAGTCTCTAATTTTATTAACACAGTCTGACTCTTTAACACATAAATAATTAAAATTAATGTACTTTCAGTTTGCAGTCTTCAAAATTTCAAACATGTTATCGCTCTTATCTGCCTTCACTGTCTCGATTGGGCCGACGCAATTCAGTAGCTCTTGATGTCCTCAAATAATACCTTATTGCAATATGCACATTACAATCTATATCCTAACCTATCCGCGTTAGGTAGTGCTATCTTTAGCGACCTCCATAACTGTTCCCTTGATTAACAAAGTAGACAGTTGCGCATGTCCTCAGAAAGCGAGCGACCTTCTTGTATCTTGTCTGAGATTCTTCTTAAAACACCTCTTACTTAGCCTTCTACATCACATTTCGAATATCACTTAATATAAAATAAACTTTAGCTCACAAACGCAGTTGCTGTATTTTAACTTTTTTCATACGCTCATCCGTTCTTCTTCCTTTATTCTAACGACAGAATTGTTTCTTTCAAACTCTGGTTTTCTCTCCTCTAAATCTTTATCTAATATTCCCATCATTTCCGTTTTTCTCTTCATATTATCGGTTAGTAAATTTGACACTTGTTGTCATGGTATTTTTGTATGTACTGTACATTAGTTTTTACATTTGTCAGAATTTTCGTAAAGTGTGGATGTACTACTATTATGGTAGGCTGTCTTTTAGGCTTGGATTTAAATTGCTGAATAATATTTTAATTTCATCTTCCTTTAGAGATTGTTCTTATTCCGAGAATGTCTATCCACAAATCTTTGAAAACAATAACAGACAGTGCTTAGAATTGTAACTTCTACATGGTTAACTGAAGAAACATTCTCATTTTATAGTAAACTATTAGATCGTGTCATACAACATCTCTACGTGTTCCTTCTACTTTTCTATTCTATCACGCTACAGCTACGATGAAGCATTCTTAACCAAACACAGGTCCGGTGTGTTTATATCGTGTTTAGCTTTCCCTGTGAGTAATATACTGTTTTTACATAGACGCACTCTCTGTTCACAAATGCACTAAATTTATTCGTTGGGCCTAAAATGCAGAAACACTCTGGCAAGAGGTACTTTTTAGCGAAAATGTCCAGAAATCCCAAAACCCGAATTTTCTCCAAAAAATTAGATGTAATTTTTAAACACTGTGTGAAGTTATTCACGTTTACAATTAATAGTATGCGAATATGGTATCTACGATTCTGAAAATGAACTGTTTAATACCTCTTCGAGAGTGCAAGTGAATGTACTTTCAGTAAAACCCTTTTTATCATGTTGAGTCATTGAGTGACGATTTTAAAACTCGTTTCCTTGCATAAATACTTTTGTATTCAGTGCATAAAATATTTTTTGAGTGAATATGAATTCACCAGCGAGTGAAATCGCGGTCGCTGCCGCCTTTCCCGCTGTATTATGCAGGCGGCGGATCTCGAAGGCAAGTCTTCAATAAAAGATTTTTCTGCGAAGTGAGTGGTTCGTCTGGGTTAAATATTTGAGGAGGCCCGAATTACATTTTATCAGGAACCTCTCTGGTAGTTTCCCCTGGCTTGGCAACCACGTCGCAGAGAGCATCTAATTAAATTGCCACTTACAGCATCACGACCAGATGCTACCGAGAGCAGTTTCGACTGAGAACGTCAGCTGACCATTAGAATCCCAGTGGCGACCACATCTTCTGGGATGAATGTTAAGTTCTCGGCCAAAAGCGTACAACGCTTTACTCGCACAGACCTGAATGTAATCATGACCAGTGCGTGTTGCTGGTAGCCTACCTGCGGAACGTTATTTGCCAAACCTTAAACCAAGTAGCAAAGCTTAGTAGCGCAGGACCCCCATACATTAATAGCTACATTTCAATTTAAGTGAGGATCGGATGTCTTTGGGCGTTCAGTTCACAAGTTCCACTAATTAACTTTTTTTTGCTAATGGCTTTACGACTCGTAAACGTCGAGGTCATTAGAGGCGGGAAAGGGAAGGGGACAAGGAACAAGAAGGAATTCAGTCGTGGCCTTTTGAAGGAGCCCTCACGGTATTCGCCTGGAGTGAATTCGGGGAATCATGAAAACCCGAAATCTGGATGGTCGGACGGGGATTCGAACCTTCGACCTCCTGAATGCGAGGCCACAGCGTTACTGCTCACCCACCACTCTTGCTCAATTTATTTCTAGTTGTGTTGGTTATTTTTCTACGTTATCACCCGTAGGGTAACAGTAGAAAAGTTCTATAACATGCAGACCAATAATTACAAAGAGTAGACAATACTGTACAATTTCCACATAATCCTTTAATCCGTCCTTCATCACCTCTGGCATAGCTTGCTGTGTATTGTAAAGAACGGTTTCCACCTTAAACTTTAGGTCCCCTCCAGGCCTACCAACCCTAGTAACTCAACTGCTCACCTAACTATCTAACTAACTATGCTCGACACTTCAGTGCTACAGACAGATCCAGAACAATTCAAAGAGTTCCAACCAACGTTTCTCGAATTCTAATAATACTTTAACAGTTAAATTCATACAAAATCACTAGAAAATATCTTGAAATGAAAGTTAATATTGTTTACATGCATTTACATACAAAATTATTAACGTAAACCATTCAAAACTGTCGCAAATTTTACTCAAAACATTGTAGATCACATCAACACGTACATTATAAACGGGAGTGCCGCAGGGTACCTTATTGGGACCATTGCTATTAATTATTCCAATGAATAATTGTCTTGATTGTTTACTATCAGAAATTAGATTGTTTGCAGATGACATAATGCTGTATAAAAGGATCAAAATGGTAGAGGACTGTAAACAGCTGCAGGGTATCTAGTTGGGTTGGCAAACATGGGATGAAGAGAAATGCAAAGAAGAGTCAGTGTATTAGATACACAAATAAAAAACAAAAGGTTGATTATGATTATAGGGTGGGGAAAGAATTGCTTGCTGAAGACTTGAAATGCAAATATCTATAACAAGCTTAGCTGGGCAGGACACATTGGACAGGTGGTAGGAAAAGGTTTCAAAATCCTGCACTTGTAGGGGAGAGTGATGTGGGTATATACGAGGGAAGGAAAGGAATTGAGTTACAAAACTTTGGTCAGACCATTGTTCGAATATGGTAGTGTAGTATGGGACCCACATTTTGAGTATCAAATACAGGAGTTGCAGAGGGTGCAAAAAAGGGCTGCTAGATCGGTTTCTGGAAATTATCAGAGAATGCAATCAGTGACGGATATGATAAAGGAGCTGGAATGGGATTCATTGCAAGACAGGAGGAGGGTGAAGAGGGCCATGGGAGTGTACAGGGCGTATACTGGTGATGAGGCATGGAAATGTATTGGTGTAGGTATGAAAAGTAGTGCATGGAAGGGAAAAGATGGCTATAACCACAAGCTGGCAATCGATTTCAGGCACAAAGGTGTGGGAAGATTCTCTTTTTTTAGGTAAGGGTGTAAGGGATTGGAATAAGTTACCAACGGAAATGATGAATAATTTACCAAAAATGTTGACAGAATTTAATGTTAAAAATTGTAGAGGGCAAATGTAGGTGGATACAGGAAAAGGAGAATATGGGTGTTTAGGGAAATTACTACCGAAGCGTGTGCTCTATTGTAATTTAATTAAATTTTTAAAAAATATTACAAACATTTAATTAATGTTTCATACATAATACTGTCCTTGAACACATTAAATAACATTTAAATAGTTTTAGGTTCATTTGCATGACTCATATACATTCAAAATTGCACTGAGTGACGTTCGACGAGTACTTGAGACTAGATTTGTCTGCGGCGCGTAGTGTAGTGGAGCGCAGTGTTTAGGCGGTTGTTGGTGTCTGATTGCGACGCCGCGCTGGCTCTCCCATGCGCCGTGGCGGAGCATTGTGCTCCGTAGTCAGCATCCGACCGGCTATCAATCAGCCGCCGCGCCGCGACAAACTCGCATTCCTGCCGCTGATAAATTACATTAAGCCATCAGGCGACAAACTTAGTTAATTTATACCGCTCCGCACTTCTCGGAACTGGCTACCGTTTATTGGCCCCCACCCCAAACCCGTCCCTACTGCGCAAAGCGACCATCCTCGCTAAAATACGGAGGGACGTTTTCCCGTTCAATATATATATTATTCTCTCTGTCTTTTCCCCGATAAATTGGCGCTTTCTATAGTAATTACACACTTTGAAAAGCGAAAGTACCATGGAATAACATTTTCTTTGAAGTCAGCGTTTCATTAGAATATGTTTTAATTATTACAAGGTACTAATTTTCAGATGACTGTCAATTTAGTGAAAGTTTTAGCCAAAAGATTCGCTACAAGCTGTCTGAGCAAAGCTTCTGATTTATCATAATGTTTGATGTGATCCAAATTACATATTCCTTTTGAGTGCAATCATTGCTTATAGCTAAGTGTTCTTCAAGGTATATCTGCAACTTTGCTAATATTAGTTCTCATTAGTTTGTTGGCGTTCTGGTGGCTCAGTGGTTAAAGCGCATGACTGGAGGTGACAAATTCTCCGATTCGAATCCTTGTTTCGGTGGTGATTTCCATATAGTCTCTTAACCCCAACCTTCACTTCTCGTACAGCCTGCTGTATAATGATAAGTACGCCAGAATGCTTCCATATTTTACCTTCCACGTTAAAGTATAGGTTTTGCCTTCCTCTGAGTGACAGCTGGGGCCGTCTTGGCATTCCAGGAGGTCAACTTCCGATAGCCTGCGCGGCTCACTACATTACCGGTTGAGGGAACTCTACCTTTGGAGCACAATCAACAAGAAAAAACGACCGCTAGGGGAATCTAGGTGCGGTTGTGACAACTGTAGTTGGTAATAGTAGTATTAGTAATAATGTTAATGTTAGTATTAATGTTAATAGCTATAGCAGTAAGAAGTAGTAGTGGTGATACCCACCCTCTTAATCGAAGTAGACGTAGTAGTAAAGTATTCCGAGATTGGAACTTCAATCAAATTATCTTGAAATCATTGTTTATAAAGTGAATACATTGAATACATAACTACATATGCACGTAAAACAATAGAAAGAAGGGTCCAGATTGGATTCTAGCTTCTACGATGTGTTGTATATGAGAAAATAAATAATAATGTGTAGGCTCCCTTTACTGGGTGAGATTAGGTAAGGAAGAAAGCATCTGGCCATCCCACCTCTGACACCAGACTTGATCTGCCTCGTTTGGGAGGGTCCAATTACCTTCGGGTTGAGAGCAAAGCTCAGCTTAGCTTAAGTTATGTTGAATAATATAATTGTTCGGAGCTTTCACTGTTCACATCAATAGTTTCCATGAACTATTATAAAGTTAGTCTATCTCTGACAATTCTTTAGAATGTATGAAATAAAGTTCCAACTCATCGCTAATTTTAACACTTTTCAGTAAGCACGCTGCAGGTAAACTTTATGAAGCTGTGCAGTGAAGGAAAATAGAAAAAGGGCAGATTAAAGTTATTATTACTTTTTAGAGCCTGGTAAGTGAGCCATAACTTTCAGGACTACCTTATGGGGAGATAAGATTGATTCCAGGTCCTCCAAAATAGGACGTATGGTTACTTCACAAAAGCAATGTTCGATTTCCTTAAAAAAAATACTCGCAGCTATTTTACGCTTTCTAATCACCTCGGAAAGCTCGTTGATTTCAAGAAAAATGAGATTTATTATTGTTGTTAATGTTTTTTCCCATTAATAGTCCACTCGATAAGTAACATTTTGGTCCTCTGCAGAGGAGTTTAACTGACGCAGCTCGTCGCTTTTACACTGTCTGTTTTCTGCCGATGTTTCTGCCTTTAATTATCACCCGTCACAGAGAGAGAATGTCTGGTCGTTAACTTAACAGCGCGCGACATCCCTCGCGCTAATAATCTCTATTAATTAGCCTCCTAATTGAACTCTGTGCGGCGATTAAAAATAACACCACTTAAAAGGAGGGACTGCTACCATTCTGCGGAAGTCCCCCGGGCAGGTTGGCGGTAATGCGCGCTGCTTTGTCAGATCAAAGCGCTGTGGGACAGAGTGACGCAACACCTCTACGTCACTGGTCTCAGGTCGCACATCGAGGTAACTATCAACCACACGTCACATTTACGACAACGTCCGAGACCTGCCACAAAGATACCTAGTTCGAGTCCTGGTAGTGTCAAAAGATATTAATCTATTCTGCAATCAGCCAGCATGGCAGCAAAGGTTATGGCGCAGAGTTACAAGTCAACAGAACGTATGCTAGATTACTGAGCTTGTCCTAAATCTTTCCACTGTGTGTGTGTGTGGAATAAACACGTACGCGACTGTTGATGAAGATTCGTATTTCGGAAGGAGATGTAAAAGTGAGAAGACTCCGGTGTCCTTCGGAAGAGTCAGTCAGACTTCGCCGGCACCGGATTTTACCACTTTCCACCCTTCATCTCCAAAAAACACAACCTAAAACAGCGCGCTACATTAGCCAACATTCGCTGTAGTCCTTTCATGCAACAACACGGATCTGATTTTGCGAACTAAGAGAGATATCAAGCAATTCCATTTTCACTATCTATTTGTCTCTTCGAGTCATATAATAGTCCATCACGAAATTGTGGCGCCACGTTTATCGTAGAAAACCCAGGAAACATTCTATGCTATAAATTTTTTCGTTTAATCGTCTCTCACAGTAATCTGATCGGTGATCACCATAATCACCTTACTCAGTTCTCAATGAACATCTAGGTAACAATTCTACAATAAGGCACTGCAAAATGAAAAAAGAAACCTAATAGGTCGTAATTTAAAAACTGAAATTTGGTAAGTACAGTGACGTACAGCGTCAATTGAAATGTATGTTATAATTGTGCTGACTCCGGCATTTAGTTTTGCATGTTCGCTATTTCTAAATAAGGGTTTCAGTATATTTACGTATCAGGTAATAAATTTAGGAAGTTTTATTTAAAAAAAAATATGGACATTAACATTTATGAGAGAGCACGGAATCTACATGGATGACGGAGTTCCTAGAGGATACAACACTGCGGTGTGGTTAAAATAAATGGACGACAGTTGCTAGGCTTTGAAAACGGAAATGTATGGACCGTAAACAGTTTATAATTAAATACAGCATACGGACCTAACATTCATGATGACGGGTATTCAAATCCCTGTCCAGCCATTTTGATTTCAGTTTTTCATCGGTTCTCCAAATTGCTGTAGACGAATGTCTGGATGGTTCCTTCAAAAGATCACCTCGGAAAAAGAAAATGAAAAGTCACTACAAGTATTCAACCACATTACATCACAAGTCATCCCTTCTCATCAATGTCTGTACTTGACTATTGCCTCTCTGTTCTTTTCCTGACCGGTTTTGGGCCTGTTCAATTTCTCTCACCGAGCGTGGTGGTGTAACGGTTAGCGTTCTGGTCTCGCATTAGGGAGGGCGGCGGTTCGAATCCCCGTCCGGGCATCCAGATTTGGGTTTTCCATGGTTTCCCCAAATCACTCCAGGGGAATGGCGGGATGCTTCCTTCAAAAGGGCCATGGCCTAATTCCTTCCCGTTCCTTGTCCCCTGTCCTATCCCGCCTCTAATGACCTTAGCCGTCGACGAGGCGTAAAGCCATAGTAAAAAAAAATCAATTTCTCTCCTGGTAACTCATTGTTAGTATGACCTAGGATTTTCCAGCGGCAGTTCATACATTTCTATAGTTATGCTTTCAATATTTTTTTTTTCTTTGCACATGACCGTACCACGCATGGGCCAGTACATAACCTCATTCTGTCCCGTATTATCTTGCCCACCATATTTATGAAAAATCTCATCTGGGCTACCTGAGTCTTTCTTATACCTATCTTCTGTTTGGATTACGTATTTAGATGGCGGCTAAGAATAGTTTAAGGGGATATAGAATCGCCTATCCCCACAATGTTAAATTATGCCTACTATAGGGAACGTTTTCTCACAAACTGATGGAGCTACAGAGATAAAAATTTTACTGTATGTGCATTGATATGTTTTAACAATACTAAAACAATAGTTTTTCTTTTCAAAGTATTTACTTATAGAGATATATTATTTTTGCCTTAGAGGGATTTATTCCATCACTTTTCACTAGATTACCACCTCTAAATCTTTTGTAAATCAAGTAATTAAAAAAATCATTGTTGCAGTATGTAAAAGAAACACATGTGACTATGTCATAAAAATTTAAGACTTCTAGGTTCACTAGTACCTGAGATATGTTCCTAGAAGAAGTAAAAAGTAAATTTACGGGAAACGGAGAATGAAGATTAAACCATTATTGATCCCTAGGTAATAAATGTATATCAAAAGCTTAATACCCGATCTCACAAATTTACAAAAATAAAATAGTTATAATTCTAGTAGAGCCATGTGTGATACGTCATTTTAATGAGGAAACTTGGCAAAATATAATAATCCAAAAAAACGAAATTTTGCTTTCCTGCACATGGCCTCCAAAGGCTATGAACCTAATGACTGGAAGTCGGCAAAGGTATCCACGATGTGACTGAGTAGACTGCATACCAACTAAAGTGAGAGAAAGACCATGATCCCAGCTATTCTTTCTGAGGTAACGAAAAGAAATAGAAGGTAGTGTATAAACTGCATCTCTTACATAATGAACGAAGGCAGAAGCCCAACTTCCAGTACGAGAACAAGTAGATTCCTACCGGAAGTTCCATCCAATCTGTATACTTCTTCCGGTGCGCGGTGCGAGCAGGGTAGTCGCATCAACAGGTAGGTGGCTTGGGGGCGAGTCTCTGATAGGCTCGCCCGCCCTGCCAGATTAGATTTTTAATGAGAACGCCACACGTGCAGCCGCACGTTTTAATAGCTCATGTCCTAGTTATCCAATAATTAACCACTTAACGCGAAGCGCTCGTCGAATTCCTTTTTACGTCGAGCCATAAACAGACAAGGAGAAAATTTCATGAATAATAATTTTAAACGGCGCTACCTCAAGGTCATAATCGTTCCCCTAGAATGTCACCTTCGTTTGTGGAATATTTTGTAGTCTAATTCATAAATGTAAAGTGTTAAAAGATTTCTCGTGTATCAAATCACTAGCTCTCTTTTGCTGCAAAGGCTTCCTGTTTCACGGCACTTTTTATCTTTATTTCCATTCGTAGCTAAAAATTAAATTGTTGGTTTCTCTGTTAGGTAGTATTGCTAATTATTCAAAATTCAAATTATATTTAAGACCGATATTGCTTCGACCATCCAACATTTTTAGCATTTTCAAAAAAATTGACCTTATTCGATGCGATTGATTCATACATTACTGTTTTATATCTTTGATATAGCACAAACTTTTATACCGTTTACCAAAAGATGGTTCAAAAGTATTAAATCAAATTCGATGTCTGACATTTCCTTTTTTTTTAAAGAAGTTAGGAATTTGTGTAATAATTTCTCCGAAGCCATCATTTTGTTTTGAGTGAAGTGCGATAGTAAACAATGAAACATTCAAATCAGCAATTCTAAATCATTCTGCTGCTTCCGCCATTATTTTTGGCCAATCTGTACCTGACAAATTTATTTTAATAATGCACAGCCCGTGTTACATTAAACGTACAGAATCTAATCACCCATATGGAGGGTCTATAATGTGTATATGAAATGTTCTCGGGTGGTATCCGAGTTAAAGAAGTGTTATAATTCTCAGAAGATGGCGACAACGAATGCGATCGCCGAAATATTGTGTAATTATAATACTTCATTAACTCTGCTAGTCACCAGAGAACATTTCATATATTCTCAACGGCACGAGAAACTACGTTCTTATGTGTCTATAATGTGGTTTTCCAGCGTAAGTTTGGAACTTTTTATGTGGATCCCTTTTTTTACTCAGAAAAACTTTGCTGAAAATGTTGGAAATTATGTTAAAATTAATCAGAGGCATCCGGTAATAACAGTGAATAGCTGTGGCATTATATTTTCTATTTTTATTTATTTTATTTTTTTACTTATGGCTTTACGCTTGGCTAAGGTCATTAGAAGCGGGATGGGATTGGGGACAAGGAACGGGAAAGATTCACCTGGAATGATTTGGGGAAACAATGGAAAAGCCTAATTTGGATGCCCTCCCAAATCCGAGTCCAGAACGTTAACAATACGTTTATTGAGGAAAATACGAGTATTTCTGAAATTTCATAATTTGGATACTAGCTATTGGGTTTTATATTTTGCATTAACTTTAATGCGACGCTTGGTATGTGTAGTTTAATTGAAAGAAATTTGCCAATAATTGAGTCGTATGTACCGCCGGAAGCTAAATTGTGCATCCCTACTTTAAACATAAGTAAACGATCAAATTATTAGTCTAATCAAGCTGTATTGTGTCAAGTTTTCATCTCGTTTGCTTCTTTCTATTTTGCTAATAGTTTTTTTGTGCTTTTGTTTCAGTTGATGCTGATTTAATTAGCTAAGAAAGGAAAACTATTTATCGAAGACTGATAAAATACTTGAAAAAAACTAGTATGCTTCATACTTAATACAACCTGTTGGAGTTATCTTCATGGTGTATCATGTTTTTGAAAGTTTCTACCAGCACAATGCGACTAATTATTATGACGTCATGTCAACTTTTCGATAGCTGAGATAAGAAAAATCTGCCGTCGTTATAAGGAATAGTAAGTTGAAAATAAGTCCCTTTATCTCAGACAATATTCGAAATTTGTTCAGATTTGTTAGTTGATCATAAAAAGAATAGATCATCTACTTGTAAGATTATAGTCATTTCTGCAGGGTGTCAAAAGAGTGCTTAGCATACAGCAAGCTCAAGATATCCTATAGTCTGAAGGCATTGTTAAATACCTTTCCGCTGAGCTACCTCCGCCAGAAATATCTCTTTTTTTCTGTAGATATATAGAAAATCCTAATATTCTTTAGATTCCAGAGCATTTAGTTACTATAACATTTTTGTTGCTATTATTATTTTTATTTATAGTCTGAATATAGCGAGAAAATAAGAGACATAATCATTCATCTATGTCAATTTTTATTTAAAAAATACGTTAAGTAATTATTTTATTTGTTCACTACGCTGTCGACAGTTACAATAATCCCGGTAACGTCGTGGCCAGTGGTAAGAAACATAATGAACCGTGGCGAGTTTCCGCGGGTTGATTGAGTTACTTCCAGTACAGATAATAAATAGAACGTCCTCTGCTTTGCGTGACCGAAGGGATTTCGTGACCACCGACATTACGTAACAACACTCGTTCCAAGTCTCTGCCTTCGTCCTAAATGGTCCCATGAAAGCGATAGTTACGTAATTCCGAGCCCGTATAATCCCACAGATGCACCTCTCCGTTTGTAATTACTCAGGGACGTAAATGGTTGCCTTAGAGCCGAGGCCGCCCGTTGAGGAAATCAGAACCGTCGTCGCTTGCTCACTTGGAGTTTATTAAATTATGGCGCAACGTTGTTCGTGAAAAGCAAAGCAGAAGGGAGAGCTGAAGAGGGCTGTGGGCTCGGCTTGCTGTAGTTTGCTCTGCCCGACGAATGGACCCACCGTCGAGAAAAACAGAAAGAAAAACATAAGGTTCTAAAAAGTATACGCCAGTACGATTACAGCCCAAATACAATTTGCTGTATTTCAGAGGCAATTTCTTATTTGTGAGGAATTAATTTAGAAAATACCTTTTACATAATGTATATTCTCATCAGTAAATTTTCCTGAAAAACTTCACATGTGTCAAGAAAGTTATGCCGGTGGTGAAGATTATTGAAGATTATTGCTAAAATTAAAATAGCTTCAAGGTTTGAAACTGGGTGTTCTGAACTTCTAGACAGACTTTAGTGCTCAGAGAACAAACTCACCATTTGAAACATTTTTGTTCCCTGATGTGGTTGCTGATTGTTGAACATACGTCTTCCAGAAAGAACACTCCTTCAACTGGTTGAATGGTTGCATTCCTTATAATAAAAGCAATATTACTAATTTTAAATATGCTAATTTTATAGTATACGGTCACTCTTTTCTGTAAATGTTGTTATAAACTAATTTTCGTGGTGACAAACGCTATTAAGTCCAATCTAATTTTCCATATAATCAACGAATGATTTAAACCTAAAGTAATCAATGTAAAAATTCCTACTTTGCTGAGATTAGAAAAAAATATTTCCATCTGAGCCCATTGTTCTACAAAGAAAATATTAATTCTCTAATACCAGATATTAAGAAATAAATTTAAAATATGACGGAATTAGTGTGCAGAATTTAGGCTTTCATGAAAATCACTGATTCTTTATGTTTTTGGAATATTTTTTTGATGTCGTCTAAAGTAACTCTGAAAATTAATATAAAATTTGATGCTTTCCGCACGTATCATGTTGTAAAATTGCTATTTTAAATCTGCGTCACTGTTTCTGCTACCGCCAACGTTTCGGCCCCATCCTGGGAACTTCCACAGGAGCAAATAGGGTTAACGTATCGACAAGAACGGTTGGTTACATCTGCTTTATCATTTTGCACCAAAATAGTTGCATGAGTTGGATGTGTAGTGTTGGCATCCCCCGTCTACTGGCTGATAACAATACTTGATCAGTTTTGCTACGTTCTTAAATGATTCTTATGAGCACACCGACATGAATCTAAAATAGATGGTCTGCTAAGTTACACTGCATTACAAACTATATCTGCGATTTTTCAACAGACTAAATTGTTGGAAGATGGGATTAACACAAAGAATAAATGAAGCCTTATGAGACATATGAAATGTATTCACAGTTTCTCTTCGTACACACATAAGTAGCGAAATGCAAAAATATTCCTCTCGCTGTTTACTGCTACGCATCCTATGCATTCTCTGAAAAGCTAAACCATGAACAGAATAATAGCACGCTGTGTATATCATCTTATTTTGCTGACTTTTTTCCCCAATGCCGTTGAATTGTATATACGAGCATAAAATAATATTTTCCGACACTCCATCAGTACAAATGGGGGACCACTTACATTGTAGTCAGCATGTTAGCTGGCTATCAGATCTTAACCGGTAAGCCTAAGGAGGAAAAAAAACCGATTGAGGTCTTAACCTCTAGTGTTAGGTGCATTATAGAAACAGTACTGGAACCAGAGCATCGAAAGGCTAAGCTAGGTTGGTACTTGGTGAGATCTAGTCAAACTAGGGATGTGTCACTGCTATTTGTTTTTCTTAAGAATTTACGCCTCGTCAACGTTAAGGTCATTAGAGGCGAGAGAGGAATGGGAGCAAGGAACAAGAAGGAATTCGGCAATGGCCTTTTGAAGAAAGCATCCCGGCATTTGCCTGGAGTGATCTGGGGAAACCAAGGAAAACCCAAATCTTGACGTCCGGATGGCGATGCTCGAGAAAGAGGTACACATTGGCACTCAGGGTATCCGTCAAATTGGAGCAACCGGAAGAGAAGAAGCAGGCGACAGTGTTTGTAAGATAGGCAGAGCCAAAGATCTGCAGCGTCGTGTATACAAAAAAGGGTTTCTTTATTACGATTGGCAGAATAAGAATATATGTAGCTTCCAAGATGAATATCTTCCGTCCTGAGGCCTGTAGTAGGTTTGCTCTGAACAGGTAGGATGAGTATAAAAATATTTTAAAGGCTACACATTTGCCATGCAAATTGAAATGGCGAATCTTTTAAGATGATTGGAAGAAACAGAATTCATAAACGTTCATTTACATGTCAAGTAATATCTCAGGAACGTGTCCAATGTTAGACGAAAGAAACTGATCGAATTACGATTTATAATTAAAAGTGTTTATAAACAACAGACGGATCATGAGTATGTTATTTATACTTCTGTGATAGATGTACTAACTGATACAGGAAATGGATTGAAATCTTGTCGAATGAGCTAAAATGTTATAAGTAACTCAAATATTGTACAGATAGAAATAGAGAATTTCCCAGCGCGGCGTATGGTCCAAATGAAATCTTCACTGGTGTTCCACCGAATTGTGTTGTAAAAATAAAATATCTCGACTGTGGAGCTATCTGTTGAAATATCTCGTTTTTACAACACAATTCGGCAGTAAAGCCGTAAAAATGGATTTGCATTATACCAAAAGATAATGGTGGCTGTAAATAGAAACGAAGAGTACTATAAAGCGAATTTGTGTTGCCGTTGTGAAATCAAATGAGTTAAAGTAAAATCAGGCAAAATAACTAAGTGACATTCATTTTACATCGTCCACTAGACTCAGAAGCAACCATGGTTGAAGCAGTAACATGTAATGATTCACTTGTGGTCTCGCGTTTCCTGGATCATATAATAATTTTAGAATGTGAGTTCATAGTACACAGCACGAATTTGTTTAATACACCTACAGAATATCAGCACCAAATACTACAGAAATGTAGCTTGTGTGTCGTAACAGAAAATAATAGTTTAATAGTTGCCATAAAGAGGACCATCAACATAACCCATTTTTCCCATGTATAAAACAAGTCACTGACGTGACTGCAAGCATATTAACTAAAGTAGACATTAAACCGATCTACATAAGTGGCTACAAAATAAGAGAATAGTTGAGAAATACAAAAATAGCAGAACACATTTTCAGGATAGAACGGCTTAGGATGCGCCGAAAGAATGTGGTAAAGTCTATCAGGCGTGTTCGTCTGCTTGTGAGACGGACTACAAATTAAGCAACTGCAAAACACCAGATGAAAGATAACTTGAAAAACAACTTAATCACCAGTTAGACTTAGAGGTTATCTTGAACTGAAAGGATGATAGGCAGTTGAGATTGATAATTTAGAGATCATGGCTATTGCTGAAGCTGCGAAGTGGTTACACAATATCTCTGGCGGCGCAGGTAGCAGGTTATCTTTGGAACACTACCTCTAGTCATCAACTACAGCATCTTTCCCCTATGATACAATAAACAGTTCAGTAGAAGGTAGGAAAGAAACTTCAGCTCCTCAAGAATATCGTAGATTTGTTACGAACACGATGCTGTATATTATACAGTCAAGTTTTGGTAATTTTAGTATAATGTCGACCGCAAAAAACGTAAATCCTTTAAAAAAATCGAAAAAAGTTGGTTATCGTCTGAAACAGCTCGTAGCGATCCACACGTTGAACTAAAGACAACGAAAATTTTCGTTGTCAATCAAAATTTTAAACTGTGACGATTAGAACTGAGGCAACGTGTATCAATCAGATATGATCTTTCAATAAATATCTAATTATTGAGTGATTCACCGCCAGAGTTGTGCGATACAGCTGTATTACTGTAAGAATTCTGAATTTATTCTTAATTTATTTTATTCTTTATAATTTTTTATTCTTTGTATGGCTTTACGACTGTTCGACGTTAGAGGCGGGAAAGGAATACCACAGTTTCCTCGACTGATTTTTTATTTTGGGAAATCATCGAAAATCCAAATCTGGATGGATGGTCAGAGGAGGATTCAAACTCACTTCATCCAGAAAGGAGGACGAAGCATTACCGCTCACCACCACGCTCGGTACTTAATTTGACCAGAAGATAGAGGTCTAATCACTGGAGACGTGCATCATGATTCTTTTCATAACTGTGTATATTTGAGTATGAAAATTAATCAGGATCACACTCGTCGGTATTAGCTCATTGAAACTGACATTCCCAGATTAATGCTGTATCACTGTATCCAATGAAATTCATTTCACTCAAAAAAATGTGACTATAAAGTTTAACTATTGAAACTAAAAGGAATCTGCAACTTACTTTAAGTTGTCGTTGTTAGGGCTTAAGGGCGCGTCGACGGCGGGGTCATTAGCGCCCAACTTAATTAAAGACCGAGTTCCCATATTTATCTAACATTTCACATTTCTCGACGTTCTACTTTGCATCTCCGGATTCTAGAGAACAATAGTAATACTCTGAACAATCCTGAATACTATATTAGATACGTTGACATATTATGACTCACTGATTTAGAGTATACCTTAGATTGTTCATTAGTAACAATTTGTTAAATGCAATAGAGCAAGTAAAGTATAACCACAATGATAATTAGTCCTCATTCTCCTTGATTCAGTTTCAAAAAAACAACCGCCGAAGCGAGTGGCTAGAACCACTCCTCCGTTGTGTAGAACAAAAATATATTCCTCGATGTGTACTGTCGGGGTGACATTCACTCTTTAATATAACCATTCTGGCACTAACACGGCTCTTTTTAACAAGTATACTGATAAATAATACTTTCTTTTTAGTCACTACTTACATTCAGTGCCCAATTAATTTCCTTGGTTTGTGCATGGTCATGTTTACGGTGGGAGTTGAGAAACTGCCAAGGGAGAAGACAGGAATTGGGTATGCTCTGACTATATAAAACATTCCTGTTGGTGAAGCTGAAAACAGTTTTAGTCACGTTTATACAAATGGCTTGTTGCATTTAAAGGCTTATCATCAAACCATATAAAAGTAAGTTTCGCCACTATATTCAGATACGCCATTAATTTCCCTAGGAAATAATCTAACTGTTGTGAAAATTACATTCTGTTACAGTTAAACGTTGTTCTACAGGTATAACAACTGTTCTAATTGACTCCCTCACATGCCCTGCACCGGAGGGAATGGAATATACGAGGCAGAACCATGTGTATTGTTCCGCCTTCCTCCTGAGGATTTAACTTCCGTAATAGACACAACAAGAACGCTTCCCAGTTGGAAATATGAATTCATTTCCTACTATTTGCCGTTCGGCTTGATAATTGATTCCCCATTATATGTTACAAAATATGATTCTCCTCAGCGCTCAAAACTAAATGTATTCTATGAAAATAAGTATAATTATATAAACCAATTTCATTATAACAGTTTTTATTGGTAATTCTGTCAACTGTTTATTGTATCACTCTTCTGAGGTTACAGAGGGGCTGACCTAACCCATGGTAATATGTATGTTATATTTTGTAATATTCAACATTGTCCTGCTGAAACAGGATTGCTGAACGCATAATAAATATTAAAACATTTCGTATCCGTCTTAAATAATTTAAGAATGTAAAAGACAGATGAGTCCCCAAAAATTGCAGGTACATTCTCCTACAGAAATATTATTTATTGTCATTAAATTCATTCTTCGGTTTTTCAGCATTACTGCTAAAGGATTTTATTGGCTATACAACACATACTGCGTAGATACATTTCTTTGGTGGAGTGTATTTCATTTGAATAATTAATGTTTAATTATGATGAGTTTTGTAATAAATACATTTTAATAAGCCTCGCGGCAAAGGGACTTTGTTGTGAGAGAGTGACAATATTTTCGATTTCGCAAAATATTCCATCAATGAAACTTACATAACTGATCAATCTAAACTTCAAGGGTTTTTTTAAGTGGATTAAAGTCACGTCAGCTCTTTGTAATCAACCATATAAACTGAGTATACATGCAATGGAAATCATCTTCTTGTCTATCGTCGTTTGAGTCGCCCTTAATTAGATTCGTCTTTGTCCGAAATTGTAATCTGTGTACTTAGGATTAGTACAGTGAAGTATCGTTATTAATATATTTTAAAAAAAGGAATTTTTCAGTTATTAACTAATTTAATTAATAAACCCCGAATTGCAAACAAATATCTTGAAGAAAATCAGTTTGTTTACCAATTGACTTACGAGGATGGGGAATACTATATAGACAGCAAAAGTCTACAATGTGTCAATGAGTATTTGAATGCTAGTTATGTTCTGACTTTAGAAGCTATAATAATTTCTTTTTTTACGTACAAATGTTAATGCTCACGTTGCTTAATTATCAGTAATGTTTATCTTGGACACGCCACAAACCCCTATCACAGTCTTATTGATGTGTCATAAGAGCGTAGGTACGATGAAAATTGTAAATCTCGGCAAATGAATCCTCAGAAATCATTTAAAGTCAGTGAGCTATCTTTTAGACAGAACTCCACACGTCCGATGTGAAGATCACGTGAAATCGGTATGAAACATACAGAAAAAGATAATTCTCGGCAGCCGAACTATATTCCCAGATCTTCTGTGGACGCCCAGTAGTTCAAATCGAAAAAAAATTCTGCTTAAAAGAAAAAAAATACCGTAGCCTAAGAGATGTTAAGGTTTCGTTCTGTTGGCTCAGTTGGTTGCGACACCTGACACGGGGTTAGCTGGCTCGTGTCCTGTTGGTGGAAGAAATTTTCATCATCACGACTTGACAGGTGAGAGGTGGAGGTCCACGATTCATAAGCATCAGATAGTGCGCGAAGGTCCTGGGTTAAATCCCAGTCTTCTCCTTCGTGCGTTTACGGTGTTGGCATACGACACTATTGTTGTTGATTCGTAGTCGAATGGGGACGTTAAGCTTGGTGACCTCATTGGTCTCCTTCGGAAAAGGAGGCCACAAAGGGCAGGCATCGGGTTTCTCCCTTTTCATCTCTGATTCGTTCACTGAACATATACATGTTGCAGTCATTCACATAAAACAAGAAAAATGTAAACAAACTTCCGTCACTAGGAAGACAAGCGGAAACAACTCCAGTTTAAACTTCCCAAAGAAAAGTATCGACCAACCTAACGGTTAAGAAGAAGAGATGTGTAGAATGGTGCTTGCTCATCGCATGGTTTCGATCTGACCATCTTAAACGCCGTAGCCAACCAATGCGTAACTATTATGCCCCCTCAAGCTTGTCAGCTCCGTCATTATCATGGTGTTATTATAGATATTTTTCTTTTTTTTTTGCCTACGACTTTCTCTTCGACATTGAGGTCATTAGAGGCGGGAAAGGACTGCGCACAAGGAAAAGGAACGAATTGGGCAAAGGCTGTTTTAAAGGAAGCATCTCCGTATTAACATGGAACCATGGAAAACCCAAATCTGGATGCCTGGTTGGGGATTCGAATTCACGTCCTCCCGAATGCGAGGCCAGAGCGTTACCGCTCACCCACCATGCTCGGTGTTATCGATTTCGGCAGCTCGTTGACATTCGAGTTCGGAAATGCGAAGAATTGTAATTATTAAATTAAATAACGTATTACTCTCTGTTACAAACGTCGTTATTTAGTATAGAAATGTAATAAACTCTTGATGATCTGTTTTTAATTTTTCATAAACGTGTCTTCAGAAAAATCAGAATTCTCAGTTTGACAAGTAGTTATAGTATTTCTCATAAAGTTTCTAGTATTAGAAGCACACGGAATACAGAAACGCTCATTTTAGTGCTCCACAGCAAACGAGATTTTAAACTTAAATTTTTTTAAATAGGTTAGAACAACCTCGAAAGTAGAATACGAATGTTGTGTGGCATGGCATTTAGCGGGAGGCTGCCAACAGGTACTGTGGAGTGGTGAACTGGCGGCGCGGGGTCACGGGTAGTGCGGGTCCCGACCACGCGTGCGCTGCTAACTGAATCAATAGCTTGTTAGCACGCGCACGTCACGACACGGCGCACGTGCGTCTCGGCGGCCGTCTCCTCTCCGCTGGCGCCTCTCTGGAGCAGCACCACCTCTCAGGTACAAGGCAAAACTCGCGTGGCTACTGTCTACGAGGGTCTGCGTTACACTGATCGGTGAAGTCGTTTCAGTACCCGTACCTCTTCCACGTTATTGCGCATTGCATCATGAACGAACATGGCGGAAGTAGAAAAAATTAGTAATTTGAATAAAAAAATGATGTCAAATTTTCTTCGATTGCGAAATAAACGCCACCTATTTGGAAATTTCAAGATGTGTATTTGCACCAGACAGTTGAGTAAAGTCATCAATTATACCGCTGAATTAATAAAAAGACAAGAAAATATGAGATGTTACAAAAATAAAAATCGATATGAGAGTGGGGGCTTTCTCGGCGTTGTATATAGATAAAATTTTCTTGGGAAACTAGCCGAGAGAGTACGTTTGTATAACATGACGTTTCGGCGGTCGTATTCTCTACCACCGAAAGGTCGTGTTATACAAACGTACTCACCCGGCTAGATTCCCGAGAAAATTCTATCTGAATAAATTCTAACCAATGAATAAGTTTCTGGTACAAGAACAAACGATCAATAGACACATTCAGATATACGATACAAGAAAAAGAGGAACATGTCGATAGAGGAGGACTTGTTGACAAAAACTGGTATTTCAGAATTCATCTGGTGATTAATAAAAAATATCCCTCCGTCTCGCACTTGTCCGAGTTGTTCCCTGAAACCCAGACGGAATAAGGTTAGGTAATACGCATCAAGTTTGTAGCGAGTGCTGATAAATCAATAGGGACGGTGAGGCGGGGTGTTTTGAGGAAAGGACCCGCTCAAAACAGGAGGGTGAGGAGTGAGAAGAAATGCCTAAAGAGAAGGGCAGTTGCAGAATTAGGTCACTGCTTGACACTTATATCCGGCTCTTGTCAGCACCTGTTCATCGATGTGGGATGGAAGCAACTTCAGGAACATAGTACCCGTAGATATTAAAGCTAGAAGACAATTGACAAGTGGAAAACCTTAGCTGATAGCTTTGCTCGTTCCAATATAGTTAAATTCATTAACGGTATTCCCTTAATCTGACCCATACAGTCTCCAGCACCTGCGAGTGCCCAGAATAGTAGATAACTAGAACGCCTGTAACGTGTTTACTTTGGACTTTGTGTTGCTAAATGTTGAATTGTGCCCTATCGTTGCAGAACATTCTGTAACTTCCTATCCGTCAATATCTGTCTGACGGAACCTTTTGAGTATGTATGAGAATATAGTTTGGAAGTTGGTAACTGGGAGACCTATGTCGTAATATGACTCACAGGTAAATGCAATAAGACAAAAAAAGCAGTTGGCAGGCAGTAAAGGAGTAGGTTAAGTTTGAAGAGTATTACATCCGTAGTCCATGAAACTCGTTTGTGCAAAATGTTGCAAAATGTTTACAGTGGCGGATCAAAAAAGGGCTTCCTGTCGGTGTCAAAGATCTTGGCAACGTGGACAGAAGATGATGAAAGAGAAAAAGAAAGAAGGTCAGACAGGCATATCCCAGTTCTGTGTCGCGTGGTGACAGCAGTTACCTCCATAAATTTACTGCCACTGACGTAATGTTTACACCAACCATAGAGACTCTTCACGGCGATCTAGAGGTTAGTGTAGACTTAAATCGTTATATTTCAGCTTGCTTAAACCAGCTGAAAATTACAGCTACCAATTTACAGTGAAGATTTTTGGAGGAAACTCGTCGTTAATTCATTCGCAGGCAAGTCATTTACGACAGTGATATAGTGAAGGAAATGTTAATGTTCAACAATACATTCAGGAAGATACGCAGGCAGTTGGTTTGGTTGTCTTGGATTCTGTGCTCCGATGACTTTTAAAAATCACACATCAGGTATCACTGGTTGAAAATGTATGGAATGACGTTTAACGGATTGCAAGAACACAACTTTCATAGTTTTATATTGTTCTTTTGAGACACTCGTCCCATATGCCTAGCATCACTCTTTGGACAAGCAAGTAAATAGCTCAGAGAAGAAATTTCAAAGATATCCGAAATTTTAGCACATTCTCACCACACGTGTCCACTACTTTAAGTTCCACCATCGTACCTGAATACACCATCGTATACGAATAAAAAACAATAAGTATCGTTAAACTCAGACTGATGAAAGCTACGAGCTAAATTATAACTTACCATCTATTCAAAAAGCGAGATAAAACTTTTAATGTCCTTAATGTTACTTTCGATTGAAAATATCCTCCGGCTTTAATTCCCTTGCGCCAGATTCTTGAAACATTGTTCGACGCCGAGAGTGATATTCTATGACGACAATTCCTCGAATATGTTTGGTAACTATACTATATTATTTTACAGATGCTTAATTATGACGTCCCCTCGGCAAAATGTCATCTGGCTCTGTTACAATATACAAGAATTCACTAGCTTTTCACATTAAATTTAACAAAACTGTGGTTTATACGTTTTGATGGCGTGCAAGTTCCACTGAAGCCTGTCAAACACTGCAAACTAAATATAGAAATACAAACAGGTTGGCATAGATCAGGAATTCTATCAAATATGGGATCCTTATCGGGACATAAAATAAAATTATAATTTAAATCTGAACACTTTTCACATTTTGTAAAGCTACATGTTAAAATGTATGCTTTTTGCTGTGTTCCACAATTCTTTCATCCCAAGATTTTCCTCCCTCTCCTTTGATTGTAACGAGCTGTATCACTGTTCGATATAACTATAGCCCGATGATTCTTAAAATCGAAAGTGAAATAGTTGATACAAATGTGTAACGTCCTAATAGCAGGCAATTACGTCATAGTTATAAACCATGACGGTACTAAATCTAGCTTTATCTGAAGTCTGTTCCCAATACTCATAAACGTCCACAGAAATAATGATGTGACTTAGAAATAATAACAATGTTTAACACATTTGTGCATGAATACTGCTGACAAGAACCTTTTAAAAAAGAAATCAAACAAATAATAAACTTTAATTATTGCTTATTGATGATGAGTCAAGTTGATTTGTTTTTATATGATTTAATGAACAGATTTTCTGTTTAGATCTCCAATGTGTTTGCAATATATTCTTTATGAAAGCTGTAACACTTCCACTTTCATACTGGAGGGTCAAGCGATAAGAAGAGAAGTAATACAAAGAGGAGAGATTGCAGTTACAATTACAACTTCTGCCACTTTGAAATGAAGATATTTTATTTATACCAATTTTAAGAATTTTAAGCAATTTGGAAAAAGAGTTTGAAAAGTGACAGATTCTGTTAAGTGAATCAATTATAACAAAACAGTGAGTGGTGAATTTGATATTTACATGGGACGATAGGTAGGCAACGGGCTTGCCTTCCGTAAAATCTGTTACTGTAATTTTTAATATGGCATTTTACTAAGTGTTTAGGTTGGCAAGACTCTTAATAAAGGAAGAGAAGTACTTTGAAATAATGGAGAATTAGAATGGAGAAAATTTATTACAGCATAGCATCAAAAATAGCAGAGGTAATCTTTAAATTTAATGTATAAGGAAATTTATATTTTATTAGAGTAAAGTTTAATGTTTAATAACGAGTTGTGAAACATTTTTTGACAAAAAGAAGAATGAAAGAATTCTAGTAAAATATTCGTATATTTTGTGGAAGCTTGTGGAGAAACACATGGATTTTCTTACAATTTACACCACAACCTGCGTGTAACGTTACCTGCGACATTCCCCGAATCCACAAGACTGTGAGTGCCGTGTGTTGGTACAGATATTCCAGTACTAGGCATGTGTTTTCTCCACCACATTTTGGCTAGCCACGCTGGTTCGCTAAACTCTCTCTGATGTGGGACGCAGGTGTGCCAAACTTGTGTTCGACGATAACCGATGGAATTCGGCGCCAAATATGGGAGTTGCTTCGTATCGGTGATTCTGATGCAAGATTAACAAATCCTCAATGCATGCACTCAGGTCCAAAATAAAGTCTAACAGCTGCTGAGGCCAAGCACTTTAAATTGTTTATAAATAATAAAAACGCGTAGTTGCTTTCATCATACCAGTGCGACATTCGTCACTTCTTTAATGAAAGAGTTTCAGAAAACTCATTAAATTATTTTTCTTCATTTATTAATTTTCACTGTTAAACTATTTCATAAAATTTCAGAAATTCTTGTTTATTACACATCCGAATAATTTGTGACAGCGTAAGTAAAAACGAAGTATATTCACAACATGCAGCTGTTAACGTATTTAAAAAATAAACTCAGAAATAAACATATAGCATGCAGTCCTCAGTGTGTTGATGGATAGAGATCTCGTGATGGATAGTTCACTACCTAAAAGCTGGAACATTTTTGTACAGCTGTTTCGATTCAGAAGAAACACCGCAAGAAAGAATCCGCTGGCAAAAACATTTCCGGATGATGTATCACTTTGCGCAGTTAAATTGCCCGTGTACGTAGTGAATAACATCGTAAATAATCTACGGGAGGCCGTATGCGCTCTAGAGACATAAATCTCTCGGGAAATACGAAACACAGGTTCGGCACTGCAGCCGGCGTAGACTCGCTTTCGTATTGCCACATTAAAAGTTCCGGTAGATGATAAGCCGCGTCATTCTAAACTGCAACATTTTATTTACTTTACTTATTTTACCGAATGTTTGCTGAGAAGAGTCATTGTAAAATAGAGGATACATTTCTTTTCTTTTCTTTAGGAAGAAGTGCTTTATCAAATGTTTCCTGAGGTTTATGTTTCTAAAATTAAAGACAATTTTGTTTTGAAAGATTTATTTTGTCGAATTTGGATTGTTCTGATAAAGTGACTGTACTTGTTTTGAAAGATTTTAATATAAAGATCTGATGACTAGATTTATAAAACTAATTTTTCTTTCACTTTTCTTCTCCTTACTGTTTACTAAAAAATTATCAATGAACATATTAGTTTATTCAGTTAATTACCTTTTTTCATTGAGTTTACATTGCGTAAACCAAACTACTGTAATTCCTTTAACAACTTATCAAAGAATGATAAACTTTTTTTTTACTTTATCGTAATACATTTCTATTAATATTTCCGTATAATAAATAGATGGTATTTTCGCGATAAATATTCTAAAATGCAAGTAACGTCTCCATGCTCAGTATCTAAGCCTCTATAAATTTACGCTACTACTAGCTGATAGAAAAGTACAAGAATTTCAGTCCGTAGTACATTTTTTTTTTTTTTTCTGGACTTCTCGCTTGTGAACCTGATTATTTTTTCACAGTCTGCTAAAACACATCTTCCAGACACAAGTCAAACAAATTCCTTAACACTATACGTTGTACAGGTACAGTGCTTTCTTAAAAACGCGTCAGACATGTATAAAAATCATTTTCCAGTATAAATGCTAATATCTCCTGTATACCAGCATATCTCCTGTTACCAGATATGAATTTATTGCCCATAAGATTTTTTGATGTACTACTAGCAGCTTTTACTTACTACTTTTGCTGTGAAGAATTAAACTAAGACTGAATGATGTTTGTTTAAACATGCAAAATAAATATAGAAATTAAATGTGGTTGTTTAAAAATCAGTATCAATTGAAGACATCAATTAATTTAAACATATTCCAGCCTTGTGGTAATTATTACTGATAAATTTTACAATAATTTTAAATGAAAACTATGCGATTCCAATTGAACATTTTTAGATTTTCATAGCAAGCTTGAATACAAATGGTAGGAGCATATTGAATGTTTGATTGAAGGTAACTTACATGTGGTAATTGCTTCATATATGATACTCAAAGCATTAATTACAGTTCCGAAGTCACAGTGCAGTAAAATTAAACTATGTAATGTTTTACATATAGATGAGAAGAGGTTCATTACATCGATGAGACGAATTCGTTCCAGTTAAGAGGCGAAAAATTGAAAACTTATTTAGCTTGAATAGGCATAAACTATTTTATACCTCATTTTCACACATCGATGTTCAGATAAGTAAAAATTTAGTTAGTATGCACTAATCTGTATCATGGTAACATTTGTGAAGCTGTAAGAGGAAAATACATCAGCAATTAATTTAGGGATGATACGAACAATTTCATGTCAAAGAAACATTTCAGCCACATACGGATAAACGTAATCACAACAGACTCTGTGACCATTTGTTTGTTAGAATCTGCTTCGAACCGATTACAAGAGGGTTGTCAAGCATTTTAAAACATTTGTGAGCGTTTGCATTTGTTCTTCCATTTCCTCGTTGAGCTCCATCTTGTCCATTTTTTCTTCACGGACATTATTTTATTTTCAACCATTTATTCACTACCACTACCAGCAATTATACATATCGATTAGAAAAAAATATATAAAAAAGATATGTTTCGTATTTCATTTCAAATATTTCTTGACAATATACAAGTATAGAAACGATGAATATGAAATAAAGTAAGTAAAAAATAATAGAAATTTTATTTGAAAACCCATTATCAACAAAACGTGAACAAATAATCTAATAATGGAGACTTTTACAGCGTATGATTGCTGTGAAGACTCCGCAGGTGTGAAGACTTCATTGTAATCAAAATATGACACTAAGGAGATTTGAACCCCGGTCCGCAAATTACGGAACGGATACCTTGCCACCTAGAACATGCTGTCATTTTAAACGACGGTACAACATACATATGATTAATACCCTTCAATATATATGCAGGATATTTAAATTCGTTCTTATCTTGTCTGATGGTCTCCTTGTTAGCCATTACCACTGCTCCTGGAAGGTCGAGTGGCCCGCAGCACAAAACTACAGCTGGCGGCTGCTTACTGCTACGATAGAGCCTGCATGACAGCTGCCATACTTGTATAATAATAAAAATTAATCTACTTATGAAAATTGACTGTTTTATTAGAACTTTGTTTTGATCATAGTTCAGGCAACATGTTATGTCAGTCCAACTTTCATGATGCAATGAACAGCATTACAGATAATTGATAACATTTGCGCGTATTAGTAGCAACCAAGTCCGCGCTTAGTAATTGTTAACTGCTAATGTAAGGGAAGAATCAAATTGTAGTGTTCTTTTCATCCTGTAACTTTCGCATATTGTCAGTTATATACTAAATTTAATCTCTCCAGCCATAGGCAGTAGCCACGAACTAACTAAATATTTTGATCTCATTCAGCGACCTCTAAGTAATGTTTATAAAAGAGCGGCGGTTCAGCAATTATCCTTGACAAGAGAAACCTCTTTTCCAGTATTTTTTCTGCGATTGGCCGAAATTATAATTTCGTCCTGTGACATGGCCACTGATGTATCGAGAGTGAATTTTTGTGGCAGAGCACTCGACTACACAAACACAGTGACATTCTAGCAATAAGAAAAGTCGTGTGACGTGATTGATTCCTGTGCATATGACTAGCACATATAAATAAATTTAATTTATTTTAGGAATATAATTCTCCATTAGCTATCTATGTAATAAAGCTGTAAATGGAAGAAAGAATGAATTTAAAACATTTTTGAAAAATTGAGTTTTGATTACTGTTAAAGACCTGTAGAAAAGAAAACATTAGGAGTAGTTGACTGTACTTGAAAACTTAACGATTTAAAAGAAACGTATATTCTGTGTACTTAATTTAAGCACCATTTAAGTATACCTGGCTCTAATGTTATTAGAAGCTATTAGATTCTGCACTATCGTGTGTGCAGGATGTTAACGGGAAAAAGAGTTAATGAAAAATATTGCTGCAACAAAGTAGGTATAAAGGAATAAGATAGATATGAGAGTATTTAAAGAAAACTTAAATAACGCGAATATAGTCTTAATTGAGGGTAAATGAAACTATAGCTTTATTCAAAATAATTCCTTGAAAAACAGTTAAGAGTTGTCCAGTTTTCCTTGATTACGGACTGGGATCCGTTGCAAGGAGATCTTTACATACTTTCACGAAAGGGTTGGGTCTAGTAGCTCAGTAGTTAAAGCTCTTAATCCATCAGGAATTTTTAAGAGTTCCCTTAAATTAATTTTTTTTTACTTATGGCATTACGCCTCATCGACAGCTAAGGTCATTAGAGGCGGGATGGGACTTGGGACAAGGAACGGGAAGGAATTCGGCCAGGGCCTTTTTGAAGGAAGCATCCCGGCATTCGCCTGGAGTGATTAGGGAAAACCATGGAAAACCCAAACCTGGATGCCCGGACGGGGATTCGAACCCGCGTCCTCCCGAATGCGAGGCCAGAACGTTAACCGTTCACCCACCACGCTCGGTTTGATTAAATGAGATACGATAGGATTCCACATGAAACGACAGAGACGGAATGCGCTTCAAATTGAAACTCTGTCACAAGACCCATGAATGTAATTCATATTTTTTTTTTCCTCCACTCCTGAAAGTTATATTGATGTTATAGAAGTGTAAACTTGCTGCAAATTAGAAATCAGTGGGTATATTTAACTTCATTTTCGTTATTTCGTCGAAATATTTCAGATGGAACAACAGTTACCAAAGATTAACCGAAACGCAGTGAAATAATAATTTTACGCAGATAGTAGGATAATTACTGAAAGTTTTATATCTTTTATATTTGACTAACGTAGTGATGCCTGTTATCTCATATTGCCAATGAGCTGCACAACTTTAAATGTTTTCTTCATCAATCGGAAGTTTCAGAGAATGTTGCAAGCGCAAAAAAAAAGGTATTTAACAAACACAGCAAGAAACACGGCAGTGACTTAAGGCAAAGCTAAACAGCGAGATATTATCAATCTAGTTATGACAGAAACTAATTGAAATGATTTTAAATATCAACTAAAATTATTTAAAATAATTAAAAATTAATTATTGTTTACACTATGCTTTCATAACTTTTCCTTTCATAACTAACTACATGGATGGTTAAAAAATTATTTTAATATAATTTTTTTAGGAAGAAATGAGATGTTACAGGTATGTTACACAATCAGCACAACACTGGAATCCTTCGTTGGTAATGTTTACCTGTAGGTTTTCTTAGTATATTAGTGGTAGCGCCGCTGGGTGACACTCGTGTGGCGGTAAGAATGATGGCCACTAACTTGTCCGGCGGACTCTTGTGTTAATGAGGCTCTGCCGGCTGTAATAAGCGACGAGAGTCGCATCCTGGCCACGACGCGGCTAACTGGCTCTCCGCGGCGCACGAAACACAGCGGCTACTATGCACGTCATCTCTCGTAACACGTCCCAGCACCGGGTACTTGCAACTAACAACTCACGACTTCTTAGGAACACTTCACGAGATGCCTAATTGAACTGATATTTAATTTTAAACGTTACCTTAATTTTCTCAATTTCTTCACAGCTTTTCGCTTCCAAGCAATAAAACTTTTTTTCCATATTCAACCATCTTATTTTATTTCTACAGTGGAAACAAAGAAGATATCTGGTCCTATAAAGTCCGGAGAGTCTCCTCGTTTACTGGAAATAGTCACATGATTTTGTTTCATTTTGAAACGGTACTTCAAACGGTAGAGTCCATTAAATACCTCGGGTTAACAATTCGTAGTAATTTCTTGTGGAATGAACATACTGAGAAGGTTACTGGGAAAGAAAATCATATGCTCAGATTTCTAGGTCACTAAATCCATTGCATACAAAGCACTAGTGCGCCCTCACTTAGAATATTGTTGTTCTGTATGGGTTTCCCGTCAATAGGGGTTAACGCAGGCATTGGAGAAAGACAAAAGAAGAGCCGCCCTGTTTGTGACAGGATAACTGGAGGGAAAGTGTAAATGCGATGTTAGGAAGACCTCGACCGAGCGTGGTGGTGTAACGGATAGCGTTCTGGCCTCGCATTCGGGAGGACGGCGGTTCGAATCCCCGTCCGGGCATCCAGATTTGGGTTTTCCATGGTTTCCCCAAATCACTCCAGGCGAATGCCGGGATGCTTCCTTCAAAAGGCCATGGCCGAATTCCTTCCCATTCCTTGCCCCCATCCTTTCCCGTCTCTAAAGACCACGTTGTTAAAAAGGGACGTTAAACTGTTACAAAAAAAAAATAAAAATAAAGGAAGACCTGGAACACCGAAACCATTACTATCGGCAGAAGATAATTGAAAAGTTCAAGACAGACCTATTTCACGATGACAGCAAACACATATTACTAATAGCAACATTTATACCGGTATCTGGAAATGACCGAAAACTTTAAGAGAAATCGGTGCCAGAACCGATTAATTTCTGTACTCATTGTTTTCTATGAGTGGTTAGGAAATGGAATAGGAAACATTTACTGAGCGAGAAAACTTAGAATCCGACCGTTCCGGCCATCCTGATCTGTATTTTCCATGGTTTTCCCAGATCGCTCCAGGAAAATTCGGGATGGTTCCTCAAAATAGCCCATGGGCGCCTCCTGCCAAATGCCGTAATGCCGTATATCCCTTCAGATGCTTAAAGTATTACACATTAGAAATGGTGCAATGCACCTCCGCTGTCCATTTTAGTGACTCGCGGAGTAATAATAATACTAATAGTAAATAAATGCTTCTTCGCCCAGCAAATACAGCGATCAGTTTACCCTGCATTCGATATCTCGAACTCTGAAATGAATTTAACATCTCACTCGCTTCAGCTGATTAACGACTTTCAAGTGTGCAGGGTGAACAGTAGTGCTCTGGCCTCCCGTTCCGCAGGACGCGGGTTCCAATCCTCGTCCGGCCATCCAGATTTCGGTCTTCAATGGTTTCCAGAAATCACACCAAGAAAATTACGGGTTGGTTTCCCCAAAAGGCCATGGATGAATTCCTTCCTGGTTCTTGTCCAGAGATTTTTCCCAACTCAACTGACCTCGACGTTGACGAGGCGTAAATCCATAAGCAAATAAATAATATTATTCATTTAGCATATATCCAATAATAGAGAAAATTTATAAAAAAATGTCGCAGAAGCATGTTACAATATTACCTATAGCAACAATCGAAAACTTTAAGTGATTTCCTTCCATAAGTAGCTGACAGAGTAAAAAACAATGAGAGAGTTGAGCTTTTTACACATTTAGGATAACTCATTGTAACCACCATCTGATGCAGTAAAAGGCAATTCCGTTATTTTATAGAGAAGATATATATGTAAAACATTCGTGTTAGAACATCATCTATAAATATATTTACATTGCGACATGAAGTATGTCTCTACATTTAAGATATTTTTGAAAAAAAAATGATAATAATTTTCCCTATGTTCAACAGGGAAAAAAATCAGCTGCATTCTGTATCTCTGTTTTAATGAATTGGAGTCGCGCAAAAACTAATGTTAAGATTGCGATGGTGTTTTGTATAATCAACAACACGTGGTCCGAGTAGTAGAATAATGTATGTTTTACTTTGATGTGAGGTAGGAAGTCTGAGAAATTAGGATATGTGTCCAGATATTAAAAGAGTTAGCTACTTCTCGAAGTCGAAATACTTCTACGTTGTCATTTAACAGCACGAGAGGCTTCGTATTTTTGGATTGAAGTAAATCATGTGCAATCGGAGTTTGGAATGCATTAAATTTGGCATATGACTTCTAAATGAATATGTCATTTCTTAACAACTGTTGTAATTAAACGATGCTTTCAATTTCAAATCTTTAACAAACAATTGCTAAAGAAAGGCCAATAACCAATTGATTGACATAATGTGTTTAAGATAGGTGCTCACATTAATATTCCACATGAACGAAGTTGTGATCTATAATGAGTAATCGATACGATTAATCACTTTAACAATTATCGGCAGACTGACTTTAAAAGACGGAAGGAAAACAGTACTTGGCAAAAAAACGAAGCTTCTGGACGACAGGCAAATAGAATCCTAAAAAGAATTAAAAGCTGCTGATTTTTTATTCATGTCAAACGATAAAAGTACTTTAAACCGCCTGCTATGATCCTCATCGGTAACAATTTATTTCCAATGTAATGTGTTTAATGAATGTAGGGGAGGAGGGAGAATGGGAGCGTATCCTGAATAATTTGAATACCGCGTTTTAGAAACCTGTGAGTCTCGTTGAAGGCTCCTCTTCCTTATTACAAGTGGTGCTCAGTCACCAAACAGACGACACATTGTGTTTTCCGCTTTCAGAGTGTAATTTTTACTACTTTTATCTTAAGAGGTGAGTTTGCTACATTGGTTATAAAGTTGTCTTAGTATTGTAAAGGTTGTGCAATTAATGTAGCTTGACGGACACTGTGTATAACTGGAAGGGAAAATTATATATATATATTTAACAATGGTGTTAACGTGTGAGGTAATGAGAGCCATGAGAAAGGGGAAATTGGAGCTTTGCTCGGATTACCCCGTATTTAACCCTACACCAAAATTTGGCCACAAACCCCTCCCCCCCCCCCCCAAATGCTCGTAGAAAGAGCATTCGGAGAGTTTGACTGCTTCACCCCTACGAAAACTCTATGAAGTAAAGGAGAGACGAAAGAAAGAGAAGACAGACGGCAATAATGGTGTACCTAAGAAAAGATCAACATTTTCTGCTGCAAAAAAATGAAAACAACGGTGTAGGCTAGGAAGGGTAAACCACCTTATAGGAGATCTAGGGCTACATGCCGTTTGTCACTATCTTCTTCGATTTTAATTAGTCATGAATGCGACGGTTTCTGTAGAAAATCGTTTGTTTATTTGCTTGAATTCACAGAAGTAGAATCTCAGGACTTGTGAATTGCGTAAAACTGTTGCACATCTAAACTGTGATAATGAACCGTCCTTTATTTGTAAAAATTATGCTGTACAAAAAGTAAATGATTAATTTGTAGATACACAAGAGTGTAAAGAATTGTATTAATCTTCAATTTCATCAAGAAAAACTAAAGTTCTGTCAATATTATAGACTCATTTGACTATGGCTCCCATTACAATATAGGGGGCTTCCATATCCAGTAATGACCGAGTAATGAAAGCCATCGAGGATGGTGGGTCATTGGTTAACGCTCTGGCCTCGCACTCGGGACAACCCGCCTCTAATGACCTCGATGTCGACGAGGCGTAAAGCCATAAGTAAAAAGAAAAAAATGAGAGCCGTTCCAGTCAATTTGGTTTTCCTTCTTTTTTTTTTCCTTTAGTGAAGTGTCCATTTTATTTTTATTTTATATAGTCCATGGATTAGACATAACAGGATATAAATTTTAATAAAACTACAAAAAAAATCGTTTCTAGGGCACTCTTATTTCAATGACGAGGAAACACATAAAAATACCAGCATATTTTGCACTGTCAGCTACGGAAACTTTCCCAGTGGCGAAAATTCGTATTTCCAGGCGCGGTAAGTCGTAATGGTTTCTGTTGATTTTGGTATAAAACAAACAAAGAGACGGCACTTTATTAGAGCCAATAAATTTTGCCCTTAATAAAAATGAGTAATAGTGAAGGCAATAACCTTCAAGGATCGCCTAATGGTAAAGTTCATAAATTCTGCACAATAACAAAAATTTAAAATCTCTCACATCTTTTATTTCACCTATAAAAGTTGAAATACCATATAAATGTTTCACATTGGCTGTGGTCTCTCTTGTTATTAAATTTGATGACTGAACAAGATGTTTCATTTTACTGTCGTGTGTGTCGCTTGTTATTTTTTATCTTCAGTATTATAAGTTGGCAAGAACACAGGAAAAGATACATTCGGCAAGAAATTCATGTCAGTAAAAATTGGTTCTATTGTTCTCTTTATGAGTAATGCTCGATGAAGTAACAAGATAATAACAAGCAACTATCAAACATATTGCAATCAAAATATACGAAGACGATATTGAAGCATGGCTTCGTATGTCTTACTTTCTTCTCCACAATATTCACCTACTCCTTTTCCATTTTCTGAGGGATTATCCTTAAATCCACCCCTATACGCTAGATTTGTAATCCGTTGAAAACTATATTTTCTTTCTATATTACTGACTTGTTCTGTCCTTCTCCCCAATGTCTGTTCAGAGCCGCGGCCGGATGAAGTAACGTGGGGGTTGCATATAAGATCACGGATAGAAATATAAGAGCAGTGTTGTTGATGAAGTAATAATAATATTGACATACATTGAGTTAGTATATATGTGCTGTTTCTCATGGTCTTAGTATAAACATTACTCAGCAGTATTGGCACGTGCTCTCCATAGGGATTACGTATATCTCACGTCAGCCTGGTAGCTATTAATTAGACAAAAACTAGCATTTAAGCGGGTCAAAAATGACTGTTTAATCGCAGCAATTGATTTCTTCGGATTAGCTTAAGTAACAGTATTATTATTAGTAAAAAATTGGTCGTAGCCATGATTTTGCCCTGTTTTACATTTTTTCGGCTGCAGTTTACATCGCGATCTAAGTAGAACTACTAACGTGCAGCCGAACTAGTGACCTCACCGGCCTCGGTAACGTAGGGGCTAGAGTGCTACCTCCACGTGCCGAAGGTCGCCTGTTCGAATCCGGCCGCGGGCATGGATGTTAAGTGTTGTGTGTCTGTGTGTGTGTCCTGTCCGTCCTGTGGCGTCCGCACTTTGAAGACTATATAAACACTGGATTTAACTGACTCACTGGAAGCTTTAATATAACACATTGAGCTGGCTGTATGGCCTCAGCTGCCAAAAGCCATTAAAGCAAAGAAAAAAAAACTAGTGACGTCAGGGTAAAAGCAAACCAAATTAAAATCAGATCTTAGCAACTTACGTTATACTGCGTAACATTAATTTTAATCCCATTCCAGACTGCAAAGATCGGCATAAATGTGGAGTTACTTTCGTCCGACTGAAATAATGGCTTCAGTAACATAGCGCCAGTGAGAGCAACATAAATTTTTTTAAAACATACTCATGTCCCCTGCTGTAATAACGAACTTCAGATGCCATTTTGGTTCAGGCTGCATTTCAATCCAATCCAAAATTCCTGGAATATTGCTGCTCGAAAATCAAAACTTAAGTCCGAGTTGCGTATACCGATATAAATTTGATACCTCGTTTCATAGCTTGTTATAACAGCTATATCTATGGTCCAATGATATAACGAAAACAACTACACCGAAGGAATATAAATAAATGAAAACAAACTAATAAATAATATGTGGACTTAGGCGAAATATTTAATTTTCTTTGAGGTGGTTTGAAATTTAAATAACTTCTTAGCTACTACTATGGAAAAAGAGTGATAATATCTCTGTCCATTGTTGGTCAGCTAACGAAGGCCGGGGGCATAGCATCACAGCGTAACAGACACGATTATAAAATAACGAAAAAATAATTTTTATTTTATCACTGTGCAGCAGACAATACTTTGATCAATTTGTCTATCGAACTGAGTACAGGAATGTATGAAAATACTGTGTACGCTATTGAAGAAATGGGATACATTCTAAAAATGTGGGTGAGATACGTACTGGAATAATGAGGTAACAGTTCGGTGGGGAATAATCTGTTTCGCTCAAGAGCTTGCAAGAAATACGCTTTATGATTGTAATCTAACACCGAAATTTGAAACTTCACCGCTAGATAGAGATACACAGTTTCTAAATGCGAACAGTAATCGAATAATATAAATAAGGACACTATCTGCAGCTGAAGGCGTATTTGATGGGTTTCTGGGGGGAGAGGTAAGGGGGGGGGATTGTACCGTTTCTGCGATGAGTAGTTGGATCATACAAACTGTGAGTTGCAACATGTGATTGAGCTCTGTGGTTGACATTGCCAGCACTCTGATGGATATTGAGCCTGTCTGCGTCTGCTGGTCTGCAAATTGCGCCTCTCTTGTAGGACGGGTAACAAACAGGGCCACTTAGAGGGATGAAAGACAGGGCGCCTGCTGAAGATAAAGTGTAACGCGTTTACGCACAGCCGAGTCTTTGAGGTCGCGTGGAGTGCCTGGGGACGCCTGCAGATGGAGGAAACATAATACGCGCGGCTCCGGACATTCACAGAATGTCTTCATCGCCGCTCCACGCCGTCGATAAAACAGACTGCGAAAGGCGCTAATCTCAGAACCTAACAACTTAATGGTGGTTCTTAACCGTTTGCACGATAAAGCTTAACGCCGATGACGATTATTTTCGGAAATGAATGCGGATTTCTCCTTTTACAGCTTGGAAGCTTCCGAAGACAGAGCAACAAGTCACTGTAAGGCTTAGCACACTCCATTTGAACCTAACAACTCTTCTCTTTCCGATATATTCATGATATTTCCATGTTATCATCAAACATTTCTAACTCTAAACGTAAGTCATTAATTTTTACGAACTACACTGAAATAGTTTTATTACCTTTCTGTGTATAAACAATTCGTAACTTTTACTATGAGACAAAGTTTGTGAATACGAAATTTAATTTCTAGAAAGAGTTATGTGGATTTTCAATCTTTTAACCTGAAATCTCTTATACATCTTTATAGTCATAGCAGTACGACTTCGGGTGACATTACGAAAGAAAGCTTTTTCCTGAAGAAACATTCAATATTTAGTACAGAGATATTTTCTGCGATAACATAATTTCTAGCTATCAGCCAATTTAAAAAAAACATGAAATACAAATTTAACAAATTAAGGAAGGACACCTGACACTTGATTTCCTATGTTTATCTCTAAATTATGCGTCACAATCAAAACATTTAGCTCAATTCCATTGGAATGATATTTCTTTGCTCCTGTTTAATGCAGAAGAAAGATGTGGTCAGTCACGGTAGAAATTTACCGTTAGTATATATAATTTGTTTGAATAATTATTTGAATCTTAATAGGAGATTTCCGTAGTTATACGCTCACTACATATGTCAGACGTGTTAAGTATACGTCAAGGAGAGTAATAGGAATATACTTTTTGTGTGATTTATTGTTGTCTATTTCCTAATTAAGTTTATTGCTTCAGACTCAGAGGTTTATTTATAAATATACTCTTCAGAATTATGTGAGATGGTACGCAGGGTATTTTTAATATTGGCTGGTCTGCGAGTCGTAGAGAGCATTTCAACATCCTATAAAGCGAAACAATCGCGCAGAATAGAAGCGAATAGCGAACATAACTGAATGGGCAGAATAGGCTTTTCTTGATAATTGTTTTCTAAGTTGACCAGAATTTCTTCAATTGAAAAGATACGGACTACGAGAAACTTGCACCCGTAAACAGGCGTACGCGCTCGACCAGTGATAGAACCGGATCTATCAAATCGGGAGGACTGTTGTGTTGTGTTGTGTAACTATGTTTGTGAGAGATGGAGATTGCGTACCGTCCCAGCATTCGCCTTGATGATTGTGGGAAACCGCGCTCGGGACGGCCGATTCGCGGTGACCAGGAATCGATCCTGGACCCCTCATACCTTATCGATCAAGTGTGGTGGCGCCTTGGAGCTCGCAGCCACACTGGTGGGTTGACGAGAATTTTATTTAGTGCACAGTGTTCTTTTTCTACTACCGGCAGCTAACTTCAGTCAGTCAGTTATAAAAGTCCCCAGACCCAGCCTTTTATGAATTTTAATCTTATGGATTAAGTGGAGAGTGGTGGAAGTGATTAAATATGAATTTGTATATTTTCATGTAAATAAATATCGTTCTTGTGAAAAAGGGATTGAGTAAATGATATACAATTTGATCAGAAGCAGTATAATGTGCGAAATATTAATTAAATGCTTGTAATTATAAATTTCGTATAAGCCACGGTTCTTTGAAGATGATTTTCAAATATTAAGAGTGTTTTATGTTGCCTATTTTATATTTAAATAACTGTAAATATGTTTAATTTTTACTTTAAAGTATTTCCTAAGTGATTCAGTACTACTTATAAATGTTTTCGTATGTTTTGACTGTCAGTGGAACTGATAGCACTCTAAAAATGGCTGTTGGCACTCTTTGTTGTGTTCTGGATGCTTCTATGGCGCTTATTTAAACACGCGGAGATGGCGAGCAGAATAAGATGTCGTCAGTATTTCTTAACATTTTTGATAGTTGATTGTTTTGGAATGTACTTTAGTATCTCTGGTCGAAGTTTGATGCTTCTTCACATATTTTGTTAGAAATGAGGTGTCAAGGAGCTTGAAAGATTTGACCCAAAGAAAAAATTCAACAGATGTAAGCGAAACTGTTTGCAAGAAATATGTCCAGCATTAATCTCATCTACATGTGCATATATACTCTGCAATTCACAAAATTGTGGGTAGCACTGGGTGCTCAGCCCCAAAGCTAATCTCTTTGTCGTGCATTCCAATCCCTAATGGTACGAGGGAAAAAAGAATACATATAAGAATCAGTCCGGCACCTTATTTCTCTAATCTTATCTTTGCTGTCATTCCGGCTCAAATAGGTTGTTGGTAGAAGTTAATCTAACAGAGCCGCAGTTCGATCACAAACAAACACACAGGACTTGACGAGGATACTGGGTCACTGGAGTCGTATAGTGTAGCCACTCAAGTGATCCAGCCGCTAATCCGAACAACATGTATGAACACCAATTTTCTCTACCCCAATGAATAGTCCTCCCAGTTGATGAAAGGATGGAGTCTTTTCCGGTTCTAACGGAATGACCAAAGTGGGCCATCCCGTACAGTTTTTATTATTACTATAAAATTTCATCAGTGTTAGGAGGAATTTTTCTAGGGATGGATTTTCGTGGTTACGACGCACCAGCGAGGAGACGGAAGTGGAATGCCCGCCAAGCTGTCGCCGGAGTCCGAGTCGCGAACAATAGACATCCACTTTGTATGTGAAGAGACGGAGCAGTAATCCCTAGAGGACTCACTAGGTCCTGGAATATCCGAGGTAAGGTGATTGACCGGCCGTTGACTTTTAGCTAACCCAGGACATTCGGAGGCTCATGACCGGAATGTTGCCGAAATTTAACAGTATCTCACGAGAAACCAGAAAACAATTCTAACCAATAGAAAGCCATATTAAATGAAGTGGACACCATAGTAGAACCAATCACCGGAGTAAAAATCTCCGCGTGATACTAGTTTCTCGGTATTTTTGTCCTCATGTTGAAAATACCTCGTTGAATTTGGGGGGGGGGGGCAGGCAGATAATGGTGGGAGAAGACCAAGAGCCACTTAGGGGCGATGTTTGAGGACACTCGGTACCACACCTCGAGTAGTAGAGGTAATACAATCCGCACTAGGCCTCATGTGAACGAGGCTGGAGTCACTTTGTACCAAAGTATACAGGCTGGAGTGACTTGGTACACTCCGTACTTTCTGAGGGAGAAAGTATACATCGATTTTGCAGCAGTTCACCGTAATTGTACAGCGAACTTAAAAGTTTGTACTTCAAGTTATTGAGACTAGCCCTGTAACGGCACTGTCAAGAAATCTTGAACGATTAAAAGTTTCACCTCCGATAGACATAGCAATTTTTTTATTATTTTTTTTTATTTTTATTTTTTTAATTTTAATTTTAATTTTTATTTTTAAAGCCGTGAGCTATTTAACAAATTTTATATTGAAAGCTGGACAAATTTTGCGAACTTTCAATTATCATGTTTGGTGGGTAATGTAAAAATACCCTGGCGCCCTCATAAATCATGCTAATGTAAATTATTTTAATATTGCATTCAATCATTGGAAACGTGAAGATATTTTTCTGTTTTTAAAGTTAAAATCAGATTGATCAAATGAGAAATTTTGTCATTTGTTGTAAAGTTTCGTCATGTTGATTTTGTTTCATTAGTATTTATTATAACCTTAGTTGTTGTTGTTTGTTTATTGGCAAATCTAAGACCAGGCAGTGCTTTGTATTTGACTTGATACCCCTTGTATTCGTTATAAAATTAAATACCCCTCAGTCTGTAAGCCGTAAAGAGTACCAAATAAATGGCAATTTTACATTGATAAAGAGGAAGATAAATTTTCTCCCTATTTACTAGGATCTTTTATTTTAATTTCAGATTCAAGGGTAATTTTTAAATACGCAGAACAGCAAAGGAAATAATTCCAGAATTAGCGATGGTAGTAAGGGGAGTTAATTCAAATAATAATAACCCCCAAAAACCTAATTAAAAACTCCTTTCATTACACGGTGTAAAAACTGTATAGAATGTGTTGACATACCATGTTTTATACAGTCCTTTCAACTGGTTATTCATCCTACCACTGGTCAAATGTTCTGCTAGAGCGCAGTGATTCCCTGGTGCGTACACAGTGATAATATTCCATTGAGTCCATACGAGGTGTTGTAAACCAAATGATAACATACGGTGGGTATCTTATTATTATTATTTGAGGAATTGCGAACAAAATGATCCATGATCATTTCAGAGTCAATGGAATCGTGAAAGGAGAAGTACATTTCATTTAACCCGTAACCAGTAAGGTGGGGTCCTGGGAGCCCCAGCCAGTTTTGTTTATTCTGTAATTCCCATATCCGACGCTTGTAGGAGCTGTGATTCCCAGTACCTTTCAGGCAGTAGCTTCTGAGCTGTTGACCGAAGTGGTTGTCTTGCGGTAAGTGATATATGAGTTTTATTCAACAATTATCGGAGTATGGGGTCCGTGTGACCCCACCATACCGTTAGTGAAACTTTTTTAATAAAATTAATTTATATTTTTCCAGTCAAAAATGGCATATTCACAACGACATTCATCAATGCCGGAAAACGGACAATTATTCGGGTTTGATTTTATTAAAAATTTGGCGAGGCAGCTGGTTGAGCCATAACTTCAGAGGAGGGTAACAAACTTGCACATACCGCGTGAACTTAGACAATCGATTGCTAGGTTGGTAAATTACCAAATACCAAAGCCTTCAGCTGTACCTGGTAAAAGAATAAGGTGTGGGAAGTGCCCAAGGAGCAAGGATAAAAAAACAAAGGTTTACTGTGCTCATTGCAGTACACCAATATGCATGGATTGTGCCGTGAGTGTCTGTGAAGACTGCCTGTAAGAGTGGTTGTGATTTGTGAACAATTTTTTTTAAATTATCTTTTGTCCAATTTTTTATGTTCGTTGTATAGTAAAAAATATAAATCAACCTCAATTTTTAAGATTTTTTATGTACTTATGTCTGAATTTCAATGTTTAATATTTTGTAATCTTCATTTTTACAGTTTTCCGTTTTCTTAAATATACTTTTTTATAAAATCCAAATTTACATTTATTGTGTTCAATCCCATTTAGATACCTTCAGATATGATGTGTGATTGCAAAAAAAAAAATTGTTTTGATTTTAATTGAACATTAACACTGACATTTTGAATAACAAATATTGGGGTCATGGTGACCCCACCTTACCGGTTATGGAACAACTTATGGACCATACTGGTTACGGGTTAAAATAAATAATTATTTTTTAAAAATTTGAATTCCTAATTTTTAAGTAATTATTTTTAGCTATTTAGAGAATTGTGGTGATTTGAATTAAATTGTCATAAAAAGTTAAAATTAACAGTAAAATGGGCTGAATTTTTCGCAATAAATAGCTGTAAAATATTAGAATCCATCAATTTTTTTTTTTATTTGCTACACTGTTAAAATTGAATTTAAGATTCGGTACTTTTACTGAATATTAATTCAACCTAATTTAGCTAACTATTAAGAGACGCATATTGCTAGCGTAATGCGTCCGATTACGTTGAAATCACCCAACGCTTTCCTCACTCCTACAGACTAGCCGTTAGAAACGTTCTAATAGTCTGGACACTATATCATCCATCGACCTGTTGAACCGACGTCAAAGCAGCAATACTACTGCCCCAATTTCATCGCTTGTACGGAATGAGCTTGGCAGTGATTCCAAATTGAGTGCTTTCTTAAGGGTTTGGGTTAAACTTGCATCGACCGCATACCCATGGTTACCTATTTCTGGAATGTTTTGTTCAGCAATACAATGATGGTGTGCCAAACGTAAATTTGTGGGACCTCGCTCTTGCTACCAATTGAGAGCAATTCCAGCAGCGACCGCTAAACCAGAGTTATTACTGCGTCGCGCCGCGTTTTCGAGGCGTTATATTGTTGCAGGACGAGAGCTTCACAATTCGGCGATTTTCTATTGGCCTGAGCAAATGAAGCCCTTTGGCATTTCTGTGATGTGTAGATTTCTTTTCCAGTCGCAGAACGATGGGTATGAATTCAAGAAACCTGGCAGCCATTACGTACAGTAGCTCATTTCCAAAGTTGTTGGAAGCTTTAAAATATACTCCTGGTTTATATTTTATGTATTGCCTTGAAGAATCATTCATTTATTCACACGGAGCTTACTAATACATGGAATAAATTCAAGATGGTGTTGTGATTCACCGGTTATTTAGACATTAACACAGAGGATGATAGTATATTCGGTACTAGTCCCTCGTTTAAACTAAGCAACAAAAATTCAAAATTTCTGAGGTAAAGATTTTCCATCTTTAGATGGATGTCTGAGGAATAAATCCAACGGATTCACTGACATTTGAAGCTATCTTGATGGCATGTAGTGGTAACAGTCTATACTTCGATACCCGAGGATAACATACAGGAACTAATACGTGGAGCTTGGTCATCGTCAAGGAAATTACTCATCTACCTATGCTTTTTCGTTATTAGATGGAATTTATACTGATGTGACGGATTCGTTGAAAAGATTTTACTGTGGGTTAGAGGTGCAGGAGCAAAAACAAAGATGAGTTTTGAAAGCTATTTGAATCATGACGCCGAATTTTACAAGTAACAGTGACTAACGATTTCCCAGATTTTATTTTAAAAAAAGAATTTTGCTGACTCAATCGCACAAATATCCATTTGGAATCAAGGTGTAAAGTGATAAAGAACAAACAATAACACTTTCTGAATATGATTTGAAATTTAAAACCAAGTCGAATACTGGAGGGGACAATTACGACATACCGTCATACATAATTTTTACACGAATGGAAATTCTATCCGTTCGTGTATGAGTTGCCCGTGAGTTTATCAACATCTGGATGGATTTTCACTGTATAATGTCTTTGATACACGTACAAAATAGCTTGTTAGCATCAATATTGATCGATGTCAGTAGAAAAATGAGCGATATTGATTATAACCAAATAAACGGCCTAATTCAGTTGAGTGTATCAGTATTCTAAGACATATCTGGGATAACCTATTCATTATAAGTTTTTTTTTTTTTTTTTTTTTTTTTTTTTTTTTTTTTTTTTTTTTTTTTTTTTGCTGTCATCAATCGGCTGGTTTGATGCAGTCCTTCCCTTACAACCCAACCCACGTCCTCAATTATCTGCTTCATATATTCTAATCTCTGTCTTCCTCTGCAGTTCTTACCTTCGACTGTTCCCTCCACTAACAAATTAACCAATCCAGCATGTCTCAAAATATAACCAACCTCCTATCTCTTCTTTCTGTAAGCTTCTTCCACAAACTTCTTTCCTCACCCATCGTTTCCAAAGCTAGTTCATTTCATACTTTGTCTGTCCACTTAATTTTCAGCATTCTTCTGCTGCACCACATTTCAAATGCTTCAATTTTCTTTCTTTCTGGTATTCCTAAAGTCCATATTTCACTACCATTAAGTGCTGTGCTCCACACATAGAGTTTTAAAAAGTGTTTTCTAATTCCTAGATCAATGTTTGAAACTAAAAGATTCATATTTTTCATGAAGGCTCTTTTTGCTAGTGCTATTCTGCTTTTAAGATCATTCTTGTTCGGCTATCGGTCGTAATTTTGCTTCCCAAGAAGGAGAATTCACTTTCTTCTCCTAATACATCCGATCATATTTTTATATTTAATCAACTGTGATTGGTATAATTTCTGCTGCATTTCATTACTTTTGTCTTGCTTTGATTTATATTCAGTCCAAAATCTTCCTTCAGTATTTTGTTCATGCCATTCAGTAACTTCTCAATATCCTCCACCCGTTCCGCTAACAAGACAATGTCGTCAGCAAATCGTAGCATACTGATATTTTTCTCCAAGAACTCTTATGCCACATGAAAATTCTTATTTTATTTCCTTTACTGCTTCTTCTACAAGTTGAGTATTAACGGGCTTTAGACTACAACCTTGTCTCATACCCTTTTTAACTGATGCGTGTCTTTCATGGTTCTCTACTTTTATTATATCTACTTGATTTTTTTATTATAAAATATTCTTCTATCTCGATACTAACTGGATTTCTTTAAAATTTTGAACATTTTGTATGACCTAATATTATGAACAAACGTCATAACAGTATCTTTGTTTTTTCTTGATCCGCCCTTCAAGTATTAATCTTAAAGCCAGAATTGCTAAACCCAAACTAATCTTACCTACTATCTCCTCTCCTACCATTTCCATTCTTCTGTATATTATTCTTGTCAGTAATTTTGAAGCATGTGATGTTTAATTAATAGTGCGATAATTCTCACATTTGTCGGCTTGTGCTTTCTTCGGAAGTGCGAAGATAATATTTTTATTAAAATCAACTGGAATTTCTCATATTTCATACCTTTTTGATATCAGTTTGAATAATATTTTGATTCCGTCTTCTAAGTATAATAGTAACTTACAAATGAATCCTTTGGTGACTGTATATACTCACTGTTAGGAATCTGCTAACTTATTTTATCTATTTTAAAAAAAAAAAAAAACTTCGTATCATTTCTTGGTTTTGAATGTTTCAAAGTGAATTGCGCAACAGAAGGAAACTATAATTTAAATAACTTCAGGATGAACTAAATGAAGCGCTACATGTGGTAAGGTGTTAGGGAAAAATGAGTGGTCATAGGTAATTTTTCTCTTGTGATAATGGTGGCCACGGATACCGGGAGGAAGGATGTACACTGCTGACCACAGGACAACACTACTGTTAGGGTTTTTGTGGTTTTCAGTGATAAACGGGCACAGTGCTGGTCTGTGTCAGAAGGGCAACATTTCAAAGCAGGAACAGCACGACCAGTATAACATCCATAGAACCGTTTCGATTAATTTCGTCTGACAGCTACAAACTACATAGATAATTTTTTTTTCAACTCTGATATAGTGGCAATGTGGAACACAACGAGGAAAAGAGGAGTTTGTCTGCACTATACAATACCAGTCCAAAAACTATATCGGGCATGTTTTAGAACATTTAATAACGACAATTTAAGATACTCTGCCTCATTTCACCAATGTCATAATAGCCATCAAATGCCTTTTAGTTCTAATATGACATTTCGTTCGATTCTGGTGACGAAGCGGCGTGAAACAATGATATTCCAGAACACTAGAATCGAATTACAGGCCTAATTCCTTAACCTTGTTTTCAGTTCCAACAGCCGTAGTGGGTTTGTCGGTGAGCTCGGGCTAACTTGAAACTCAGTAATTACTTCCGTAAATTCTAATCAAGTTATTACTACATAATTTTTGTTTATGTTGAGACAGAATAATGTCCTATAAACCTGCCTAGTTCATCTATTTAAATTTATTCACTTTTATACAAGTATTGAGGTAATTCTTCTGTGAAAACTAAGAAAAAGATGGCAGAAATTTGGTTTTGTGATAGTTTTAGAGTTTAATAATGCTCCATTCACATTTCCCTGTCTTTTGTCTCTTTCGAAGCGTCTATAATGATTTTTCTTTCAGAAGATCGTTCTAAATATAAATACGATGTAGCTTATTTAATTTGAATCATTAACTATCTAATGCAGAAAACAATATTAAGAGGTACTACTCTGTTTCAACACATCCAGGATTTTCTCTATTAACTATAATCTGATAAACATCTATATGAAAATAAAATACGGTTTATGATCATTTAATAAGATATCTAACAATAGTTTCATGCGAATTACTGATCATTTATTGAAGTTTTCTTCCGTCATTTACGAACAAAAACAGCAGTCTCTTTCTAACAAGCTGCAATTAAAACATACTTCCTACGCCATAACAACCAATTATATTACTACTGAAGCACCGTTCTGCAATTCTTACTCGCCAATCGGAACTCGAAAATTTTTGTTTACTGGGGCTTTGCAGCTATTCGATGTTATTAAAGCAAGGTGAAAAGTTGGGGCAAGCCACAAAAAGGAATTCTGATATGACTTTCTGCTATGGTTTTCTGAAAACCATTGGAAACTAAACTCAGGAGTGCCGAAGCGGGGATCGAATCAGCACCCTCCGGAATGGAATTTTAACCGCCCACCCGCAAGCCTCCCCATCCCAATGTTTAGCACCGTTTCTTCATTATCCGTTCACTAGAGTAAATGAACTATTCATTAAGCTAGAACTCTTCTTCGACTTCACGTTTCTCCCTTTCGCCGTGATTGGAGTAGTTGACGAAGTTGAATGAGATGCATATATAGAACGAAATAAATATTTTACGTTGACTGGAACCTTACAGAGTGTTCACTGTCACATTTTTTAGGTTTGGTTATATATTACGAAAGTTGGTTCATCAACTTTATTGTACAAGAATGAAACTTTTCAGTATGGTTGCTTTTTATTAAAAAAAAATAAAAGAAATTACAGTATATGCAATCGTGATATCGACAATATAACTTCCTAGTTGAAAAAGTTCGGTATTCATGTCAAATTTAATAAAACAGAAACTACGATGGGTGCTTTGTTTTCATGTTTAAGGAGGGAATATAGACAGAAGAAGCAGATCGAAATAGTTCTTCCGTCTACTGGGGAGTGTGTCATCGGGGAAAGAAGTGAGAATAATTTATTTGTGTTTTCAAAGAGGGCCATTTTTTCCTGAATTATTTTCCTACCACAGGACGAGAATCAATCAGCCTTTGATTAAGGCTTTTTAATCGCTTTAACCGACGATCATCTACTGCACTTAATCTGGAATCTTCAAAATGTTTTGTACTGAGACGACCATTATACTACACCTGTATTAAATCCTTTAACGATAAATAATTTTGTCTTTGAATACTTAAAACGGAAACAACAGGAATCAGCAGGTGGCAGTTTGTGCGTCTTTACTTATTCGTCGTTACTCAGCTCCCCAACAACATCCATCACCGCCGTCCCACTGGTGACGAGAAATGGAGCGCCGATGTCAAAGATAAAAAAAGAGATAAATGACTGAGCCCTGACAAAAGAGCAGCTCGACGCACAGAAGGCAGTATCCATCCTGGATTGTTGTGACACGTAAGCGCTGTGTACTAGCAGTCGCTTCCGAGAAACGTAGCCATCACTGCCAAATTTCATTCCCAATAATTGCGACCCAGATTCAACAGCAATTACAGTTCAGTTTGCATCATGTGCTGCTGCAAAATGATAATCTATTCTCAGTACAAAGCAACCAAACATAGAGCATGGTAGGGAGGTTATTAATTTAATTTAATTGCAACGGAGCGTTTGTTGAGGCAGAAATTTCCATACGCATCTCTTTACACGTTGCTTATTTTTTTCTTTTCGTTTCAGCCATCTATGGACTACGATTACGCAAATTCATTTCCTGTTCTGAGTTTCCTTCCTCAGTCGTCTTGCTTATTATTTTAACTTTAATTCTTTGACAGTAATTTACCCACCCATTTACATTTTTCCTTTACGAATTTATTTCTTTCTTTCTTTCTTTATTTATTTTAATTCCACAGATCTCTCACTGATTCATCCTCTACTGGTTTTCATCTCTCCCATAAAACCTTTTAAGAAACACAGTTGATAAATAATAAACCTTCAAATCTTCCTTTATTTGCGAGCAGTAATTTTTATAAGATATCCGAATGTTAAAACTGCAGCAGCTTTACCAGTCTTAGATAAGCATGGAGAATATATTACCTTGATAATTCTTCTTATCTAACACGTTGATATAATGATACCAACGTGAGAAACTGGGTAACCATTCGTATCAACAAATAACATGTAGAAATTAATCACAAACAAAAATCTGCTGCAATGAAAAGTACATTGACAACGCAGTTAAACCACGCTCGCGGGCGTTTTTACAAGCTGAACGGAGGGAATGATTAATACCACTGCGACACACGTATCGTGGAGATGAGTATGGGTTTTGTGAGGATTTGTGAAGAGATACACGATAAAACAGCCTTCTGGCTGCTTTGTACGCTGAATTAACGTCGCTTTTTGGCTGTTCGTTCACGTTTTACTGTCTATTATTATGATCTTTGGGCGCAAACGTTCCTAGAAAACATAACGTTTGATGTCGGCAACTTTTTCGGACAAGAGTGTGCAGCGTTTAACCTCATTAGCACAAATACCGTGTGCTAGACATTACGACGTATGTTTCTCTCCCTCCATTTTTTTGGATCGGATCTGAGGACCTATTCGTGACTTGCAATTCAATCCGTATTACTGAATTCTAGTGCGAGATACAACTTTTTTCTCAATACAAGCGCTCTGGAGATGGTACAGATTTCCCTGAAATTTTTCTATTCGATTGGTCGTGTCATCGTACCATATGAGAATACGAGTTATAATATTACGGTGTCCTTAGTATGAATAAGTTGTATTTATTTTCCTTATCCCAATACGGGATTTCTTCGGTAGATCCACGACAATAACCTATCTCTTTATTTTTCGTCCGATTCCAGGTTTACCATCAACGCTGTAATAGTAATCTTATTATTTTATTTTACCATTAATGGAACACTCGCATATTCTACACTTCAATGTTTTTCCAATAAACCGGTAATGCTTTTATAATCTTCAAATCAGATGGTTTATTCAAGTTTTACAATTCAATAATATTTTTGATTACTTATCTTTTGTTTGATTTCATCGAATATGTCTTCGTTAAAACATTAATAACAATTATTAATACAATCGTACTTCTTCATGCAGTCTGATTTGTCCCTGCAAATACTATAACAGGTTACACCATCCCACGAAAATCAGTTGTCAGTCATTCTTCCAACATTCGAACGTCTTCATTTTTTTCTCACTATCTGAGGAAACAGCAAACCAAGATTCTCTTTCTCCCTTGATTCGACTCTCTTTGTTCCTTTAAACTTTGCAAGATACAAGCACCATCCGACATTCCGTGACGTTAGGAGCTTGCCGCCGTTTATTTTGGAGTGCTTGAAAAATAACTACAGCGTTTGGACTCATTGCTGATAACGGCCATAAATACAAACTTTCAGGAATATTTGATTTTAAAAAAAAAAAAAAAAAATAAGTGACACAATTCCCCTGTGACTTTTCTTCTCAGGGGTTGGTATATATGATCTTTTTTAGATTTCCAACTCTCATTAATCAATGGTCAAATTTTTCGTTTATGTCGTTAAGCCATTTCAGTCACATCAATTTAGAGACCCCAACGTCCAGATCCTTTTCATATAAATTAAAATGGGCAAATGTAGGTGGCTGTAGGAAAAGGGAAAGATGGGTGTTTAGGGAAATTGCCACCGGAGCGTGTGCTCCATTGCAGTTAAATTAAATTCGGATATATGAAGTAATGTACTAACTAAATAATGGCAATCCGCATGTCAATTATATTGACACTCCCAAAATCAAGCATTATAACTACCTTTTAAATGCTCCGTTAGTAAAAACGGGGTGATGAATTAAAAAAAAAAAAAATTAATCCTAACCACTAAATCTAATCCAAACAATAATAGACAGACAAGTAAATGTAAGTTTTCGATTATGATATTCCTGCTTACTTAATACTGATTTCGTCCAACTTAACTGTGAAATGTCTGGTATAGGAGATACACGATTAATCCAAAAATTTATCATTCGTAGATGAAATCGCCGTCCGTTAACAGCTGATTTTTAATTCAATAAAACTTAAACGCGTTTCTCCCTTATGGAATGGAGCATCGTCAGTGACTATGAATACATGGTGTTGTTTAGAAATTTGTATTATTAGAATACATAACAAATTATTAACACTCAACTGCACTCTACTTACGAATTTCGGGAGAATTACATGTTGGTCGGTAACATCTCTATTTGCTCTTTTCAGTTCTATCTGCACTAGTGTAATTGGAATAGAGATGTTACTGATAAACATGTAACTGTTTCTAAATTGCGTACTTTGTTAATAGTTAGTTATGTATACTAATGGTGCAAATTTACTGACAATACCATTTGTGTTCATTTATAATCACTAACGATTCCCATTCGATAAGGGCGAAACGCGTTTGCGTTACATGAATTAGAAACCAGTTTTAAACAGTCAGTGTTTTCATTTATAAATAGTTAACGAGCAACTGGGGAAGAATAGCCAATAAATAATGACGTAAATTTAACGGTCATAAAAGTGTTTTTTTTATATGCTTTACGCTTCCTCGACACCGAAGGCATTAGAGGCGGGTAAGGAAAGGGAATGAATCCGGCCTCGGCATTGCAGAGGAACCATCCCAGCATTCGCCTCGAGTGATTTCGGGTAAACATAGAAAACCAAGGTTTGTATGGTAGGAAGAGGATCCGAACCCACGTCCTCCTGTATGCGAGGCCATAGCGTTACCGTTCACCCACCATCTCACTCTTAATATAACCACACAGCTTAAAATAAAACAATTATCTTTGCGGATGATGTAAACCAGGATATTACTACCCATACTTCTGGATTGATTTGAGTACCCAGCAGCCAGCATAGCGGATACTGCAGCACGCCCACACGCTGCCGCGTTCCCCGAATTCACGAGGCTGGCGTGGCTGCCTTAATATGAGTTCGCCGTCAGTCAGGCGTTGTTTTTGGCTGTCTCAAGTCACCCCTCGCGAAATCAGAAAAAAAAGTGCCAACTCTTCAGCAGCGGAGCTACCAAACTTAAAACTTGAATTTTCAATACCGACATTACGGCCACATAACAACAATAACAACAACATAGCCTGACACTGTTTACTATCTCAAAATAACCAAATTGTTCGTTTTACTTGTATAGTATTAGTGTTAAAAGGTATAAAGTTTCTAGAGAAACAATTTTGTTTTTAAATTATAACCACAATTTTCAATATAAATATTCGCGTTTTAGAACAATTGATCAAAAATAAATAAATAAATAAAAATAGAAACACTGGCAACAAACTAGGCCTTCACATATCGAGATCTATTCATAACAAAAAATCTCAGACCATTATAATAATTAAAATATAGTTCTTATAATCATTAGTAGTTATATGCTGCTAAACGATAACGCGAAACCATAACTTTTATTGAATGAAGTGTTTAATCTTGTTAATTACACCCAATATACTAACTCTTCGAATATACATTTCTCAAATTCCATTTGTCGGGGAATAGTTCTAGATCAAAAGTGTGTATTAAATATTATTAATATCAACGGATCGAGATTATATTAATATGTTCTGATTATTGTAATGTTAGTTTCCATCCTAATCAGTTTAGTTCTATTTGTTTTTAAATCTTTCAGAGTGCGCCAAATACAAACAGAAAGACATTGCACAAGTTCAGGCAGCAACAGTTTGAATCATAATTTACCACAGATATCTCTTAGATATATTACTACACCTGATGAAGATAGCCAAGGAAACTATTCAAATATTGTACATAACAGAATCTATTCGGCTTGTAACAACCAGCTAAAACACGGGCAATGGTTGACTCTGAATTCTTTGGCGGACGCATATTTCAATAGAATGGTATTCCACGTGTCAGTGCGAGAGTCGCCTTGAATTACCACTTAGATATGAAGAGGAGGCGGTATGTTTTGATCTCAGTGAAGCGCCCTGATGGTGGCAGTAAAAGGCTCCCACGTTCTCTGGCTACTTGCTGTCAACAGAGAGGAAATGACAAGATTTTAGTCCATGGAGGAAGTGAATTGTTAGTTACATCGCGAGAAGGCCTGTCTGAGCATGTCGCCGCAGATTATAGTGTTACTTAATGACCCGTGTGAAAATTTCAAGAATAAAATATTTTCTTATGAATTATATAGCAAAACAGAAATGTTTCCATAAAAGAACAAAATATCCGAAAAGCTACTTATTGTACAAAGAACAGACAGTTTGTTGATATCTCTGTGATACGCGGTGCTGCTATCTATCGCTAACACACTGAATCCTTGTTGGCGTCAGTGACGCAGTTTATTAATGTCTCTGTGATAGCTGCTGCTGCTATCTACCGACTCTGAACTGTCTCATGCGCGCTACCTTCACAGTAATTACGTTTGACCTTCAGGCATCAAATTGAAAAAAAAAAAAAAAAAAAAAAAACCTTTCTAAAAATATGATGTGAACAAAGGGGAGACCTTATTTTTGAAAATGATACCTTATTTATTGATGTTAGTTAGGTATCAAGGGAAATAAATGGCCGTGACAAAGAAACATGTTGCAAAAAAAATTATAGTTTTGCCCTTTACGGGTCGAATTCGGAAAAAATTCCAATCATAAAATATGATGTGACAAAAGTGGAGACCATACCTCATTTATTGATTTAGATTATGTATCAAGCAAGATAAATAGCTCGTGACATAAAAACGCCTTGTAGAAATATTTATACTTTTGTCCTTTAAAGGTAGAGTTCCGAAAAATCCCTTTCTTGAAATATGATGTGGCCAAGCAAATATCTTAGTCTTTAAAACAATACCTTAGTCTTTAAAACAATGCCTCATTTACCGATTCAGTTATATAACAATGGAGATAAATGGCGCATGGCAAAAAAAATAAGTTTTAGAATGAATGGTATTTTTGCCCTTTAAGGGTCGAATTTGGAAAACAAAAAATCCTTTCTTAAAATATTATGTGACGGAAGTAGAGACTTTAATCTTTAAAATGATACCTCATTTATCGATTACGGTTACATATGAAGGGATATAATGGCTTGTAATATATATAAAAAAACACCTTTCAGAAAAAATATATATTATCATTAAAGACGGGCTGTGCCGTTTGAGTGAGAGGCAGACGTACAACGAAAAGTGAAGTTAAACAGAGTGCTATGCTAACTTGATAACAGTAGAAGTGACTCCGATGCTTTCTGAATATGTTTCATGTATTCGATTGGCGAGCGGAGCCAACTTTGGCCGTCCTGCACTAGATACTTGGCTTCCTGTGGGATGCTGAAGACGAAGCGCCAAAGAGTGATGTCGTGGACAGAAGGTTGCTTCCAGCTAGCTGGCTGTCGACTGGTGTGTCAGCTGACCTAGCCTGTCTGCCGCCAAACCCTGTAAAGCATTTGCCGCAGAGGATGTGTATAGTCAGCTAAGGCAAAAACATTTGCAACATCTCAGACCTCCAGAAAAGCGACCCTGAGAACCTATGTTCAAACCATAGAGCCAGTCAATCATTAAATTGTGTGTTAATTAAATATTTCTTACGAATTTGTGAACTCGGCGACAGTGACAACAAATTTGCAGTTTTGTAAGTGAAGATCAGTTCCATTTCTTGTGAATCGATTTTTCCTTCATGAATCCTTTGAGACATGTCATGGGGTAAACCCATTAGTAACAATCACCCACCAGGTGAAATTTTCTGGGTAATTTATATACATCCTGGTACTACACCGTGTGTTCAGAAGGTTCAAGTGAGTACCCTTGCACGCAGCAGGACACACGTGAAAACTATGTAGTAAAGACATTAGCTATATTATGCGCTGACAAAGGGCTCTTCAATACACACGTTGCATTACTTTTTCAAGTGTTATATCGATTATCTAACAAATTTGACGCTTTGAACGTTGAGTTTCTCGTTGTAACATTAATTACTACTAAACAATGGTTCATAGTGTCTGTAAAAGTCATTCACGTATCTTTGATTTCCTCCTGGTTTTCCTTACATCTCATTCCACTAGTACTGTTGAAAACAGTTTACATTTTGATTTACGATGGTTAAGATGACAACTGTCCTCACTTTTATGATGATAAACTATACATGATCTAACCATATTATGATGGTTAACTATCCTAAAAAATATGTTGAAAACGATTTGATGCAACTGTCTGTCACGTGAAAACAGTAACGTGTAACTGGTGCTTCTTCTACGAGTTTCATACCCGTGTCCGTGTGTAGTCGGTTATCACAAGGGGTGTCTATCCCTCCATGATAACTTTCCGGGGAAAATAAACTGGGATCTTTTCCAGTCGTCTTCTCCAATGTGACTGTTCTTAAGTGCTTTTTCTTTTTTCTTACTTATGACTTTACGCCTCGTCGATGTCGAGGTCATTAAAGACGGTATGGAACTGGGACAAGGAACGGGAAGGAATTCGGCATAGCCTTCTAAAGGAAGCATCCCGGCATTTGAGTGGAGTGGTTGGGTGAAACTATAGAAAACCCAAATCTGGATGCCCGGACGGGGATTCGAATCGGCGTCCTCCCGAATGCGATGCCAGAGCGTTAACCGCTCATCCGCCTCGCTCCGTCGTATTATTGGCATTGTATATGACTGTGATGATGTGCGTGTTCAGGGTAGAATTTTGATGTTTTGGATATGAGATGAAAGAGCACCCAGTGCCGGTCCATTCCGGCCTACTATTCCAAAAGACACCCCGGGGTTCCCAGGCACCGATCCGATGGACGAATCACCACGAGCAGTATCGTATGCCCTCACCCCACACGTTTTGTTTATAGGTTTGGAATTTGACCCAGGACTTTGGCGCACAATCCGGTGATTAGGAATTGTACATCACAGCTCTCTTACTCTGCCGTCCAAGTCCCGATGGCGAAAATTTCTTTCACCGCCAGGACCCGAGCCAACTAACGTCGTGTCAACGCCTGCACCAGCACGGTGCCGCAACCAGCAGAGCCGACGCGACGCGGCGGGCGTAACTATCGAATACCAATTCTCTTCGCTGTCGATAATCAATCATCCAACTCTGTATAGCGAAATCTATCAAACAAGTTTCAAAGTCCCAACACTCTACTCTACAAGAACCGAAGGTACAGATGCCAATTCTATATTGTTTTCGTGCCAATGTACAAAACTTAAATTCCGTTCCTAGAGCATTCAACTGTTTATGGTATTTTTACATTTTCAGCAAGCCAGAGGTTGTATTTGGCCAATCCTAAGATTTCTGGGATAAAATTTAGTTACCTGTATGAACTACATTTACCTTTGCAAGAGTTTCTCAAAGTGAGGTCGCTACAAGATTTACTTTATAGCGGCTGAATGGGTATCTCGAGAGTGCAGCACGCAACATGGTGAATTGAGATTGGAAATGAGTCAATCTGCTCCTAAAATAGGATCAACATACGACAAAAAACAAGCCCATCCATCAAATCAAATTAACTAATAATATTTTATTCTTTGTGACTGTATTACATTTTTTACACAATAATCCTTAAAAAAAAAATAATAAGATACCAGTTTTTTCAAAGGGTTCACCATATCTCTGCAAATTTCATAGGGGCACATGGAGCTATGAGTTTCAGAAATCTTCCCTTAGTGGAACGGTAATTAAGAGTTTTATAGTAATTATGTATAATGTTGTAGTTTATTTGACGCACTCAAGTCAGAAATGTAATTGGAGATTTAATTTAATTTAATTGTAATCGAACTCATGCTCTTATGGAAATTTCCCTACAGCGCTAATTTCCCATTTCTTGTTTTTAACTTAAATTCTTCTTTTGAAATTTTCCCACCCACCAACTTTTGCTCTTTGCTAATTTTAAGTTTAATTCTTCCTTCGTTTTTGATAAATTGTTGAACACTTTTTATGTTAATTTATTCCAATTCCTGACTGCCTTACATACAAATGACAAATTTTTCCATTGCCTAATGCCTGAAATCAAGTAACAGCCAGTGTTAATACTCATGTTTTCTTTCAGTGCTTTTCTCTTAGCTTTTCTCCTAATGTCCTTCCAAGCCACAACACCAATATACCTCTTGCACACTCGTTGCACTTTCTTCACCCTCCTCCTGTCTTCCAATGAATCCCAATCCTACTACGTTTCTGCGGTAAGTTCCACTTTTTCAGCGATCTTTAAAGTTCCTTGAGTTCCCAAGCATCAATAGCCTATGCTACGTCTAGAGCCTGGATGATGGACACACGGGTTCACAAGCGGCAAAAGAGCTTATGTGCATTTAATTCAAGGTATAGCAGAATTATTCTTTCTCTATTAAGCATTTCTGAACGTCTGTAACAGGTGCAATGCGATCAAAACTGTATGAGTAGAAGATTAATAACTGACTAAGTTAGTAGCCGCGTCTTCCTTTTTATGATTGTGTGATGAGCTGAGATGAATATGGGAAGAAATGATTTTCCTCATCTTAAAAGTATGAAGTTCGTGAGGTCTTTTAGAAACTGCTTTTACCTTTTTACTGTGAATTTGTGTTATTTGAAATTTATATCACAGATTTCAGCTAGCAAACGCAGTTTGAAGCCTCCTATTACTGGTGTTAATAAGTTTTAAATAAAAATTTGAAGACAAACTTTGATTGTTGTTCATGTCGACAGAGATAAGTATCTTCAAGCCGTAACGTTCAACCGGTATATAAAGCTAAAAATGTAGCACAAATATGGAAAAACCGATTAGTACATCATTACTTGTTTCTACAAAAGTTGTCATGAAAATAAAAATCTATAGAAATAGGGTGTGTAAATAATTTGTACTTTTAAGTTCTTTCGTGCATATGATTCATATTTAATCCGAATCATAAAAATGCACTGTAGGCTTCACATCCGAGGGAAACTATTTTAATTTTCAGTTATGAAAATGGTGACAGCATATATTCCCAAATATATTTCTGTCACAAGTGCAGTAGCAAACTTATTGATTTGACTCTATAAGAAAAATTCCGACAAATATGTCTTCAAAATAGTTACCTTCATCCCTCCAAAAATTCTGATACTATAGGATTAGGTATCAGTATTAATACAGGGAAAAATTGTAGATGGAAAGAAAGATTAGAATATACGAGGCAGATAATTAAGAATATTTTTTGTAACGGAATGTTGAGGTACAGAGGATAACTCAAGGTAGTAACAGATGGAGGATTGACTCAAACCAGTCGAGAGAAAAAGATATTAACAGTGAAGCTAAACGATTCTGTCTCCATTTTTTTAATTTAAATTACCTATTCTCTTTTGATAGGAAACTAGAAGTAGTCGAGGAGAGGTACGAGAGCAGTGTTGCCTCATCTTTGGTTGGTGCAGTATCTGTGGCGCTGAGCCATGTATCTTCGCCGCAGCTACCGCCACCGCAGCCTCAACATCTGTATGCGCCTCAGACATGCGCCGTGTTTCACGGATTTTAGACCGCAAATAGAAACCCGAGACGGGCTCCGCTAACGGAAACTACATTGGCTGCTGGCAATTCTCTATATTGCAGTCACTGGATTATAAAGTGCACTGCAATATTTCTTTCCAGACAACTTACAAGACGTGACTCGCGGATTAATGACAAATATTAGGCTAACTTATCTCCGGATTAATTCCTAACACCGTTGTTTAACATCTTTATTTATTGTATTGAAGAAATATTTATATTGTTTAGTTGAAGTTAAACTGTATTCTAGAGATTATTTGCGCATTGTACAGAGGTTGGCAGTAATGTAGACTATATATAGCCTATAATGTTGTCCATATATATATTCTCTGGGCTACCTAAGTGTTGTACGTGTTGTACTGCGCATTCAGTCTGTGTAAAGTTTAAATAAAAAGTTCTTCGTTAGAAATAACGTGTTGGTTTACAGATTATTAAATCATTCCACGCGCCTAAGTGCTAAACTTAATAATAAGTATAACTACGTTTTAAAAGTTCACTGTTAACTTAAAGGTATGAAGATTGCGTAAATACATTTTTTTCTGAATGGCTCTAATTTGACAATGTATTACCAAAAATTGCTGGCAATTTTAATACATTCAGATTTAATTTCATTTACGCTTGCACATTTACATTTCACGCAATTGTCCTGTAATTTTTTTTATTTTTTCGTTTGAAATTCATGCAATTGTCCTGCAACTTTATTAATGTGTTTTTGCATAATTTATACATACTTCCAAAGTTGGTGGAGTCCAGTTTCACTGTCACTACTTCAGAGAGAGTAAGTAGAAGGAAATTAGTGAGCAGTTTGTCAGTTACTGTGACTCAGGTAAAAGATTGTTCTCGTCCTCCATTTTATTTTAAGGTAAAGTGTACTACGAAACGAAGTGTTGTTTGCGGAATTTGTAATTTAAAATGATTTAATAGATTTAAAAGGGCATTTTCTTATGACGTACGTTTTTGGCCATTTTATTGAACTGATTGAATTCGCGAGATGACTAAGCGGCGTTAAGAATGTTGTAGCCAACTGCTACTAAGAATAGTGAAGTGAGAGAATTAGAGCTTCAAGTCAGCTTTAAAATGTTTATTTAGTTTATAAAAATATATTTCTTGTAGTGATACAAATGTATCTGAAAGATATAGTACAATATTATAAATGCGAAAGTAATTCTGTCTTTCTATAGTTTTATTACGTTTTCATGACTAAACGCCTAACCTATCTTCATGATATTTAACAAGGAAATGCTATGTATCATTTGAAGTTCATAGGATACTTTTTTCGGGATAAATAACATATTTTGTCATGAAATTTTGAAAACTAACCGAACGGTGACAGAAAGACAGGTAGCGTGTAATGTTAAATCGGCAGCTCAGGCTTTGTTTCTCCCACATTCAGTTTGTGTACGAACACCTTTCGCAGCTAAGAGCTTTCTACATCCAATTCCAGCAATAAAATTCTAAGTCGACGCATACGTTGTAGCGGGCAAAAGCTCATGTGAGTATAAACATGAAAAAACTCTGCATTTAACCTTTCCAGGTTTGAAGGTTAACCTTGTTATTCAATTAGGTTGACTAATTCACCGACTGTTCTTCTGGCTGATTAGTAAGGCGTCCACTTTAGTCATTAATGGTTAAATTTCAGGTTTGTTCAGGAATTTTCGTGGAAAATTAAGACTATCTTTACTTCTGAGTAAGCTAAATTTGATTACTAAAGAGCACTGTAAATGTTCTATGTTTAGAATTCCACCTGGTAATGTCCAGCTCAGATAATTAGACTTTCGTGTGCTTGAGAGGATGGAACGAAAACAAGGCCCTTTTCGCTCTCAAGGGACTTCCTTGAGTCAAAGAAAAGGGTTCAGCGGAGGACATTCCGGTCGCGATGATTAACCACGTTGTTCTCTTGGTCGACCGTGGAGAAATACAAACATTGGAAAATCAAGTGAGGAGTTATCAAGCAAAACCGATTGGTTAGTATACAGCAGGACAAGTGATTCCAGCAGTGATAAAAGGGGTTAACTGTTAATGACTTATTCTGGCTTGGCTCACCTGTTCTCACTGACTTGAGATTTTCATCTCTCGAGCATGCAGTATACAACCGATAAGCTTCTTGTTCTAGCTACTATAGAGTTTAAATTTCCAACAGCTAGAAACTCTGTCTTCCAGTTGTTAAGATAATATTTCAAATTAGCAACGTTCGTTGGTTGTTTTGTGTTAATGTTAACGGTTCCTCGTTGGATTTATATTACCGCAACGTGTTTCAGTAAGCAGGATGAGTGAGGGAGCACTGAGCTAACCTCTTACCCCTTGCTGGAGATTGTCAACACGGCCGGCAAGACAGCTGCATGGCGAGCACGTGGCCGAATTGGCTTTCTTGTCGCTCGGCGCTGTTAAAATTAATGCGCCAGCGTCGGCGACTGTCGACCAACTTCACACACCCGCTGGCAAGAACGAAAACTGCTCGTCCAAGCGTCGCCTCTTTCCTAGGGTTCCCAGCCACATTCCTCGCTGGCCTACAAAACACTGTGGGCCAATTCAAGTGCCTCGATGCAGGCTTATTACTGTTTGAACGAAGAAAATCAGGAAACGATCTCTGCTTGGAAGCAAACAGGTCAAGTACGGAAAGTCGTCCATAATTCTGATTCTCAGAGGAAACTCTATAGACTAACCAGAGTAATAATAACATTGCCATCAATAAACGACAATGTGTGTATAAAATAATCTATAACATAAAAAATGATATAGAGAAAAAAATCCCGTATGTTAAATGGGTTGAAGATAAATCAGAATTGTATAAAAATTAATTTCAAGAAATCGTTTACATCAGAGACTAGAAATCAGGGTCTGCGTTATGGAGGGGGGGGGGATGGTCGCCCATTTGGTGTGAGGGAGGGCCCTAACCGATTAACTGGCCAGGGAGGGCCCCCAACTGGTTACGTGACGCTAAGAACGCTTACCCCGAGCCCCAAAATCCTAGCGCCGGCCCTGCTAGAAATTGGAACAGAACCTCATTAAGTCCTTGAACATAAATCAACAACAATCACTGTTTTAAAATGAAGACTAACCGTTTTTCGCTTGCATTAAGGTATCCAAATGTGACTAAACGTTTAGAGATTTTTTCTTATGGTTTTACGCTTCGTCGATGTCGAGGTCATTAGAGGCGGGAAAGCACTGGGGACAAGGAACGAGAAGGAATTTGTCCATGGCCGTTTGAAGGAAGCATCCTGGCATTAGCCTGGAGTGATCTGGAGAAACCATGGAAATCCCAGATCTGGACGCCCGGACGGGGATTCGAACCGCCGTCCTCCCGATGGCGTGGCCAGAGCGATAACTGCTCGCCCACCACGCTCGGTGGTTTAAAGATATCTACAGAAATAACTTTCATATCATCATGGGTAGTGCTTCCGTAAATTATAGTTTAAAACAACTTGTTCAGTATCATCATGAGCCATTAAGCTAAAAGCGTTCGTATTTGGCTCCTTACAGGATGGAACAGAAATGTGGAACAAGACTCTGAGTTTTATAGTGTGGAAAGGAACGTTAAATTCATACTGAGAGGGGAAATGGTTCATTTTCCTAATTATTTGCTGGTAATATATCAGGAACTATTCCTGATATATTCAAATAAAAAAGTGGTAGGAATGAAGAAGCGTCGTGTGAGTACTGAGAATTGTGAACCATAGTGTAGGATTACCGGAAGTAGGGCTCTGCTTTCCGTTTCAGGGCTTCGGCGCTAGAGGGAGTTAGTGTGCATTAACCACTACCCCGGACACTTCGGATACTAGCATCTGCGTACTCACTGAGGCCGGAGGTATAAGATGCACGCGTTTAGTCTTTTTTTTTAACTGCTTAACGTCTCCTATAACAACTAGGTCTTTAGAGACGGGTTCAGTCATTTGCTTCACTTGTATTTAGAGCGCGGTCAGCTGGTTTGCAGACTGTTGCTGACGTATGCACTTCCTGGTTCATCAGAGAAAGGAAGAATGAAGGTGAAGATATTTCATTGATCTTTCAATACTAATGTGGATTTAATGCAGATAAATGTAGTCATCGATTACGTTTCCTGTTAAGTTTCAGTTCCGTGAAATAACTTCGATTTGGACTGTAGTCCGGGAAAAAAACGGTTGAGCAAAATGGAGGGCGCGAGGGCAAAACTGGGACAGAGTAAGGATGTGGGGAAATGGGCTTGAGAGGGTACTTGGCAGAGCTCTCGTCTGAAGAGGGTTTAAGTCCAGTCTAGGCGGATTTGGTATTCGTTACGAGCCAGGACTCATTGTTCCTATAGAACGGTGACCAGTCAGAATATGATCTGAGACACTTCCATGAACCTTTGCAAGTGTATACATTGTCCGATATGCATATTCGTGTGTGATAGAGAGAACAGAAGCAGGGTGAAAAAAAAAGAACTTGTAACAAGATTCATAATGAAAAAATCTATGCGGTGGAATGCCTGAAAAGTAAAAGATTTCAGGTGTTCGTGAAGTAGAAATTAACATAGTGCTAGACTGGCGATTTTCGTTCATCGGTTATGTTAATTATACTGAATAGAGCGAGTTGATTATCGTGGCATGATTTCCGAAAGTAAAAATTAAAGGTAGCCTTACGGAGGTACTAGATGTGGTGGCTGTTTCAGACGGGGTGAGTCCAGTCAGTGGCGGTGTTTAGATGAGTCCCTAATCAGCGCCGTCGTCCGCCCGAGGCCTGTAATATGTCAGTGGCACAGCGCATGCCGGGCCCGCAATCGATAACTGGCGTGCCCCGCCGTGTCCTGCCGTGTTGCGAGCCGCCGAGGGAACCAGGTTCGACGCCCGCCTCTAGCTCGCTCTCGACGTATTCTGCATGTAAACTCGGTGCGAAACCGATCCCATCATAACTTGAATAGTACCTAACAACAACCAACAGTTAAATCTATTGTTTATTTTCTCGATGCAGTGGAAAAACAATTTCCACCATGAATATGAAAAGATTAAGTCGCTTAAATCTTTTCACAGTGATAGATATGGGAAGAGTAACAAATACTTCGCTGTGAAATACTGTATAATCTAATTTTGCCATCGATCTCAATAGTTTAAAAATGTAAGGTCAAGGAAACGAGAAAGGAATAATTCATGAATCCCATGTTTTTAAAGTTCAAAATATTGCGTAGCATGAAACTACTTTCTGTTTGAAGTTCCACACATAAATAGGGCCTTCTACTGTTGTGTAATGATGTAGCGCAAGTTAGAATTTACTACCGGACTCTTAAGTCAACATCCCACAAAACTAGAAAGGGCAACGAAAACGTCATCACCCAGAAATTTGTTTTAATTGAGTTTTTGTTTAATTTTTTCTTTTGCCTGGGGATTACGCCTTGTCGACGCCGAGGTCAATAGAGGCAGGAAAGGACCGTAGGCAAGGAATTCGGCCATCGCCTTTTGAGAGAACTATTGCAACATTTTCCTGGAGTGATTTCGTTAAACCACGGAAAAACGACATCTGGGTGTTCGGACAGGTATCCGATCCCACGTCCTTCCGAATGCCAGGCCCTAACGTTGCCGCTCACCTTTCGGGATCGGTGTTTTAGTTCAAGTTAGGATTGCTACACAATAAGGGTTCACGGCAATGAATTTGGGACGAGCAACACAGACGTCACTGCGGAATACTGTGCATTATACGTTTGTCATCGATGTCAGTGCTTTGAAAATGTAAGATCGAGAAAGAAGCATCTTACGAATCCCATGTTTTAACAGCTTAAAAGATTGCATAAGTGGAAACTAATTTCGCTGAAAAGTTCCACTCTTAAACACTGCTGTTGTGCAACAACTTCACACAAGTAAGAATTTATTACCAGACACTCAGCCAAGATCCCACAAAACAAGCATCCGTAACAAAAGCGGCAACGCTCAAGATTTGTTAACTGTAAATTGAGTCTCTGTTAAAGCAAGGATATTTCCACTGTGCAGTATTGAATCCTATAATGTTACATAATATCTGGGTCGTTAAGTAGCAGGTAGGTGTACAATTTATAGCTAAAAAAATTATGAAGTCACACTTTCAAACTGCATATCAAATTTATGTTGGTAATTTTGACAATTTAATATGTAATTTCAGTATTACGACTTTAAACTGATGTAAGACAAAATACGAGTAATTTGATGACACACGTGTGAGATTTTAGTTTCGTCATTTTCCTCCCTGGAATTCTGGCCTCGAGATCTCATAAATAATGTGAATGCATGGATGTTCCTCTACGACTCTAACACAGTGAGAGGCAATAATGCACTGACAGGGGAACATTCTCATCCCCTCCAATCGTCATTTCAACCATCCTAAATACATCTGGGAGAATCTGTATTCTCAATGATCTTATATTGGCAACTGATTCCCGCTCGCCGGTACAGAAAACGTATATTCGAGTGATTCAAATGTTGCCGTTTATATGCCAAATAAAATGCTGCGCAGAAACAGCAGTCGTTCCTTGTCCGTCGTTACTATAGTGAGCTAAGTAGACTAGGAACGGTAGTTATAAGATTATGGACCACAATAAAAATCGAACCCTTCTATTATCGTTTGGTATGTCGTAGAACAAAATTAATCTTTGTTAAAGTGAAATTTTATGATCTTCTTATGTTTCAAGAGTTTATGGAAAAATACGATGGATTGATTTTTTTTTCTTCGTTCTTTGTCAAAGAATTTTTGCGTCCTTTTTTACATTTGGAACGATTATTTTATATAGACTGGTAACTTGTAAATTTTCAGCATAATAGGTTCACATTAGAAATTAATCACAATCAGTCATAGTAGAAGAATTTGGGATGACCTTTAAAGTTGTCATCACTTATGTACTAGCTGCATAGTTACTTTTTATTTCACAGGTCGATGTAAGATGATCTAAATAGTTGAAAACTTCGCATAACTAGAAACCAAATATGATTACTAAAGTAAAGGAGCAGATTTTTCCAAATACCTTAATGAGGCAGGGAGGCCTTAAACAAGTGATAGAACGAAACAAATGAGAGTATAACAGTGAATGTCTACCAAAAAAAAAAAAAACATGTAGCTAATTATATGGGGGTCACGTGAAATAGAGGGAATAAGTAAATGTGAGACAGCTGTGTTTATTTTAAAATATTTCATTGCATAAGTTATCATAAAAGAATATGGATACACGTAGAATTACAACAACAAATAAGTCTCGCAATTGATAAGCTATTTTAGAGAAAGTTTCGGTATGTGGTAATAATTATTATATTTGGGAGGAAATGCGGACATTTCAGAGAGATGGTAAGTTTGAGAACATAAGTGTTTTATGCTTAAAAAAATATGAAAATCATCGCCAACATGTTACAATAAGGATAATAAAAGGATTAAACTATTGACAAGTAACAGGATAAGAAAGTAGCAGGGAAATAGTTAATAAATAAGCAACTAACCAAAAAAATTATTACAGTGAGGAACGGAGATAAGAATGTTTACAGGAAGATTGTTATGGCTGGAGGGGAGGGGGGGAGGACACTAAATAAGGAACAATAAATAAAGCAGGTGGAAGTTTCTATTGCTTTTTTCCGGAAACTGAAATCAATTCAGGTAGTTATAAATAAACACGAGGAACCCGTCACCCAGAAAAAAATAGAGGAAATGTTAAGTGCATTAAATAGCAGACTTGTAGAAAGTAGTGATCAGGGAAGGAAATTATACACTGAAGTTCCTAAGTCATGGGATACCTCCTATTGTCCCCTATTATCCCAATGAAGTGCAGCAACCAGGCGTGGCTTTGAGTTCCCTGAAGAAATATTCAACCATGCTTACTCTGCAGCTTTTGATAATTGCGAAAGCGATCTTGAACTGGTTACACGGTGCATCGCAGACCTGGAAAATTTTATCGTTGTTTGGTAACATGAATGCCACGAATGGCTACAAATGGTCTCCAGGCAGCTGAATATAACCATTTCCAGTCAATGGTTGGTGCAGTTAAACTAGAGTTTCCAGTCGATGCCCTGTAAAGACAGACCATAAGAGGATGGAGTCACCACCAGGGTACATATTACCTTCCAGACAGTACCTCGTCCATGGCCTCCTGAGCCATGACAGAACCCTACCATCCGCTCTCACCAATTGGAATTGTGACCATATTGTTTTTTTTTGTTTTTTTTTGTTTTTTTTTTTTAAATTACGGCTTTACGCCTCGCCGACGGCTAAGGTCATTAGAGGCGGGATGGGACTGGGGACAAGGAACGGGAAGGAATTCAACCATGGCCTTTTTGAAGGAAGCATCCCGGCATTCGCCTGGAGTGATTTGTGGAAACCATGGAAAACCGAAATCTGGATGCCCGAATGCGGATTCGAACCCGCGTCCTCCCGAATGTGAGGCCAGAACGTTAACCATTCACCCTCCACGCTCGGTGTGACCGCGCAACCTCTTTACCATTACCAAGAGACCAAACGATAAGTTCACGAGCCACATGCCATCAACGCCAAATTTCGCTTCACTTTCCGCGCGGACGTCTGTTATGCGTCATTCGTGTCGCTGTTCTTGCCTGTCTGTAACCACCCAATCGCAGACGTCACTCTCCACTATGCATGCGGGGACCAGATTAATGCGTGGCAAATTGTGAACTTTGTCAGACACTCAATTCAGCTGCATAGAATGGTGGTAATTTCGAATAAAAAAGGTTCTTCTTGCCGTCGTGTGCTTAATGTTAAACGAATGATAAATTAATATTGAGTAAATTTTGTTATATATATATATATATATATACTTCCAAACTTAATACCTTCTTTATAAATATCTGTTTTTCCATAATTTCATCTTCTCTTATATTATTTCTTTCCAAATCTGTCTTAACCTCTTAAACACAGCTGGTTGTTGATTTTTTTCCCAAAAGTAATTGAATAGTTTTTTCGTTAGTCTGTTACGATTCATTTTGTAGATATGTTCAAAAAGCAGCAATCTCCTATTCCTTATTGATTGAGTTATATTTTGTATGTTCTGGTATAGTTCTGTTGTTTTAACTGAACCCAAGATGTTTCTTACGATTCTTCTTTCAAGTAATTCCAGTTTATCCAATCTGTAGTTCAACACCAGGCCTTTACTAGCATATATGCATTCTGATTTCACGACCGAGTTGTGGTGCCTATTTTGTATAGACGTGTGCTCCTTTGGGCATTTGAGTAAGTTCAATTTGTGATGTAGATGTATACACATCGTGTTACCACTGGGATTGTTGGCCCCAGAGGGGACCTACAGCTTAACGTGGAATCCGAGCAGCGTGGCGTAGCTGTATGATCAAACACAACTTTCAAAATTCCTGGGTCTAGTGGGATTCGATCCCGCTACTGCAGTAGCGACCGTTTTGAAAGCTAGCACCATAACCACTGAGCTACCAGATCATCCAGTGCTTTATTTTACTTATTATTATTACTTTTATCATCAGTATTTCACCTCTAAATTGTGTAAATTGGTTAATTCGTAGACACTGTGCCACTATAACACATTTCCAATCACCTAGGCAATCTAGTGCATACGTAAGTGTAGTGACCTAGAGCACAAATAGCATTCAGTTCCAAAAATAGGGCGAACAAGTAAGTAACTTCGAGCGGTGTAACAAATCGATTTCTTGGTTCAATTGACACTGGAAAATTACACTGAAATCGACGTAACGAAGGAAGTGAACATAAAATGACAATGACTTTTATCGATATGTACAAGAGCTAATCAAATTCTGGTAAAAAATAGTTCTTCACTGTTTTGAATTTCCTCTGTATGAGTACGTTGATCCGACGCCATAAAGCATTGATTACAAAAATCAGTTCTTGATTAAACTTCTGAACCAACATGTGTTACCATACGCGTGATGGGTTGATGTTGAACAGGCGCGAGATATTTATTGGGAAGAGACAGAAACGGTGTTACACAGAATAGCATTCTAAAGGAAATCAGTCTTTTTCCATTGTTAAGGAAGTGGCCATTGGCATTGGTAATTTCGGGAAACCGACTAAAAGCTAAGACAATGCTGTCGCAAGGTGAATTAACCGCTCGTCCTCCATAACGCCAGACACAATCGTTTCCGATCGATCCCCATGGCCGATAAGAAATCGATTTGTTACTATCGAATCAAGTTTCCATTTCCAATCGCCTGGTGAAGTACCTGAATGCTGGGAATGTAAGTTGATAATCGGTGTTCATTACCTGCCCCAGTGACGTCCAGAGCTTTCGATATGACAAAGGTCTCAGTACTTGTGGGAACTCGCCCTGTTCCCCTAGTGGAGTAGAGACGCGGCAGGAGGCACGGCGCGCACGCTATTGATCGCGGCACGCGCCGCCATCAGGCCAACAGGTTGCCTCGCCACGAGCCAGGTCACAGGTGGTCAACACACTCCTCGCGACCACTAGCAGTTGCTATGTTTTCTCTAATTGCGTAGTTCCACTGATTGCCGGTAAAAGGAGAAAATTACATTTCCGCAATTGGTTACACAGCCAAAATAAATTGAACTTTCAATACATTATAGATTTAAAATTACAATTCTTAAACTGTAATATAGAAGCAACATAGCTCTACATCGTGCAAATTACGTGTCAAAAAACGTAGCGTAGTATTCAACTCGAAGGTTGGTTCGACCTTCCAGATGGAAGTATACTTAATCTAATATCAAGAGATAGGACAGCCAGTTATTTCCTCTTTACCTAACTTAACCTGGCAGGCCTCGGTAGCGTAGGGGCTAGAGTACTGGCCCCACGTACCGAAGGTCCCCGGTTCGAGTCCGGCCGAGGGCATGGGTGTTTAAGTGTTGTGTGTTAGTGTGCTTGTCGATTCCGTCCTGTGGTGTGTCTAGAATTACTTGGAAGATATATATACACGTAGAGAAACTGAAAACACTGGATGAAATAAACACATACTTGAGCTGGCTGTATGGCCCAAGGAAGCCAAATGCCATTAAAAAAAAAAAAATCTAACCCGTTGATGCTGCCCGGTACAGGGGACCAACTATTTAACGTGGAATACTAAAGACGAAAGTGTTCATCGTGAGCTGGGTCAGAGGTGAACGTCGTCTTGATGGCCTATGAAAATCCTCGTCGTGACAAATATTCACACCGGGGATCTATCGATCTCCAGTCAGACGCCTTAATCACTGAGCCAATGACTGATCAGTGCTATGTTGAAATGTTCAATAACACATTGTTCACATATCAATGCTACGTTATTAAAATTATTGTTAAAATGAATGTCACAGAAATCCAAGGTAACAACCCTTTCAGTTCTGTATTCCAATTAAACAGATATTAAAATTTTGCCTTCAGTGCAGATGAGTTCATTCGTAACTAATGTCTCATTAATAATTTACAAAGCTACCCTTACAATTCATGATTCATTCGATTTAAAATCAAGCTATTATTATTAATTATCGACCGAATGCTATCTTAATGAGTCTTTTTATCCTGGCGTTTCTTAGTTAAACACCTATGGTTTGAAACCGGAAACGCTATTACCGAGTGTTGTTGGTGAGCAGTAACGCTCCGGCATTGCATTCGGAAGGACGCGTCTTCGAATACCCGTCTGGCCATCAATATTTCTATTTTACACGGTTTCCAGAAATCGCACGAGGCGAATAGAGGTATCGTTCCTTCATATAAAAGGCCATGGCCGAATTCCTTCCAGCTGCTAGCTCCTAGCCCTTTCCCACCTCTAAATACATCGACGAGGCGTAAAGCCACAAACACTAAACTGCCGCGTCTAAAGTAAATACCAGCATCGTCCAATTATTTAGCGCATCATGTTGCAACAAATCGTAATCTCCATTTAGAAACATCAGATGAACTGTTCCAACAAAATGAAGTATCAGCATCTTTGTCAGATATCAGACCTCGAAACGCGGCCCGCCTTGCTCCTCATCTTTAATGTCCCTTTAACACTCTCAATCTATCCAGCCCACAACGTGATACTTATAGATTTTCTGTCAGTCCTTAAAAGAGTTCCATGATCCGTTCTTCTCTTCAACTTGAACGACCTTCCCATAATCTTCCACATTATGTTCATTTTCTACTGAGATTATTGTAATCGGATGTCCAGTCCTCTTTATCTCTCTCTTGGTTGTTGTTACTTTCTCTTCATTTTTAAATTCTACAGAGGCTGTTGGGTGAGCGAATAACGTCCGTTCTCCATTTAGATTTTTCCATGGTTTCGCCGGGATGATTCTTTCAAAAGTCCATGTCTCAATTCCTTCCCTTTTATGTTCCAATCCTCTCTCGGATCTAATTACATCGACATCAGTAGACCGTAACGCTTTATTGATACTGTTACCTCTAATTAATAGTTCCTTCAAAAAACCATGGCCATATTCCTTCCCGTTCCTTGTCTCCCGTCTTTTCCTGTCTCTAATTACCTAGACGTTAACGAGGCGTAAACTCATAACCAAAAAAAATTGAATTTATCGTGATGTTAATTCAACTATTCTGCAAATACTAATGGCTAAACCATAATAAAGATGTTTATTAGGCTCCTTACTCTTTTTGAACGAAAATTAGAATTCGTAAATAGATAATATTTCTCTTTTTGCTTATGGTTTTACACCTCATCGACGTCGTGGTCATTACAAATGAGAAAGGACTGGCGCAAGGAATGGGAAGTAATCTGGTATAGCCTTTCAGGAGTCACCACCCCGGCAGCCTCCTGTATTGATTTCTGGAAACCATGGAAAACCTAAATCTGGACGGCCGAAAGGGCATTTGAGCCAACGGTCAAAGTGTTCTATACTCCTGCATCAGGTATCATATGTTCGACAATTTTGAGTCCATAGTTTTAGTATTTAAGATTAAATGCAAGAAAATTTCCGACAAAATAAAAAAATTTCAAATGCTGTATAGAATAGTTAATTAATTTTTCGTATCAGATTCTCCACTCACAATCGAATCAGCTTCATTGTCCTCTTCTGCGATACGGGTAACCCATATAATTAAATCTATTAATAACATTGGTGAGTAGCAACTCGTGTTATGTAATATTGGTCATTTCTTGCTCGGCAACGATGTAATACGGAAATTTAATAAAGTTTTACGACCCGTTAAGTAACAGCAGACAGCCGATCTGGCTGTAAAATCAGACAATCCAGCTTCGATTCCCGATACACCACACGGGTTCTGTACGCAGCTCAGTGTTCTGGAAGGAACAGAACCTTTCCATAAAGCAGACTTGCGAAGTGAATCCACCATGCATTTTGTCCTAGTTGACCTAATAATTATAGCTTTTCTCTCTGGGATTACTCTACGCAGCATTAAATAGATTTACGAACCAGAATCAACAACCCCGAAACATTTCATTGGTACAGAGCGTGGTGGGCGTGCGGTAACGCATTCAACAGGAATCCCCGTCCGGCCATCTAGATTTCGGTATCCATGGTTTTCCGAAATCACTCTAGGCGAATGCCCGGATGGCTCCTTCAAAAGACCATAGCCGAATTCCTTCCAGTTCCTTCTTCCCAGCCTTCCTCGCCCCCTAAGGATCTACATGTCGAAAAGATTTCTTTGGTTCACTGTTGTACAACTGACATTAAATGCAGTCAGTATCTCTTAGGGTAATCGGGAATATATTAACCGTCAGACCTCACCCAGTAGTTATTCGTAATTTAGATATTCCTGCCAATACTGGTTTTAATTATCACTGTAGGTACACACGTCTCTCAGTATCTCTGACATTAAAATATTGAAAAATTAATTCATATCTTTGCTTGCTAACATCAGGAGTGTGGATTTGTATGGATTTTGTTATTTTTTCTCTTGATTCAAGACCACTGATTGAGATGCTTTCGTTTTTACAGTTTCTTGAACACTAACATTGTGAAACCAATAGAGTTGCTTAAAATCTGACTATTATGGTTAATTGTGAATAAGAGAACGTCGCGTTCTACTATTTTCCGTCTAATTTTTGTGTAATTTAAATTTTAACATTGACAATCCGAGTATACTGAAATAACTATTTTTTTAGCTTGATAATTTAGAAACGTAAAATTCATGTACATTTTTTTTACTATTATTTTCCAGATTCTTCGCCCACGTTGACCGTAGTGAGCATAGTAATGCATTTGTCTTTTGCTTATATCTAGTATCAAAGCAAAGTATAAACGTAATCTTTGCTGTGAATTACATTCCCCTATTTCGTTAAGCCTATTAGAATTGTAGTTTCAATAAAATTTTCTGTGTATTCAAACGTAATATATTTCAGGAAACTGAGGAAATAAATAATCGGAGCTTCGAAGTCGAAAAACAATATTGCAAAGAGTGGAGAGTCTATCTGTGTTATGGAGTGATCTTTGATCGGTATCCTGTAGGGAAGTGTTCATTTGAAATGCATTGTGATCTATGGCGGTTATGTGTTCTCGGTACTTCCTGCTCGCTTCTCCGGTCAAGTAGAATCATAAGAGATACCGCACATTTTGAGTTAGACAATAAATCTCACCCAAATTAGTTAAGTACTTTTTACGCGATGCCTTGACAAAGGGACAGGCAGACGCTGTTCCTTACAGATTTGTAATAATACCACCTGTAGCCGCTACTTCATCCACGCGGAATTTGAGACTCATGCTGTTAATTCACACGAAAAACTATCAAAGAAACTTTGGTTATTGGCAGCAGCTTCGTTCACGTAGGCTATTTAAGTACGGACCTCCCTCTTAATCCGATTAATACAATGCCAGTGGGCCAAAGAAACTAATACTTTGCGTGAAGCGCATTTAACAAAAAACTTTTACTAATTTGTGGAAATGTTTATCTTCAATTTCCCAGGTTTCCAACTTTTCGCATCAAAATGAAACATACCCTATTTTATCAGCCGAATGTCTTCTTTTTTTTATCTGCTTAACGTCTCTCTAACAGCGAGGTCTTTAGAGACGGGAAAGGATGGGGGCAAGGAACGGGAAGGAATTCGGCCATGGCCTTTTGAAGGAAGCCTCCCGGCACTTGCCTGAAGTGATTTGGGAAACCATGAAAAACTCAAATCAGGATGCCCGCACGGGGATTCGAACCGCCGTCCGCCCGAATGCGAGGCCGTTACCCACCACGCTCAGTGCCGAATGCCTCATCTTTTGTAACGCATGATTGAGAATTAAGAATTATAATTCTTTCGTTCTGTTCTTCAGGTTCTCCTTCGGTCTGTTACGTCGTCTCCAAATGTCCTCTCTGTTACGTCGAATACTGTAACTGAGTTTTGACAGTCGAAACGATGGTATTTTTCTATTTTACGTGTTACAAAATATTAAATTGAATTTAAATTATAAATATTTACTAAATTTAATGAATTTCACTAGCCGTAAAATTTATTAACCCTTACAATGTGAATTCTATTGAAAAACGAAAATACATTTAATATGAACTGCTTGTTACAACACACAACGCAGTTTGCTTAACATCTGATTATAGCGAAAAGCGGCTTAGCGTAGTCTTATTTTCTTACGTCAAATTTGAACCAAAGATAATTAACATCTCTGCTTCATAGTTCCTTCGAACACAAAAAATTATCGTCTGCTGGAACGCATGAAGGCTACTGTCATGCTTAGGTAAATTAAATATTACTAATACTTATTACGTTTAATTAACGTATTCCGTTTTATTTTAATGTACCTACTATATATAACAAATCTTACGAAATAAATTCCCGAAATCAAAACAGAATCAAAATACTAGTAGGGTAAATTTAAATGAGAAATGTTTCTCAAATACAGAATTATCTGCATAATCGCGATCAACATAATCTAATTGTAAATATAGGAATTATACTTCAGCACCATCTATCGGAATGAATCATTTTTTTTAAAAAAAAACTACACCTTTTGCATTACCCCCCAATAACATTTCGTATGGCCTGATCTGGTTCAGTGGTGATGCGGTTTACGCACAACTAGGATTTTACATAAAAACATAGATGACCAGTTTACTTAGCCTGGATATCACTGTGAAACGGGTTTGTAGGTTTATTCTATCTGTCTGTTTACTGATAATACTTAAGCAAATTTAGACACAGAAAATACGAGGTCGAATTGGTTAAACGAAAATTTCATTTTTTTATTTCTCACTTTGTCTACGTGAATTTCGTAGGATCAAACATAAAATCAAACTCTAAGCTAACGAGTTGCGTGAGGCGCGAGAATTCACGTAATGTTTCCGCTGGGCTTGTTGGGTGGTCGGCGAGTGTGAATTTGCTCCAGTGCGTCCGAAACTCTCTCCGAGAGCTACGCCGACAGAGTTTGTCAGTAGCTGGATTAAGCCTCGTTTGAAATCGGATGAGGCCTCCAAGTCGGAAACAGAACAACAAGTGGTCTGTTGCCTGCCATCGACTTGGAAGCCGCCTCGCTCCATTCTCCCAGCGCAACAAAGAGGATTGCGGGAACACACGTAACTACAAATAATTCGCATGTATCCAAAGGTTACTTGTCTCAAGTGTTATGAAAAAATTTCGTAATTTATATTCGTAGTAAATTATTATCGGCACTAATTAAAACAGTGCGAATGATTTGTAAGAGCAAAGCTTAAGAAATCCTCGCACCTTTAAAGAATTTTTTTAGAAATCTTCGAATGACTGGATGATACATAAACAGCAGACTGAGGGTGGTGGATCTACCGTTCGCTAGAACTCTAATTATGCGCGCACGCAAGGTTGGACATCGCGCGCTAATAAAATTTCTGAAGACACAACTTTTATGCTACGATTAGAGTCAGGAATCTCCTTACCTGGAGATTCCGACCATTTAAATATTTCAATTTAAATATCAACAAATATTGCAAGCCAGTAATCAGATTAAACGCATAATCAGCATAAAAGTGAACGGTGAAATACAGCAGATTTAAATGTCATCTTCCTGCACGTGTTTTCGTTAAAAATATTCTCGTTTATATGGAAATTCCCTCCTTTAAATTCAAATTCCTGCATACTGCAGTACTCACGTGATCAAAAATATTCTCATCCCTCAGGTTTAAATCAGTCTCCTGGAATCAAATAAAGCAGCATTCAAAATAATGTATTTGTTTTTCTTCAACTATTTTCAATAAGAAATCAATAGCGAATCCAACTAACAACTAACTTTTAGTTAAATGTACAATCGCAAAAACAAAAAACAAAAAAAAAACTTCCAATTATTGCCTATTTAACTGGTAGTATGGATAGTATGGAAGAAAACAAAAAGAAACATATAAGGTGCTGCTAAATTTCTGAATAAGTTGTTTCTGATTTTTATTGAAACGTTACATATCCATAATCATTCAAAAATTTGGAATTTGTATTAAAACTCAATTAGATTCTGTTCCAGGAGTGGGTAACGATCTTCTGAAAAATAAAATGAATGGTTTTGACTGCACACAATAAAAATATTTATAACGTCCACAAAATCGTAATGTATGTGCACGGAGAATATAAAAAAAATTATACCATTGTATTTATATGGAACAGAATACACAACTAACAGAGAAGCAACAGACGATATCTTTGAAATCATTACATTACGTATTAAAATATAGCATAAAAGTATAAAACATAATCCATCCAGTGCGCAAAAAGGTTTATTAGACAGAAAAAATAATACACTTTTTCCTCGTATTACATTTAATATTATATCATTACCCATCTAATACAGGACGGTTCTCGGTAACTTTGTTTATCTAACGTAACGTGTGATCACTGGTGACGTATTGGAGCACAACCATTTCGCCACCACTCACGACTCGTCCAAATTGCAACAGCATCTCTGACTTCTGGTTCGAATAATAAAGTGGCGAAGCTAACATCTCACCAAGGATGCTGGTGGCGGACTTGTTTGAAGGCTTCTAATTAGTAAATGAACACGGGATGGTGACAAGTGCTCTTTCTGCCAGCCTCCACTAGCAACAGGTAGCGGTCGGTACCGCCCTAATTGCCCTTGTTGCCAATTATCGGTTGGCAGCGCAAGAAACTGTAACGCTGCCGGGCAAGAGCTGCTGCTTACCAGTCTCATGGCTGAGTCGACACTGCAATTTAACCACACTACGTAAACATACTCACGAGAAATCACTATACCACTGTTCACTCCTAAGATATCTTTTAAAAAGTAATAGTGCTTCATAGCAAGTCCACGATAGTTTCAACGTCATTCACAGTTTCTAAAACTATTCTCATCCATGAAACATGAGCAAGAAATTCACGATTAACTGGCAAACAAGCCACTATTTTAAAACTAATTGAGACGTCCACTGCAAAATTGACGTCTTATATTCAAGAAATTAGCCTCGCCCTGGTCAATAAGCCGAAACTTTCAAGAAATGACATATAGCCTGAACTTTAGAATACACGTTTCTTAGGTAGCACTAATTTTTTTAAAGGGTACTAGAAAGCCATCAACTATATAGAAATGAGGTAAAATTACTCGAAATTGGATAGATGCAAAAAGTTTATTATTATTATTATTATTATTATTACTCCGCGATTCACTAAAAGTGGGTGGCGGAGGGTACAGTGCACCAATCCTAATGTGTAAACATTTGCGCATAGGAAGGGATATACTATATATGGCAGGAAGCGTCCATGGGTTGTTTATAGGAACCGTCCCGGCATTCACCTGGATCAATATGGGAAAACCATGGAAAACCCAGATGACGATGCTAGATGTACATGTTACTACCTAGGATGGTTTGTCCTTTAGTTGATGGTTGATACAGAGCATTTAAGCTCGTTTAATTTTTGCTATCTCCGGTTATGATTAGAATGAAATGCAGCCTGGACGAAGAGTTCGGGCCAACAAATACGTGGAACAAACAGGTGATAACATTCAAAGAAAACTTCTCTGGCTTCTAGCCGCGTCTGGTGACGTTTTGGAAGCTTCCATTGTCGAGCGAACGTTCATCATCAACCAAGTGAAAGCAAAAGGAACGCGGGTACCAAATACCAGACCTACAGGACATTTCTGGAAGGTTTCGGCAATAGACTTCTTACCCTAATCGGAACACTAATTCTATTCATTACAAATTTCACGTTACATGTTAAGGAAACGATACCAACGTTCTCCTGAAATGATTTTGGAAAATATGTAAAATCGAAATGTGGACAGTCAGGCCGAGGATTGAATCATACCATTCTGAATGCCAGGTTCGAACACCAACGCTCAACATCCTGCGTCAGTCTTCTAAAGTTAATACCCCTATAGTTTCCATTTGCTATCCTTAACGTGATCAGTGAACATTCCGCTGGTTTATTAATGGGAACTGCTTAGTTTTAGATCTAGCGTGATGCAAGATGAAGGACCAATGGTGGCATGACAGAAGGTTAGCCTTGAAGACAACAGGGATTGTAAAAATGTAGGTATGCAGGAAGTTCCCTTAGTCATGCGACTACGGTCCAGCATAGTCATGCTGTAAAAGAGACTCCAATTCTTCACTTTACCCATAAATTACGTTAGAGTACACAAGATCACTTCAGTAGCCTAGCAGTCCAGTAGACGGGATCCCTAAAAAGAAACATCCCTCTCTACAGTGGACGACAGTGAAATGAAAGCACACGTTCCTCTGTCATTCCCTTCAGTGAATATATTATTCCGGAGCTCTTTGATCTTATCAAACGTCACCAGGGCGGCTACTATATCAAACGAAAGTCTCGCTATAAAACAAAGCCGTTCGAACATCTCTGAGCCATACCGACTTCTGTCAAGAGATGTGGGGAACAGTGACGAAGTAAATGCAAGTCATTTTATCCATTTAAGTGTAATTTATCTTTTAGATGGAGAACAAGGTAATAATTTTGTGTGTGAACATCACTTCTAGTCGAATCACCTGTAATGCATTCGGGATTGCGACAAGGTTGTAGTCTCTCTACAACACTTCAATATATATATATATATACAGCGTATTTGTGCGTCGTTAGGTATCATTGTTCCCGGAAGCAAGCTCATATCAGTGGTGAGAAGATGTGCTGAATCTTTGTGAAGGCACAGTTTCAAGAAATGTATTTTATAGGCACTGAAGGTATTGTTAACAGAAGCTAAACACGAGCACGCTGTAAATACAGTGATACCTAACGACGCACAAATACGCTGTAACTTGCATCTGCAGATGTGAATTAAATGCAAACCATCTGACGATGAGCAACTGTGCTTGAAACCGGTAATGGTTTAATAAAGATATTTACAACAAATGTGACTGGTTGCTGTGTTCTCTATCATAAAACTTGATTTAACAATCGCGGAATTCCACCAATCCATCATGGACAAAATACTGTTAAGGAATTTCTTACTTCGTAGGACCAAGATGTTAGGAGATTATGATTTGTAAAGCAATTTGTGTCAACATTTTGATTCAAATTTTAAAGAATAAATTTTCTAGTGCATTGGTTTTTAAATTGTGTGTAGGCAACCTGTTTCATTACCGCATTACGTATGTGTGATTTACAACGTTTCACTTAATATTTAACAAAATATACGAGATTTTTCTCACTCTTATTTAAAGAAACATTCCACTTTTGTCTAAATATGTGGCGATGACGCTACCAGTTGTTATTTCAGGAACTTGTGCTTCATATATTTATCGAGCTGTTAAGGTATCTGGCGGACTGAAATTAGTATAAAAAAAGTCTTAATACAAATTACATACTGGAGATTACTTCCGTTGGCTGACGAATCTGTTTATAAAGAGTTGATAGTGACATTTATTATCCTTTTTCAATTTTTTAGTTTTTCCAATCACCATTATCTAAATTGCTTCTCTGTGTTGTATGGATTGGCATACAATTCGGAATGAACCAGTTCTTCGGAAAGTCTTTACAGGAAGTTGCATCACGAGAGACAAATCAGAGGAAATCCTATTATCTCCCGGGCACTAAGAAAAAGATTTTTGTGAAGCTGAATAATGTTCCCAGAAATGTTAATTCCCTTTCTACAGCCACTCACGACATCAGTCAAACTTCATAAGTTACGCGACAGCATATAATAAAGTTTCATGTATGGTTGTCTGGAAGCTGTCCTATATTAATGTGGAATCTACGAGCAAGTTACATAGCAGGATGCCCCAGTTTCGAATCTGAATACACATAATTATTAATTCACTGATTCACTATTAGTTTCTTTAAGACAATAGGTGGCTAATATGAAGGTGCGTAGCAGAAAGAACCTCATCTTAAGGAAGATCCGTGATACTGTATTTCTCGTAATAAGAAAATCCGTAGCTCAGATACTGTGTTGTTTAAAGAGAACAGTCAGACAGCATTGAATTGGTGTTATGGATAATATTTGGGATCAAGAAAATGTCCCGGCATGAATAATGGAGGAAAACAATCAAAATTGTGTATCAGCCTCCATCAGGTGCTAATTTAAAAATATCACGTTCCTAGTAGTATATTTTGAGTCTCCATTGATGGTGATATAATCTGCAAAAATTAGGATATGAGGAAAATTCAGCAACCTAATACTCTGTACTTCACTACACTTCAAAGAAACGCTAGTGAGTGCAGATCGTAAAGACTGTTGCGAACAATGACAGTCTGACATAAAGCAGACAGAGTAGAGGTGTAAACAAGACATATGGCGGGCGTTTAGCACACTTAAAGCCGCATTCATCCAGATTTAGTGTCAAAATCTTGTTCTTAGCAGCGCGTACATACAACAGTATATAACTCACGAAAGTCATCTCGTCGGGAGCGGACGTGAAGGCTAATATTAGCTGTGCGGATGAAGTCATCAGTCACGTTTAGCGAGATACATAGCTGCGCAGGGATGGTGCTTCCACTCGGTCCATACTCTTGTCCCTAATCCTGGAGCACGATAAAAGTCGCCGGGGCGGCCATAAGCCAGATCAAAGCCGCGCTCCACGGGTCAGCGGACATAAAGATACTCGCCCACACATAGAGCCTCGAGGAACAAGAAGGCACTAGCAATCCAGGCGGCATACTGAAACTGAAACATATTATGTTTAGTGGTTTCTTTTCTCAGCATATTCTATTTTCATATTTTACTGCATTCTACACTTGCGTTCTGTGTGTGTGTTTTTTTTAAACAATTATGGTAACATGGGATTTGCATCGACTCATAATTTTGCTATGCATTCCTTCATTATTATTAACAACTAGCTTCTCAGCAAGTCAAAATAACTGGCACTTCATGTCTTCACATTTACTTAAAAAAATAGTAAATAACGATGATAAGCTTTATTTTGTAATAATGTAATGCTGTACACACACTGTGCTCTTCATATTTAACATACAGATTTAAACGAAATGCGTACCTTTCCTTGTGGTTAATTTCAAAATGTAACTAAACGGGGTAAACAATGTACCACAGCAAAAATATAATTAGGAAAACGAAATTCTTTGTTTGTTATGATAGCCACATCTATAGACAGAGAATGTAGCGAAAACTTCTATATCGAACGAATATCTGTACCTATAAACTCCCTGTCTCCGTCACGACGCGCCGATGTCTGTCTCCCTCTGACGTCACGCTCCCGCCTCCGCTGCCCAACCAACAACCACCGGAGATGTTCGAGGTTATAGTCGTTATTAATAACAGTTATATTCAGCTACGCATCCACGAGTAAATGAGCTGCCAGCACACTAAAAGAAAAGTATGTATTTCGTAATAATTGATATATTAATTACTAGTTGCCTTTTTATTAATTAAAATTCCTTCAATGTAGATTTTTCTTATACTCTCTATACAGCGATACCGTTGTTATAAGAAGCTAAGAAATATCTGTAATACATCATTTTAAAGAGTATGAGCGTTATTTGATGGAAATTGTACTTAGTTAGCGAAGAAACAAATTGCTAAAACACTGCGTTCAACACGTCATTTTTGACGGACTTACACAATATTTAGATATTTTAAATCACTGTATTAATATACCCGAAGAAATTATTCAGAAACACATAAATAAAGTATGTACTGCGTCAAAATTAATATACCAATTATTAGTTATTTCTATTAATGATGTCACTATATCAGACACGTGTATATATTTCCAGTGGGTTGTATTTAGATCGCAATAAAGTGAATGTATACGTACACGGGTAATAGACTCTATCAATTTTGAACAGCAATATTAGTAGAAGTTGTGGTTATGTTAAGTTGCAGAAGGACTAAAATGACAACTGACACAATTTTTACAGAATAATTCACAATGAATTTAGTTTTATAAATAATTTAAGCTGCTTTCATAAGTTCCGAGTTACTGAAGTTACTATTATACGGATATAAGTAGTTCCGTATTTATCGATTTATCGCGTTGAATGAGACTTGAAACAGAAAGAAAACCAATACCGTATCATGCGCTATAGCAAAAGGTTTTGAGATTCCTAATTAATTTTTAATTTCAATGATTTCATAATGCTGACATTATTAATTTAATAGAAGTAGGCCTACCATATGTAAACTGCAATCGAAATGAGTACAAATTACAAAATAAGGTTATGGACATTACTTAACAACAATTCCATTTATTTAGAAATTAATTGCCAGAAAATTCCTTTCACTCGTCATTTTTTAAAGTCTTAGAGGTTAGTAAATAAATGAAAAGCAAATAATAATTAATATGTGAATTTAACCAACTTCCCATTAAACCAATACAGAGAAGTAAATAGATGAGGTTCTTATAATAGGAACAGCTACGGACAGGGAGTAGAGAGAGTTCTGGCCGCTGCTAACCCGCCACACCGTGACAGACACGATCACCAAGCCGGCATTGTATTAGTATTTGCAAGGTGTGTGTTTACCCGTGTGAATATTTCTCAGTTGACAGACAGGTTCGAGTACGTGAACGGCTACTCTGTACAGGGTATGGGTGATCAGAGTCACGATCTTGCGTGGTCGCGATCTAATCTGTATTCTGAGTTTGATAATTTAAACCAAAAACGCATTGCACTGAATCTGAAAGTGACGAATATATATATATATATATATATATATATATATATATATATATTTTTTTTTTTTTTTTTTTTTTTTTTTTTAAGATCAAAGACCACGATCGCGTGACCTGATCTGGCTGAAATGTGAACTTGAACCTATTTGACTTCAAGGCTTCGCCCTGCAAAATTGGAAGAATTTTTGATAAATCTGAAAGAACTTTGAAACATTAAAGAGGGCCTCAGACGATCTCCGTATGCAGTAGAGTTAAAGAACACTTACATATGTAAATACCATTGCTACTGTCGTTACCATGTACCCAAGTCTAAGATGGCCGCTGTTTTTGCCCTAGAACAGCCATTTGCTTAGGGAAATTTGAATCATTTGAACAGTTCATAACAGAAATGCCGAGTATGTTTGTATATTAGTCGTTGAATGCCAGCATTTAAATCGCTAAGGGGTGACGGAACGAACAACAAAATTAAGTTGTGATTGACATATCTTTTCATCCGCAGCAGTGCCGGCATCGTTTACCATATTTCTCGCACTTTTATCTGCCCAATTTCGTGTTTGTCCTCGTGTGTCCTTAGCATGCTCTGTAACTTCATTTCACTCGTTTGGCATTTTACTACTGTGAACCGTCTGTCGGGATTAATGACATGAAACACGTTAGTCATAAACGAGGACCGATTCATAGAATTAGGCGTCGTCACAGCGCTGCATCTAACTATACAAAATGTTTTTTTCAAAAGAAATTCAACATTTAAGTCAAAATGAAGAAATAATTGGATTTACAGTATCAGGAACCCACCAGTACAACTGTGAGCGTTGAAGTGCTATTACAACACAATACGGGAGGTTCAGTACAACGGAGCCAGCTTCAAATATGGGGCCCGCGCACTGGCCATCCAGATTATGGTTTTTGTGCGGTCCCCCGCAATATCCCAATATCCGCCTTAGAAATTACACATTTCACGAAACAACAAATACCAGCTGCACTTGCCATACAGAACACTACCAGTAACACCAATAAAATATATACGAAAAAAAGTAACGTGTTCATATCAGTAAGATTATAGTTGATATTTTTTTTGTGCCACCTCTGCTAACAGATCAATTTCTTGTTTTTTTTATTATTTTATTTTATGATGGCCTTCGTTCTATCGACAATACAGCCAGCTGCAATAATTACATTAGATCTTACATGTGCCGCTTTACCTTTTTAATGTAATCAAAGCTTATTTCATATTTCATAGAATAAAACAGTGATAACAATGATAGCATAATAAGATGACAATTAAAATTTCGTAACATTTTCTTATCACATAAAATTTCTACAGCCTATACAATAAGGCGTTACTTCTACTTGAAATATTGGATTGAATATGTGGTATAAAGAGTATTTTTATTTTTTAAATGGTAGAGATTGATATATGATTTAACTTTTATGAAATTGTTGCGGTGAAAAAAATTTATGGAAATTACTATATATAATAACAACTTTCTTTTAAGTCTTTGCTGACCCAAATTTAAGGAGATACTTTGTTTTCGTGCCGGGCTCATGTTTTATTTACGACAGTCATGTGCATTGCTTAGCAGAATCCAATAGAAGTAACTACAGTCACGTCGACACTCCTTAATAGAATGTTTTCGAAATTCAAGCAGCGTAAAACCCGAAACAAATGTCATTTCGTCTGGCATAATCACCGCATTCTTCCTCAAACGCGAGCTACTGTCTAGTGAAAATTTGCGCGACTTGAATCCGAAGAAGCTTTTATTAAGAAGTGTCGCCGCGGAAACTCCATTCGCATGCAGACACTTGTCCGTACATACAGCTAACGAAAGCTCGCAGACGAAGCTACGAACGCTATCAGATCATCACACACAACCTGACGTCTGTACAATCTATTGCTAAAGAAGTTCGCATTCTGCATTCTGGTATTTTTACGAGAGGTATACCAAAAGTAAGTTTACAAGACATTATGACTATCAAGACTACATGACTTTGAATCCTAGAGCAATGTTTCGTGTAGTTTACTGTTCAGCGACCTAGCTGTTGTGTAATTTTCTACCCTCCTCCCTTAACCGTCTATTCCTGCCATTACCGTGAATTAACTTAATCTGATTTCTGTCCATTTTTCCCTAATTATTTCTATTGATTAACAGTTTGTCGCACTTGTTTCCAAAGATTATCTTCGTTCATTCGGGAGATATACCGTATCAATAAAATCAGTAGCACGTTAATAGTGCAGTTTATTACAAACAATTTACATTTCTTAAAGAGATTCATCTTGCACGATAGTATATTCAAATATCACTCAAGATAGTGCACAACTCAACTTACATAGACTTATACACTTGCAAAAGATTTCTTAAGTAATTATTGTTCGTGAAGTTTCAGTTTATCCACGTATGAGAGAGGGAGAGATGTTCAACTCACTCGTCAGATGGTGCTGTAGTGTCTCGCTGGCCACCACGTGACTGTAGGCGGTTCACTCACACACAGACCCGGTCACTTCAACCGAAAGACGCCTCCATTGTTCTGGAGGGCCCTTTTATCAGTTAAAAACTAACAGGAGTTGCCTCTCAACGTACCGACCCTAACATCTTAACATGAGAGGTTCACAAACAGTATTATAATTATTATTACTCCGCGATTCACTAAAAGTGTGTGGCGGAGGGTGCATTGCACCCATCCGAAAGGGTGATAGTTTGAACGGGATATACGGGATGTGGCAGGAGTATCTGCGGCTTATGCGAGATTTTATAGACAGGTCAGTGATAAGCCTTAAGTCTACTCTCTAGCTGCCTTGTCCACAGTTGGCTGACGTCGTAGACGTCTTCGGGGTAACTATCTACCCCCCACCCCCCTTTTTCCCTCTGTACCACCTAACCAGCAAGATGTCTTACAAATATCGCCTATAACTTAACATTACCAATATACAATTAAAAATTACTAATACACAATTTAAAATTACCAACATACAATTTAAAATTACCACTGTACATTTATCACATGCAGTGGCATGTTACAGTTGGTAGCATTGGTCAGTTCCTGCTATAATCAGCTTCCAGTTAAATGTGGAAGATCGACTAAAGCACAGGTCCTAGCAAAAGGCTCGATTGTATAAACAGAAGAAACGCAGCAACAGTAAAAATTTATCTACGGTATAGTTGGTGGATGTGCATGACGATAATATAATGTGTTGATAAAGTATGGCAATATGATCAGAGAAATTTTGAACAATGCGACTGAAACCAATTGATTTAGCGGGGAATGGCGGTCCCATGGCAGAAAACAAAACGCGTGTTTAACATGTGATACTAGAGAATAGAAGAGTCCTCATAATCATATTCACAGCTGACCTGGGCGTTCCTGGTGGAACACTTAGCCGAATTATTGCCGAGTTGGTATTTCGGAAAATATATGTGTCTCGAGAATGCTACCTACAGCACCTAACATTTTATGCAACTATCATCGAAAAACTTTTCGCATGCTCCTACAACGGACCTAAAGTAAACAGGGATTCCTTATAAACGGCTCACACTTTGCACGTCGACTGTGCAGTTTGAACCTCGACGTCTGTAAGTCGATTGGTGTGCTAAGTCGATAATGCCAGTAAGGAAGCGAGCAACCGCACTGTGGCTGCGGGACAAACAATTTCCGGGGAATATCCAGTTTACTCTGTCTCATCTGCATAAGCTAACGGCGCGCCCAAGCACTTGTGCCGCCAAGTGATGGTTATCGACCCTGGTCTCCGCTCGAGCGACTATCGACTGTAGGCCTCAATCTGACGATCTGATAACGGCCTTCCTGATTTGTAATGAACTGCAGGCTTCTCATTAAGTAAGTACTACAGAGAAATCAATGAGTCTGTGACTACTGGTGAAATCATCGGTTCACCATTTATTCTAGTTTATACGATGAACAATTTTAGTAATTACAAAAGTATGTTTCCTGTTGTATTGATGATATATTTGTTACAATCTTTATGATGGTAGCTTAGGTTTTAAAATTGTATCTCAGTGAACAATTAGAAATTATTTATTCTTTGAGTACCTCGCACACATCTAACATATGGCTCTGTTCCTTGGTCTTGAAATTGTCTTAATCCAAACATTTCAGTGTACTTTGTTGGCCTGGTACGTAATATTGCAGCAAGCATTTCCGTACATAATTTCGTTGCATCGTATCCCCTGCCTTTTATTTATTTATTTTTTAATGGAAAGGCTATTCCACACCAAATTACATAAATTTGCTAGATACACAACAATCATGATATCAAATTAGCCCATTGTTAATTATATGATTCCTAATTAAAAAATTTAGCATGGTTTAGGACTGCATCTACGAATACTTTCAATTTGCGTGTCAGATTCTTTATGTTATTTTAATTTTAATAGAAAAATTATGTTGCGAAATATACTTTTGTGAGGAGCTTTATGCTTGGGCAGGTGTGGAGAACTACCTCCAGTTCACTACCAGCTTGTAAATCAGTCCTTTTGAATTAATGTCTGAAGCTGATGTACGACGTTTATTCGGCTGTGGTTCGTATGTTGCTCTTTTGAATCGCCGTGCAAACAAATTTCGACCAATGCATCTCTTACTGATTGTAAGACCCTCTGGAGTCTAGACAATTATTTTAACCAAGCAGAAAAAGAAAGCCCTCCATGAGAGGCAATATTATTTTAACATTACGTGCGACTGATTAGTCTTCCATTGTTCGGCGTTAACGATGTATAAATCTTTTCCTTCTGTTTCTATACTCGAGATCTATTTCAACGCACAAACAGAGACCAAGATTTCTGAATTAAGATATTATTAAGATCTGTTGGTTATACTTCGTGTAAACTACTTTACTGGCGATTAATTCAGCGCCATATTGGGTCTTAAGTAGGCTCTCAACAGCACGATGTTGTCAACACCCTAACAGGAAGCCTGCTTCTCGTTACCACAAGCGGTAGCGCTCCATTAAAGGTGGCGGTTGCTTGGGACTGTAGTAAACACATGATGCGTGCAGTTCCTTCATAAATCTGAAGAGAAATGGAAGCGTTTGTTTCTTCTTATCTGGATGGAATACATAGTTTTTGCCTCATCAGAGTCCTAGCAATATTTACTATTTGTCTTTGTACTTTTACTTGTCCGCCGAAACAGAGCTAGCCATCTAAATAATACAAATTGTTTCAATATCAGTATTTTTAATCATATTAGAAATTTCAGTGAAATGATGTTCCGTACATTTCAGTAAATGAGAAAACAATTCGTATTCTTTGTAGTTAGTCGAAAAATCATGAAACCGATGATTTTATTGCCTGCTGGTGTCGTGTCTGATATCTGTTAAGGAAATTTGTTATTCACCCCTTTTGTACTGTGACATGCTCATTACTTCATGCTCCTATCAGAATGGATACGTAAGTGCATTTTAACAATGATGGAAACGTTAAAAAAGTATAGTGCATATAGTCTGAAGTTTCACCAAGTCCACGATACAAATATTAACAGGAAGCTGCATACGATTGATTAATAGATGAGCAAAGGCTTATTTATTTTTCAGTCGAATAATTATCTGCATTTTCGTTTCTTTATGATTCTAACCAAACTCTACCAGACACTGCGTAAACTATAATTTTGGCTTATCCAGTTGCGAAATTTGAGTATAATAAGCAATCCGTTCGTTTGCAATGGATACTATATGAAAATCCTTCTCGTTGAAGAATTGGTGTGTGGATGTCATGCGATTATAGTGAAACTGCTGTGAATGACCGTTGGACCACTGGGGTACAGTCGGCTGGGCAGACACAAAGAACTGGACGCTATTTCTGTCAGGCCGTCAAAGTGTCGCTCCTACAGCAACAGACGCCGACTGCGCGTCACCAGAATAGGCTGCCCACTGCAACACCACAGTGCGACTACTGGACCAGGGGCTAATGCGTAAGGGAGTGTTTGAAGCACTGCTATGCTGCGGTATGAAAATATTTCCACCCTCCTGATACTTGTGTTGCATAAGAATCAAGTGGTCGTAATAAAAATAGAGTATCACGAGAGACATGCATCAGTTAAAAAGGGTGTAAGACAAGGTTGTAGTCTGTTTCCATTAACACTCAACTTGTATGTAGGGGAAGCAATAAAGGAAGTAAAATAAAAATTTGAATTTAGCAGAAATGTTCACGCAGAAAAATCAGTATGCTACGATTTACTGATGACATTGTCTTATTAACAGAACAGACTGAGGATATTGAGAACTTACTGAATGACATGAACAAAAATACTGAAGGAAGATTTTGGAATAAATCTGATGATATCAAACGAGGTCACAGATACATAGTGATCTCACTATTTGCGAGAAGTTCTCAAATATGGTGGTGCATTGGACTCTCGAAGTTTTAACTTTACACAACTATAAGGCCTTCTGTAAACTGTCATAGCAAAAATGAAACCTGACATTAAACGGCAGCCGAGATATCATTTCAAAAGACGTGGTTAAGGGAAGAATCTGATGTCCACGCGACTGCAATGATTATTCCGCTGCACTCTGTGACGAACCACCCTTCACAGGACACGGGGATGTGCGGATATGCCCAGTTACAATCGATCCGGGCAGGCGAGGCTTTCAGCGCCTAAACAATCGGCGCTTAATTTTGTATGGAACCAATCGGTTTGAGAGCGCAGCCGGTAATGGGCCGCCAAACGACTCTCGCCATTTAAAAACGTCCACGATCCAGACGTCGGCTGCAGCTCGTCGTGTGAAACAGGGGATGACAAATAAAGAGCAGACCCAATCACTAGCAAATTTGCATTTAAAAGATTATAACTTAAATGCAATTTTACAACTAAAGGATGTAGGGAACCATCCCAGCATTCGCTTAGAGTGGTTGAGGAAAACCACGGAAAACCTCAACCAGGATGGCCGAACGAGGTTTGACCCTCGTCCTCCCGAATGATAGGTAGGAGGCCGAAAACGGCCTCCTCCCATCTCGGTGAATCATTACTACTGTTTCGACGTAAATTTATCTTATATTTTTAATGCGAGAAGCAACTCACATTTCGTTGACTGCGATTCACGTAAAACTACGACATTTCATATAGTTTTAAATACTGTGCAGCTCAGAATCACAGCCGTAAAATGAGGTTACACCTACACGAAACGTCGGGAAGTTGAAGAATAAAGAAAAATTTGTCATTTCTCCTGTTCGAAAGCAAATTTATTTTGCGAAAATCTAGGAAATTAAAAAAAAAAAATGCCTGCGAATTAGTTTCCTTTTTCGTTGAACGCCATACTGATAGGATTTCGATCAATGTACAGCAGTAAACCAGGGCATATTTCTTTTGACGTGACGTCGAGCACCTGAGAAATTAAGATAAAAGCATCCGCAAATTAATAACCAATAAGCAGTCGAAATGTATGCTGAAATTCGGACCGATGACATCGTATGATTCGGAATTAAAATGAAATTATTTGTAATTGAACCTCTGGTCGCTCCGTTGTTTGAATTACAGATTACACTATAGATATTCATAATACGGCAAAATTACTGAGTTAGCGACAGAGGAGGTTTGAGTAGAGGTAAGAAACTCTGCCACCATAGCATTAAAACCACTCGAAAAATATTGTTATTTAGTTAAAGTTGTACTTTTTAGCTATCTGCCCTCTCCAGCGGAGGCATAGATACAGGCTGATTTACCAGAGCTGTTTACTGACGATTTGTCAGATCTCTCATAGTCCAGGCTCTGATCCATCTGGTACCGGGTCTGAACTGTTGACAAACAGGGTAAATCTAGAAGTATTGCCCGTGGTACTCCGCAGAAAAGACACAGTTGCAATAATACTATTTTCTTTAATTAACAGAAAGTCCCAAAATGCCATCGGGTTCTTAATTTATTAATCAAGTTTGCCCGTATTATGACGAAGGAAGCTTTTCTTGATTTTTCTGAACAAGTAATTTTTCTTTCCGTACTCCAGACACTTTCGTGTCGCTGACCCTCCGACCAGCTGATGCCAGTGGACACCTCTCCGTCCACTATCCCGAGCCAGCTGAAGGCAGCGGCGAAACCAGCTTACCTTTTCAAACAAAATATTCTCACTCAGAATAACGCAACCTAAAGTCCACTTTATATGCGGTCGTCGATCACGTTGTTCTTTAGTGTGACCGCACCTCTCATCATCTGTCATTTAACTCATATCTGAGTCGAGACCACCGTTAGATTTATCGCTGCATTTGCGAGATTCTTGCTTATGGTTGACTGCAAATAAGAAAATCAAATGCTGTGGACGTGGTGTTACCCATATGTAGCAAATTTTCGGAAGGCGTTAGTTTCGTGATGCCTTCAGCAGTGTTAAGTTATTAGTTTTATTGGATGACTGTGATTGAGTGTGTGTGTGTCTGGAGTGTTCAGTTTAGTTTTATATTTGTGTTGTGGATGAGAATTGAAAGTAAGGAGATGGGGGATCGCTTCGCCGGTCCATTTTTGGACACTCAAAATGCCCCCATGTGTTTAGATTCAGCAACCCATAGTGGAGTCACAAAAGACAGTGTCATATACCCTCCTCACTATTTTTGGGACTTAATATACTGCACAAACATCTACTACTGTATTACTGTCCTAGCCACCTTACAGCGAGGCGGGATTCATAATCGGAATTGTGATATTAGCTCAGTGGTTAAGCGCTTGCTTTCAGAAGTTCGCTACTCCAGTTCCGGATTCAAATTCCGGTGGTCGCAGGAATATTTAAGAGTTTTTTTTATTTATTTTTTTATCATATAAGCTGCACCAAGTCGTTCCGTCGTTCTAATTTCTCGTTAAACTGTAGGTCCCCCATCAAAGGAACTGGTCGTCCCACCTCTGACACAATGGCTTAGTGTGCTTCCTTCGGGAGGATCCAGCCAACGTTCCGATTGTGGACTCACAGACCATTAAAGGAAAGAAATACCAAGGTGAAGAGCCGGAAGCAAACCCGAAAGTAAATAAAACCCTAAAGTTAAACGAATTAATTATATCAGATATGGGATGGTAAATGATATGAGTAGTGTAAATTTACCACAGAATAGCATAAAATTGAGCTTTTAATTCCTAACTCTGATAAGAAACAAAGTTTGAGTTAACATTTCTTTAGAGCAAAACACATTCTCTGAATAGTATAGGCCTATTACTTCGCTTAATTTGATGTACATCATATCTTGCCGATACAAGAGTGTTACAATTTTCCAGCTAGAAGCATTAACCTAAAGCACTGGGCCTCGAATTATACAATAGTGCGGAGGTTCGTAAACAGAAATTTACTTTCATTCCACACAGTGAACACATGTGAAAGAATACTGCAACATAGATATCAGAAGATCGAAAAGTAAATGAAAGTCCTAAAATCTGCGAATGAGTTGCTGTTAAATCATTTTTTCATAAAACGTTTATGTATAGCTTGTTTTCAATCCCCGATAGTCAGTTGTGTCAACATTCAGAAACAGACATTTATCTATTTCTTTCTACACCGCATTTCGGTATACTGAGGTGTTTTCATGTGCACAATTTTATGAGTATATTCTGTTTGCTGCTAATTAATTGTATCGTTAGGAGAATATATTTTCAGGAATACAGATAAGTATCTAATAACAATCACTATAGTTCATTTTTAAACAATTTACGAGTACTTGTCAGGTTGATGCCAAATAGAGTTAAAAGGGGGGAAAAAAAACTTGTCGATAGCGCCTCTTTGCTCGTCTCGATTGGTGGAGCGGCATAAATCGTACTCAGGTAAGCGTAAACACGGGAGGGTGAGGGAAATTATACGGGAAGCGAGCCAACTGGGATGACACAAACCCCTTCTATTTTCACCGAATGGAACGCAGAGATGAATCAGCCGCATCGAAGAAAACATTAAGGTCACGGTCCAAAGCACTAAACGTAATTTATTGTCGGATACGTCCAGAATCTGGAAACAAAATATGCTTTATACCCACACTATGTCTCTATACTGACGTTTCTACGTGCTAATTAGCTAGTTCGAAAACAGCGAAGTAAATGGTTTCTCTCAAGGCCGATCTTTAAGTCCTATCAACCTTGTTTGTTTGTAAAATATAAATTCCTTTGCGACTATTCTCCGTCTTTGAGTGTATGCCACTTGTTGGTCGTAATTACTGATCTTGAGGTGTTGTGAGCAATGGGGATGCTCCTCCGTGGATACAGCTGCTGGGAGCTACCTTGAGGGAGCCGTAGCGATATCATCGGCCCTTTGAGCCGACGGCGATAGCCCGGCCCTGCTCGGCGCCGGGGGCGGGGAAAGAAGCAGCAGACACTCGGCTCGCATCATTTCGCCGCCCGGGAGCAAACAGCGCCTTCTATCGTAACTGATGCCGTTCAGTCTCAAACCTAATTCTCACCCAACTTATTTAGAACTCAGTATCTCGATTATTCCCTTCATGGTACAATACAAGCGGTAATTTAAGCTTGATACTATTTCGGATTTCAATTATTTGTAGAATCTACGAATCGAAAATGAGAGGACGCAGGGTTTAGCCCCTTTCCGACCATACAGATTTCTGTTTTTGAAATTATTTCAGTTGAAATCCTTCAAAAAGCTGTGCCCAAATTCCTTTCACCCATTACTCTCCACTCTCTAATGACGAGACGTAAAGCCAAAAAATATGGCGGAATACAACATGACATGTCAGTCTATTGGTTACTTCCAACATAAAATTTGATTTTCCCTACGGCAACGTGAATTAGTAATGGCATTTCAAACTGGACATTGAAAAGGCGTATGACATCACAGAAACAGGGCGTGGGAAGTGAGTGAAGGATAGGTATGAGGGTATATCAAAGTGCGAATCAATAGGACCGGATGGTTTCAGCTGAAAACTAGACTATAAGGTAGGATTCTTTCTTCCCCGTTATTTATAGTGGTTATGATAAAATATAGAAGAAGGTGGTGCAGAGTGTTACAGACGGTAGAACGAAAGCAATATTACTTGCTGATGAACTGCTATTTAGGGGAGAAGATGAAAGAGGAGTGGATGTCTGGAACAACATATAGCATGACGTTCTCTGCAATAAAGTGTTAAGTAGGCCGAATTCCTTCCCGTTCTATGTCCCCAGTCCCAAAGAAGAGCAGGACATGCAGATTACTTGGAGGAAAACAAATAAAGTGGAATTATTCAAATATTTAGCTTGTGGTTTCTTCGGAAGTGCTGAGATGATACTTTTATTAAAATCATTTGGAATGAATCCTGTTTCGTACTACTTGCCGAAATAGTTAAGGTGAGGGAAAGGAAAAAAAAGAGGTGGTTATAGTTTAAATTACTACAGCTGATGCTTAAATAAAGCTTGTCAGCAAGTTTAGAAAAACTTATTGTGTACTAAACAATGCTAATTAACGTCTATTCCAGGATAAAAGTTTTAAATGTATGTTTACGCTATGAACAATTTCCATTAGACTTTTATTTTGCTGTTGCATGATTTGTTAAATATTTTTTTCAAAAAGATCCATACTGAGCTGTATGAAAAATAATGTTATTATCTCAAAAGTATATTTCAGTAACTCGAAATGTCGTACAGATCGTACATCGAAACACATGAACGAGTACACGGATCAGTACATACGTGCCGTATCGAAAATTAGCGGCTACACATGTTGTTGATAGGAATTTAAAACAACAGGTGGCAATACTATGCCAATTTTTAAATTATTTATGCTTGCAGCATTAGTAAACACTCTAGAGTTACTAATGTCTCAAAGTTGAGTAGATAATTCAGACACGTTTAGTTGTCTTTTTTATGTGATACTAATATAGTCCTTGATTTCATTCGTCTCTGGCCTTCTTTTCATCACATAAATATTAATTTTTAATTCTCTACGAAAGTTAGATATGTGATATATCCGACGATAAATCCGTATTTTGATACCAGTTCATTGTTAAAAATTTAAAAAGTAGGCCTATAATTTCGAGCAATAATATTTTCTATAGAAACGAAACAACAAACAAATACTCTCTATTATGAATGTTGATACAATCTCCGAAATATCGGAATTAAAATTTTACATAGGTATTGTAACAAGATTTATTTACACCTAAAGGGTAAGTAAATGAAACATTTACTAATTAAATACAGCTTAAAAAGAATTTTAGGAATTTAGTTATTGAAAACATATACAATTATAACAAATCAAACTGTGTAATTCAATGTGAATTTAAAATGTCTTCTTCCTCTTCACCACCAACATTTTGGGCTCCGCTTCCTTCGATGAGTTTTACTCATCGTTGGCATTGTCAAATCTGGAGCTATGGTTTTGCGGCCACGTGGCCTTGCTGACGCCAAACACTCTGAACCTACTGCCACAGGGAAGTGAAGTGTCACCATCAGCCACAGTGCACTGAAACACACTGGAGGGTATGCGTGCCTAGAATACACCCGGCCAGCCCTTGCAGTGTAGGGACTAGCGCGCTGGCTTCGCATTGCAAGGGCCGACGATTCGAGTCCGGCCTCGGGCATGGGTGGTTTTAATTAAGTGTTGTGTTCGTCTTGTACTGTCCTCACTATAGCGTCCACAATATCATAATTAAAGCCTGATACAACAGTTGGTACAAGAACAGACAGGAGCTGGCTAAATGGTTGCAAAGACCGAAGGCCATAAAAATTCTCTACTAATTTTTCGTGTTGCTTTTGGAACTTCCATCACAAAGACTGCTTACATGAAGATCTGTTCTTTACGTAAATGGAGCAATCCATGACATGCGAATTGCACAAATCAATAACAAACAAATATTTCCGATGCTTCTTTGTTTGTCGCATAAGTCATCAGTTGTGAATGAAAATTGAAATATATGATCGTTTGCTTCAAAAATGCAAGTTAATGGGCTGACATATTACCAAATGAAAAGGGAAAAATCTTGGGACGACAACAGAGAGAACTCAACGTTTTCGTAATCATACTTAGTGTCTAATGTTTGGCTTTTTGTTTCTATTATATGATTTTAGTATTTATTGTAGTTTTTAATAACTTTCCTCGGTAAAATTGTTAACAGTAACATTAATTTCAGGGACATTGTTTTCAGTTAACATCCTTGAGATATGATTATCAAGATAATCGTGTTTCTGGTTCCAATAACGCGTTATTAGACCGCTATAATTTGCAGTAATTTGAAATGCTGACATTTGGCACGTCTGCAAACAAAACGAATTAAGCTAGTTGAATGTTGCTAATTTTTTGCTGACAGCATTACCAACACTGCAGTCTGTGTGCAATGAAGTCACGTCTTTCCGTATCGCTTAAAAGAACAGACGTCAGAATAGCTTTCGTTAGAACTTGTGTTGACGATGACCATACTGTGAGACTAACATAGAATTCAAAACCACTAAATGTGAGCTATTTAGTTCGTATCTCAAATGATATGAACAGAAAGGTTCCAGAATTTTTATAGGAAGTTCGATTATATATTTTTACGTGTATGTTCTGAATTATTTGTAAACTGTGAAGAATCAAAACAAACACTGAGTAATTATATGATGATTATTAATTACCTTTGTCACAAGTTACATGGAATCCATGATTGTGAATATGATGAGCTGATGAAGGTATGTTAAGTACAAGTTATCTGGACAGAATATACATACATATCTATAAAATTGGTGCTTTATCTGTACGTTAGCACGATTATCTTGTTACCTCTATAGAAATCCAGTTCATGACTGATAAATGCAAATAATGTACCAAATAACTATTTTCTCTGTCTGTCGGCCTTTCTGTTTGTTTATACGGACATCATTGTTCTCTGGCAGGATTCATTTTGGATTCGAGGTGCAAACGTTCTTACATAAGATAATAGCAGTAAGTTGGCGACGGAAGTAAATAAGCACATCTGTCTTAATGTGGCAAGTCGCCCCGTATTCTAAGATGTTCATGACAGTCGGTATCGAGTGGTATTGCTCAACATTCCAGGGATATACACCGTAGTGAGTACCTCCATTGTCATAAACTCTGTTGAAAATATTTTGGTTTTTTAGAAGTGAGAGAGGCTGATAACTTTAACAAAGATAATGGCCATCGGTTATGTCAAGCTTTTAAATGTGCACTGATAACAAACTACTACGTGGAAGCGTAAGTAACGTCTTCGAGACGTTTTGTAGTATAACTAGTAACCGAATGGCGAATGGCTTTGTACTGTAAACAGTTTGTAAACAGTTGTGTAAGTAGAGTCATAAACGATTTAAACACACCCAGGGCACATGAAGAAAATCCAGTGATTGGGGCGGAAGTTGTAATTTTGGTAGGAGTAAAGTCGGATTGGAGAGTCCGTTACATTCTCTATAACCCCCCTTTCACTTAAATTAATTGCAATTCCCCATTACCGAATGGTTTACTATGGAAATTTCTAAATCCCGTACGCAGATCACAGCAAAGAGTTGGTAACGCTACGTATTTCTCCTAGTGACAGCTGTACGTTGCCTGTTGTAGAGCAAAGAAATCTAGAGTCATATTCATGCATGCTGCTGACGGTGAAACCGAAAACGTCGTGCACCAAGAACCTCTCTAACAAACATTCAACCAGCAGCCGTAGTGCTTGGTCCTCGCATGTGAGTGAACACAGGTTCAAATCTCCATCCGGACATTCAGATTTCGGTTTTTCATAGTTTCCAGAAATTAAGCGTATGCCGGGATGATTCCTTGAAAAGGCCAAGAACGAATTCCTCGACGTTGTTATGTATATATATAAAGAGCCATGACCCAAAAATGGTAATGTGCTGGTCAAATTGCTCGCAAAAAGTTATGACAGATGAACTACAGCAGTACTGTATTGTAACCAAGGAACCAAAAAGAGCAATAGGAAGATCCCCGGGATCACTGGAATAGAGACATACGTCGAGTTACAGGCGTGACTGGAAGAGAGTTGCTCAAGATCGATAAGCCTGGAAGGAACTACAACAAAACTATGTAGAATTAAATTATAAAACATTGCTCATCTGGCCAGAAGAGGCTACATCCTGAAACAAGGATTGATAAATCTGTAAAAATAAATAAATAAATGAAATAAATATATATCCAACTTTTAATATGTTCTTATTTTATTTATTAAATTTTTTCATTATTTGCTAACAAACAATATGAACTTAACCGGTTGTCTAAGGCGAATTTTTTTATTTAACACACACCTAAAACCATCTCATCTAGGAAGGCAAGGAAAGGCAGAAGACAAAGACCAAAGTCAATAAAACTAGTTGAATCATGAGAGAAAGGTGGCTTAAAATGGTTATTGTCATTGAGCAATTCATAACCGAGGAAATTTTGGGTACTACTTTCACGCCAAAAGAGAAATTTTTAAAATGGGTAAAAAATAAAACAACATTTGAGTAATAGTATTCTGCACATAAAAGAGGACTACTACTACAACGGTAGGGATGTATTTGCAACTAATTCCTTTGGAGATGTGACTGAAACGTAGCTGTAAAATTATAAAGTAGTGGGATATGGATGTTACTGTGGTGTAGCTGTGAAGTTATAAAGTAGTGAGATATGAATGTTACTGTGGTTTCGCAGCGCCTTGACACTGTTCGTCTCCCACGGCCGAGTTTAAATTTACCTTCCCGACCAGGGGACCTGACTTCCTGACACTGCATTCTTCGCTGAGTTGAACACCAGCACAAAGTAGAGCTTTCTACACTGGTTTCGCATGCACTACGATTATCTGTCGGGTCATTGTTTCTGTGTTTTATAACAAAATCTATTGACCATCAAAGCACAAGAAAAAGAACATCTTAGTTCAGCCTTGAACAAATGCGTTTGGACACGGCTGACATAAATAAGATATCGTTAATTAATAAGCCAGAAAATATTAAATTTTTCCAGCAGGCTGATACTTTAATAGAATACAACCACTCATCCAGTAAAACATTCTCTGGTTTTTAATCGGTCGCTATGATTTCAAACCATCGCTGCTTCATAGTATGGGGTGGTTATAGTTGCAATGGACTATTGACGAAAGATATTTTCTGAAGACATAAAAGCGAAGCTTGTTACTCAAGCCGAAGGTTGGTTGGACCCTTCCGAAGGAAGTATACTTAGCCTGGAATTGGAGATAAACTAACATAATCCGGTAATCCTACAGAATAAATGGGACCTACAGTTTGACGTGGAATCCGAACCACGGAAGCGTTCTGGCGTACTTCACATTACACAGAAACCTGTGCCAGAGGTGAAGATCGGGTTAAGAGCCTTCGAAAATCCCCGCCGAAACAGGGATTCAAACCGTACACTTTTCTATCTCCAGTAATACGTCTGATGCCCTAAGCCACCAGGCCGCTCTCGCTGAAGACAAAATAAATATAAATGCTTATACCTCTCATTCTATAAAGTTCAATCTCACGGGAAGTAATTCGCCCACACGAAATAGCTCAAATATTTCATAGACTTAAGAAAAAAGATTAAATTCGCCAAAATATAAGTAGATGACAATGAAATTAGGAAAATTTTGCCGATGTCATTAACAATATTTATTTTACAACCTGCGTGATCAAATTCACAATTACATTGAACAATTAAAATTTTTATCTGCAGTGGAATATGTCATAGCTTACTGGTCGCTTCGAAATATTCAATGATAAATCGATTAAGAGGAGTGCAATGGTAGCTTTCATTTTTAATGAGTCTATTTCACCCAGTTTGCAGATAGAGAACATGCGCACAGCTACAAAAATGAACACTTATTCATATTCATAAATCAGAGTTTTGGTGATAAGCATTTTGCCCTCTACAGTAACAGATTTTCAAAGGGTTATGGTATTAAACTTCAATGCAGGAGCAAAATAGCGCAACAGGGATTTTCCGCCCGATTACAGAAATAATGATCAATCTGCCTCTCATAAAGCAGCTCATGTAATGTGTCTGTGTTCTAACTTTGTGCGTATCTCAAACATGGGAAATCGATCGTCAAATATCAGCTAAACAGCGCATTTGCCATTTATCAGCTGCGGTAGCTATGGCTTAAAGGCATGTTAACAACGCGGCTGGGGGACCCAGAATGCCAAACACCATCCACAAATACTCCACAGAACTCAACACAATATCGCAAGAGAAATAGAGGTCGCAGCTCAAGGAATTTAGATCCTTAAACACGGTATTGGTCATCTAAAAGATTAAGAGACTTGAAAGTTCTGAAATTGTTCTTTCGCACAATTCATGGCCTCCATTTCTATAAGTCTCCATTTTCATAATCCTTAGCAGTACATCATCAGCCTCAAAATTAATTTGACGATATTCGTTCTAAGACGTGTTTAATATCACCACTATAGTAATAACAAACGTTCTCAATACAAACTCGCAGTTCTACAAGATACTGAAACACATAGAAACTTTTCTTATATCTTTTTACATGAATTTCTTATTTTACAGTTCGTATAGCAGCTAAGGAAGGAAGATTTTGGACTGAGTATAAATCAAAGCAAGACAAAAGTGATGAAATATAGCAGAAATGATACCGATCACAGTAGATTAAATATAAAAATAGTATCGGATGCAATACGAGAAGTACAGGTAAGTGAATTCTGCTACTTGGGAAGCAAAATTAAAACCGATGGCAGAAACAAGAATGATGTTAAAAGCAGAATAGCACTAGCAAACAGAACCTTCATGAAAAAGAGAAATCTATTATTTTAAAACATTGATCTAGGAATTAGAAATAACTTTTTACTACTCTATGTGTGGAGCACAACACTTTATGGTGGCGAAACATGGGCGTTAGGAATACCAGAAATAAATAAAATTGAAGCATTTGAAATGTGGTGCTACAGAAGAATGCTGAAAATTAAGTGGACAGACAAATTACGAAATGAACGAGTTTTGGAAATGATGGGTGAGGTAAGAAGTTTGCGGAAGAGGCTTACAGAAAGAAGAGATGGGCTGGTAGGTCATATTTTGATACATGCTGGATTGCTGAATTTGTTAGTAGATGGAACACTCGAAGGTATAACAGTAGAGGAAGACAGAGATTAGAATATATGAAGCAGATAATTGAGGAAGTGGGTTGTGAGAGATATGTGGACATGAAGAAGTTAGCACAAGATAGGAAGGGATGAAGGTTTGCATCAAACCAGCGAAAGGCTGATGACAGCAAAAAAATAAAAATAAAAATGCAACTAATGTATAAGTTTTCTTACAGATGATCGATTCTTGCTTTCAGTTCTGGATTCGACCATTAATGGTCCGTAATTCGGTTACCATGTTAAACAATAACTACACATTACGTTGCAGGGTCAAGTTAAAACCATCTGAAAAGTGTCAAATCAATTCTGCCGATGATTCACCTGAATAATCCTTGCGTGACTGCCGGACCCATAATAGCGTAACCATATTTATTTATTCAATTAATATTCGTACTTATTTACGCGTATACGACGAAAAATACGCGACAAAGAAAAGTTAAAACGCAATGGATCCTCTATAAAGCTTCTAAAGGTATCGGTACGAAATAAAAAGAGATAAATATTTTGGACGTATCAGAATGGCATTATAATTAGCTGCATCATAAAGGTAACGTGATAAACTCCAGTATTTATTTAAAGTTATTAAGATGTTATTTTTACACGTTTTCTGTTTAAGAGATTATTTCTTGCTGTGAGTAATTACACTTGTATCAAAAATTACCGATTTTTATACAATCCGTAAGGTGCTCTTGCATTTCGGGAGGATGCGGATTCAATTCCTGTTCTGCCATACTGATTTAGGTTTTTTTTTAACTGCTTAACGTCTCTTAACAGCGAGGTCTTTAGAGACGGTAGGTTTTCTTGATTCCCCGAAATCACTCTAGGCAAACATCTTATCGACCATTCTGTAGAGGCTCCATTTATTTTGTCATTGACCAACCGTAAACCCCAAGTACAAAAAGATAGTCATTAAGGTAGCGCATACATGATTCCCAAATAATTAGGTTATGTATAGAACTTGCGAACACCTTGGCGTGATGGATATGAGAGATATTATTTCGTTGGATTTCTCCCTCGGCAGCTTTTGTCTGTCAATCTGTCAACTGGCCTTCGTTTCTGGAATAACTCCAACCAGAGACGTTATTACAAAATCGAGGTTACGTGAAGTTCTATTTAGCTAAGCAACTGCAAAGAAACTATACATTTTGTTTAAATTAACATAATAATTATCAGCTGCTTTTTGTTCATTTATGACTATTTCATTCCATATAGATATTTTCGTTACATTACGTATCCATAAATATCTATTATTGTGGGTTATTTTTTTATTACGTATTACTTGCTTTTATCGTTATGTGCGTTTTCGCTGTAGCTGGGTCATTGCCTTATAACGTGCATTTCTTCATTGTTGTTTTTTTTATTTCTTTACTGTGATTTTCCTTCATTTATAAACGTAATATTAATATTAGTTTTAATCATGGTCCCTGCCGTAATTCGCGATAAAAGTTGATCTATCCTAGAGCCATCACTACATCCAAAACATGATCACGTGCTTGCACTAATTAATTTAATTGCGATGGAGTACACGTTCCGCTGGCAATTTCCCTACTCACCCAATTTTTCCCTTTCTTTTTCCTACCTACTTTTGCCCTATACTAATTTCAGCTTTAAATTCTATCAGCGTTTTTGGTAAATTATTCATCAACTCTCTTGGTAATTTATTCCAGTTCCTGACCCCCTTACCTACGAAAGAAAATCTCAGCATACCCTTATGCCTGAAATCAATTGTCCGTTTTCCCTTCCACGTACCGCTCTTGATTGCTCCACCAATATTTTCCCCCGCCTCATCACCAAAATACGCCTTCTACACTCCCATGACTCACCTCAAATAACTGCAGCTTACTACTGTTGTTGTGTAATCTGAATATAAAGACAACTAAGCTCCTCTACAATAACAATCCTAGCTCATAGAAACGATATTTCCCTCCCATGCAACGATAGGGTGTATTAGTTTCTGTTCATGGTGTGGCAGCTCACACACTATCGCTGTTCGCGGGGTATCTTCTCGTCCAATTGAAAGCCGCAGCGAGGGAGCGCCGCCAGAGCCATCTGCAGCCTGGCTAGCGCGCCATCTATTATTACTTGTCCGGCGGCCACTCCACAAAGGCTCATCGATTTCGGATTCCGGTTTGCATATTTCACGGACCGCCGACTAGAAATATTGCATTTACCTTCATGTTCCCATCAAATTTTCACGCCTACCGGACCAGACGTAATCGAACCACGACGCATTTGTGATACGGTATAGTAACTACCTCAGGTAAATTCTCTCTACAAAGAGATTTTCCCAACGTTTTCCGTTCACTTTAGGCTGTAGACAGATTTCCAACGAACTACTGTAAAGGAAAGAAATTTATCGCATATCTGGGTAGTAATACAGTCAACTTCCGAGACACACAGTTTTATTGAGTGTTTAAATTACTAGCTGTTGAGCTTTTAAAATAAATGTGCGCTCAAGCATAAAATTGAACAATCCAGCTAGTAAAATGGTATTATCTGGACACAATAGTAGATATAAAAGCTATTAAACAAATTTATGTTGCCTTATGGCCTCATTGAAAATTTTGATGGAATTAAAAAAAAAAAAATGGGACGTCCTTGCCTACGTTATGGGTAAGAAGGAAGGCTTTGCACGAGGTGAAGGAAAACTACGTGTTGGGCAGGGATTCGATCCATGGGCCAGGAATATTTCATACAATCACTTTTTTATAAACAAGTTCTTTATAACAAATTAATAAAGTAACTAAAATAAATTAAATATTACTATTCAGTCAATTAATTATCTTCTGCTCTGACTCGAAGGCAGCTTGTTCCAACCAGGAAGGTGGTCTTCTTAGTATTAATACGCATCGGAATTACTTTTGTCATCTATTGAAAGCAATTAGCCATCACGTAACGCATTTTTTAATCCGTCTTAGGCAATAACTTAAGCTATAGTGGTACCAAACATTATTTATCGACACAGAAAATGTCCTCCATAAACACTCATTTCAAAAGTTCTGCCGTGGTCATAATGGTCTGAGTTGTAAACATGAGATTCCTGTTACGTTTTCTACGCAAGTCTAATGGAATTCTTACCAATGAACATCATTTTGTTACGGTTTCGGCATGACAATGTAAACTATAGGCAGTGAGTAAACTTGTTGTTAACCTCAGATTACGTAATGCACGTAATCCTGTAGAAATGGCTTTTTCTTAATTTGTTATTATCTAATCAGTATAACTGGCTGTTATACAACAACTGGCAATTATTTTGGTTTTCGGATATTTGCTCCGGAAACAGTATGTTCTTAACAGTGAAAATGTTTAAGGAAGTTCTGTTTATAGGAGTTAATTTATCCTTCGCCCAACTCCGGATGCCGCACGTTTGGCAGCATAATAAAGCTTGTCCTACAGTATACGGTAAATTGCGTCTGATGGACCACGGAGAGTTACAAAGACGGACTGCATCGGGTTTGCTGTCATTACCTACTGTTCTACTCACTATTCCGAACTATATTGCTAAGCATAACGAGTGGTTGTACACATTCACTCGAATAATTTTCCTGTCTTCCTGGTGTAAAAGCCTCATGATGAAGTTGCGAACAATTCCATGTAACACATGATACACTTTACTAGAAATCTTTTTGCGTCTATGTCTGTACCAACCATGCAATAGTAATCTATGAAACAAAAATCTCTCTGTGAATCTGACATTTAGTAAACGTTGTGAGTTTTACCCGGCGTATGGCTGACAAGAATTCTTCTCGGGTATTCTGCCGGATAAGTTCTTCTGCCCACAACGTTTCGGCAGCAACCTCCATTGCCTTCATCAGGAGAGATGTCATAGCGGCGGAATACCAGAGAAGAATTTTTGTAATTGTAGTAAACGCTTGCACTAGTCCTCTCCGGCAGGTGCGGAAAAAATTTGATGGAAATCCTGAGGAACCTTAGAATCTGTTCCACACAACCTAAAAATTTCCCACGTCAAGTCGTAACTGAAAATACGCGTTAGTCAAACAACAAAAAAAGTCAAGCAGTAACAATTAGCTAATTTTCTCTAATCAAACAACTAACAGAAATCAGTGTTATTAGTTCCGGCAGCAGAAGCAGAAGTGAACATTGCATGACTTCCTCTTACTTCAGGTACCCGCATATTTCTCCATTACATCCCACACAAACTTTTCTGGACGGCCAATAAGCACTTCGATTCAAAAAAATAATGTGTTAATTTTTTATTATTATTACTGCTACCCAAAATGTGGGTTCCACATAGCATTACCAATGGGCAGACCAAAGTTTTGTAACTTAATTCCCTCATTTCTCTCCAAGAAATGAAAGATTTTGAAACCTGTTGGTACCCACTGAGTTACATTATCTTAAAATGATAACTGTAACCTAAGGCTGCTGTCGCGAATAATTTGAAAACTGATACCATTTTCTAGTTACGACTTAGAGGCTATCAGAACCTAATACACCGGGTTTTAATTATTATTTTAGATATGGCACCGAAAATCCTGAATATCTCTAACCAGCTTGTAACGGAGTTTCCCGAACTTGACTTCCATCTCTGTCTTGTCCGCTAAACATATCGGGAAAAGGAAAAGCATTTTTCAGTTTTAAAAGCCAACCTCTGATTAAATTTACATAGTATAAAAATTCATTACACTCTAGATTTTACGATAACAATAATGTACAGTAAATGATTTATAATGTATTTCCGATAAGCCGCATACAAAACATCGAACTGATGAGTGTCTGCAAAACAGGAGAAAAAGTGTCTCCTCCTTTACAAACTTGTGAATTAATAGGTATGGAAATCATCTCACATATTTTTCTTGAGTTGTCATCTGAGACTCGCAGCAAGAAAATTAGCACAAGCATCGTTGTTTTTCTGGTCGTTCAATGGCAGCTACTGAAAAACCGCGATTTCTAACGTACGGTGCGGGCTTTTTCAGGTTTTAATATCACATCTAAGGGAAAATCCTAATGCCATGGAGAAAATAGAGTGGGTTTGTATGGGATGACACAGTCAGCACCGTTAACGGTATGATCTGTCCTAGGCCGACGTTATGTCTGCGGTGTGTTGAGGGGAGACTTATGTGCCGCAGAGTGGCTTGTGGGCGTGGCGGGATGTCTACGTTTAAGGGGTGGAAAAAAATCTGGACTGCAGGGAGCCGAGCACAGAACACCATCTATCTTCCGTGTGACAACTCGCAATGTAACTGCTTTGTGATGCAGAGGATGGCCCGGTGCCATATTAAGTGTTACAAAAACCGCCACAGGGTCTTGGGCGGGAACATAAATGCTGTATCCTTTTGCATACCGCGCATGAAACTTGTCCTACGCCGTAGGAAAACATTGGGCCTCATATGTTGCATACAAATTACCCAAAATCACGCGGCAGTCGAATTAAACGTATTTGTACTGCACTTAAAAGTACATAAAAATAATAACTTAATCCACAACCCGGTTGATTGGAAGCTTCTGAAGGAAGCATACTAAGCCATTGTGTCAGAGTAGGACGTCCAGGTCTTTTCCTCTGGCACCTACAGTTTAACGCAGAAATCGTTTTTTTTTTTTTTTTTTTTTTTTTTTTTTTTTTTTTTTTTTTTTTTTTTTTGTAACTGCTTTACGTCTCTTTTTAACATCGAGGTCTTTAGAGACGAGAAAGGATGGGGGCAAGGAATGGGAAGGAATTCGGCCATGGCCTTTTTGAAGGAAGCATCCCGGCATTCGCCTGGAGTGATTTGGGGAAACCATGGAAAACCCAAATCTGGATGCCCGGACGGGGATTCGAACCGCCGTCCTCCCGAATGCGAGGCGCAGAAATCGAACGACGGTACGTCTTGGCGTAGCTCAAATGATCAGACACAAATCTAATAAATTACTGCACCCATATTTTTAATCGCCACAGCACCGAGGGTGGTGGGTGAACGGTTATCGTTCTGGCCTAGCATTCGGGAGGACGCGGGTTCGAATCCCCGTCCGGGCATCCAGATTTGGGTTTTCCATGGTTTCCCCAAATCACTCCAGGCGAATGCCTGGATGCTTCCTTCAAAAAGGCCATGGCCGAATTCCTTCTCGTTCGTGTCCCCAGTCCCATCCCGCCTCTAATTACCTTAGCCGTCTACGAGGCGTAAAGCCATAAGAAAATAAATTTTAAAAAAAGCCACAGCAACGCACAGGACGCTCTTGAATGATACGTCGTGTCTTTTACTTAACAATTTCAATAGCAATGCAAATATGCAATCCTTTCGCACTGAAAAAATGTAAAATTTTGGGTCCTCTTATTATTATATAAGTTATAACGAATTTTTATGGTCCATTCTATACAATATTTCTCATTTATATGATATTTTATAACTTTTCCCATTAGTCTCCTACCGACACACCCAAAAGATCGCAATCCGCAAGTTTTTATTTTTGACATTAATCTGACTTCATCTAATTTTTAAAAAAAAATATTTATGGCTTTACGCCTCGTCGACGTCGAGGTCATTAGAGGCGGGATGGGACTGGGGTCAAGTAACGGGAAGGAATTCGGCCATGCCCTTTTGAAGGAACCATCCCGGCATTCACTTGTGGTAAAAACCCAAATCTGGATGCCCGGGCGGGGATTCGAACCGCCGTCCTCCCGAATTCGAGGCCAGAGCGTTAACCGCCCACCCACCACGCTCGGTGACTTCTTCTAAGGTTTCATCTTCAAACATAGTGTTAATGCTGCACTGATTTCACTACAACGATCATGCCTGATCATTTTTACACCAAATATACAGTTTTATTCTTTTAAAAAACTTTATGTCATGATCAGTAGCGTAGATGGCTAAAAGTTTGGTCCACCTGCATAGTGTTGACGGTTGGAGTCCGGCCGAGGGCGTTGGTATTTAATAGTTGTGAGTGTTAATATCATGCCCGTCTACGGTTTATGCAATCAGCTGTAAACAATATATATATATGCAAACTGGAGAAACCTAAAGCACGGATGATTCCTAATCACACTTGAACTGGCTGTGTGGCCTAATAAGCCGAAAACAATTAAAAAAATTAAAAAAAGAGACAGAGTTTTTTTCATGTTCGTTCATAGCTATTTTTTAATTAAACTTTTCATTATTCTATTAAATTATTGAGTTGATGGTTTACTATCAGAAATTAGGTTGTTTGCAGATGAAATAATGCTATATAACAGGATCAATACGGTAGAGCACTGTGAACAGCTGCAGGGTGGTCTGGACAGGATATCCAGCTGGGTTGGTAAACATGGGATGAAGATAAATGCAAAGATTAGTCAGCTTATTAGATACACAGATAAAAAAAACTAAAGGTTGATTCAGATTATAAAGTGGGGAAAGAATTTCTTGTTTCGAAGACTTTAAATTTAAATTTATGGGCATAACATTTGATAACAAGCTCAACTGGGAAGCATACATTGGGCAGGTAGTAGGAAAAGATTTCAAAATCCTTCACTTGTTGGAGAGAGTGATGTGGGGATGAACGAGAGAAGTAAAGGAACTGGGTTAAAAAAATAACTTTGGTCAGACCATTGCTTGAACATGAGACCCACGTTTTGGGTATCGAATACAGGAGTTGGAGGGGGTGCAAAGAAGGGCTGCTATATTTGTCTCGGGAAATTACTGCGTAACAGAATCAGCAACTGATACGACAAAAATGCTAGAATGGGATTCATTGGAAGACAGGAGTAAGGTGAAGAGAGTCATGGGAGTGTTCAAGGCGCATATTGGTGATGAGGCGTGGAAAAGTATTGGTGTAAGAATTAAAAATAATGAAGGAAGCGAAGAGATTACCAAAAGCTGGCACTCAACTTCAGGCACAATGGTGTGGGAAGATTTTATTTCGTAGGTAAGGAGGCAGGGATTGGAATAAGTTACCAAGGGGAATGATGAATAATTTATCAAACACGTTGAAACAATTGGAAGTTGAAATCTGTAGAGGGAAAATATAGGTGGATACAGGAAAGGGGGGGGGGGAATGGGTGTGTAGGGAATTTGCCACCGAAGCGTTAAATTAAATTACACACTGCGAGACATGTAAGCTGGAAATAACAGAAAAGTTAATAAACATTAGATGTGAGTAGAGGAACTTTCTGGGTGGCCGAAATGACAGATCTTAGAGCGTATGAAATACAGAAAGGTGGCTATTACAAACAGATTTGGCTTGATGAGTGATTCGCGTGCGGCTGTGTAAAATACGACTTGCCATTGCAGCGCCCATGTATTCTACGTTATGACCTTTGCCCTTCATTAACGCAACCAATAATCTAGTATCATATAGTGTACACTAAAGGGACAATATTGTATGGTAAACAGTGAGAAATTCATTTGAAGCATAAATCATTCTTTGTAAAGTAAAATTATTAACGTTGTGATTTTTATCTCTTATATTTGTTAGTTAATTAGGTTTTTTTAACTTAATTAATGAGTGTTTATCTGGGACGTTGGCAATAGCCATTGCATATGTCACTATATTTTCAGTATGTACAGGCAGTATAATGTAATAAAAGGTACATTCCTAACTTTTAATACAATTTCTTTTAATATATATAATTATTGAATTGTTATTTTGATTGATATAAATAACTATATGTCGTTATAAAATAGGCCTAATTTAAGAGCGGTGAATTGTTTCCCATAACCGGCAATCATTTTCAAATTTGGAGAGTATTTATTTTGGGGGGAGGGTAATTCTGCCCTGAGCGGATCGTCGAGCTCAGAATTTGCCTCGAAACAGTTCGAAGTAGTTAGAATTAACTTTCGTAATATTATGTTAGTTGTGTTTTCTTTATTCTTCCTCGGTTAGTAGAAAAATGGAATAGAAAGGATTTACCGGGCGAGTAAACTTAAAATCCGATAGGAGTAGCTTTCGTTAAAGCTCTCCGGCCATCCTGATCTGGGTTTTCCATGGTTTTCCCAGATCACTCCACGCGAATGCTGGGATGGTTCCTCACAATAGCCCATGGGTGCCTTCTGCCATATCCCGTATATCCCTTCCAAACTACAGTAATACCCTTTCGGATAGGTGCAATGCACCCTCTACCACACACTTTTAGTGAATCGCAGAGTAATAGTAATAGTAATAGTAATACGTAATTCGTAACCGATGAATTCATTGGTCAGAACCTCTAATTTTGTGACAAGCCAGGGGCCATTGATTACCAGAATAAAAAAAACACGGTCATAAACGTGATTTTCAGAATCACGTCAGTGATATCAAAAATCTGTTGCACCATCCTGATCTTCCTGTTACATGAAACCTGAAGCCAATGGTTTATCGTTTAACTTATTTTTATTTGTTCAAATTAAATTTGATATAACGAATTCGCTACCTGAATGTTCCAGTAATTCTATCCAGTATTAGCATATTCCCTTCTGAAGCATATATTTGGTTAGTACCTACGTTTTTGCTTTATTCCGTTATGTCTGTTCCTTTTTGTTTATCTACTTTTTGGTGGTACACTAATCGAAAAACAGTTTCATTATCGACTTGGTCCCACACACTATGTTTTAACACCACCCGGTTTGCAGTCAAGTGATTTTGGTAAACGTAGCAATAATGCTTTAGAAATTCAAATTGTGTTAGTATATATATCTGGTGAGTGTATTGTACTGAAATGGTTATACTAAGGAAAAAGTTAATTCAGATAAAGTTCTTAATTTTTAAGTTTCATTTATTCTGGCTCTATTTCTATAATACAGTTTCATGCGTAATTTTATTCTATTTTTCACATAACGTCGGCTAAACTTAGTAAGCGTGTCTTTGCGTAATATTTCGCAATAAACGCAAATTAATTTTGCCTGATTCTAAAAAAAGAACCTCTGAGGTACGATTTATTTCCAGTTCTATAAGGTGCAAAAAGTTGCAGAAAAGAGTATAAATTATGTAAAATGAAAGTTACTGGTTCTGTTTTACATCAATGGTTAAAGCTATTGTTGTTGCCGTTCTTACGTTTTAATACTTACAGAAATATTTGTAAAACCAAATTTATATTTACATTAAATTTTATTGAAAGTGTAAACAGTCAGTTATGTACAAAACATTCGCGTCCCCTTCCGCAACTGCAATGTATTCCGAGCTAAATTAGGAAGTTTATAAGCGGATCCATTTCCACCAACATGAGCAGCTGGAACGAGGTATTCTGCGTAAACAGTGGCCTGCTTTGAATTCAGCAGCTTCGCTTATCAGATTAGTCGCCAGCGAGAAGAAGGCTGACGAGCCAAGATTAACGACAACTGAGGCGGAATAATTTATTTTAAGCAGGCATCTGCATGCAAGAAAATATGACGCAGAATTAACAAAAGAAAATCTATAATATCGGCAGATGGGAATATCGCGTGCACTTAGTTTCCAGGCGTAAAGACTTAGAAAAAAAAACTGCCGAGATTATTAGGTGAAATGATTTCCAATAAAATCACTAAGCAGTGGTCGGTCACCGAGCTGGGTTTCAAATAAATAGTCTGAATCAAGTATTTAGTGTTACAAACTCTGCGCCTTTTAATGTTATACGAATTTTTTATTTATTTCCTTCCTTTTCGTTTGCGATTGCAATCCCCTCATTTGATTCTTTTAAATAGTGAGCAGGACCTTGTGTATTATTATTTATAAAAACTTTTTCTGGTGACTTTCGGTTCCCCAGTAACGTGCCTTGACCAACTGAGTCACTAGACGGCTCTAAAAGAAATGATAAGAACACTCAGTTCGTTTTGTAATTGATATTGTATGTTGATACCATGTAACGGATGGTTACGTTACGATTTAAAGCTGGTAAATGTGCAACACATGTAATCTCAGAGTTGGGTTTCTGTTAATTCAGTTCTGTTAGACGAAACCCGGGCCTGAGATGTGTGCCACGTCGTGAGCTGTCATGTCCACTCTCCCCGCTTGCTGGGCCAGGCTGCATCTCGCGGGCTCAGGAATGCAGCGCCGCGCGGGAGACTATTTTGGACTCGGCTGAGGGCCGATGCCCGCTGCCCGCTCGCGACTCCAGCAGCCTGCCCACTCCACAACTCAATAAGCTGAGCATCGCGACGGATTCGGGGAGGTTTCTAAACTGGACGGTCGCAACATGACGTCTTAGAGCGAGATTTGTCATCCACAGAAGTTCAATAGGGACTCCATATTACGTCGTTTCCCCAAATCACTCCAGGCGAATGGAGGAATACTCCCTTCAAAAGACCATGGCCGAATTCCTTCCCGTTCCTTACCTCCCCCCCCCCCTTCCCACCTCTAATGATCTCGTCGTCGATGAGGCTTAAAACCATAACCAAAAAAATCATACTAGGCCCACTTCTTCCCTGATTATGTTAACAGGCATTTGAGATTGTTCGTTGATGATGCAGTTATCTGTTAGAAGTAAAGCTTTCTGCTGATTTGTTAGAGATTCTGCGCAATCTCGTCGTTATTTAATCATGGTGCGATAAATGGGAGTAAGTGAAATGTAATGCGCATAACGAATAAAAAGAAACCATTAGTCCACGAATACCAAGTAAACAGTTCATTTCTTTGGAATTCCGAATTCTATAAGTACATGGGTGAAAGATTGCAAATCAGTATGAAATTGAAACAACACACAACATCGGTCATTGGAAAAGTTAGTTCTAGACTGTGATTTATAGGTCGAATTTTCCAGAATTTTAATGTATCCGTGAGGGAAACAACGAGGAAACAGCTTTTACATTCTCATGTGGAGAATGTTTAGTGCTTTTATTGATCCGCATCGCAAGGGATTAATGAAAAATATTGAGAATTATAGAGAAGAGCCGCGCGATTTGTGACCGATTGGCGCAGAATTGATAATCATATTGGGTTGGGATTCTCTGCTAGACAGACGATGTAATTTCCGCATGAAATGTGGACAACTTCTGTAATTTAGGAATGCAGCGAAATACTTCTCCTACCAACGTCTAATGGTTGCAATCACGGGATAGATAAGATCATGAAAATAGGGTGCCGTAGTGATACCTGCAAGAACTCTTTCTTCCGTCGTGCCCTTAGGGACCAGAATTAAGAGTAGTTTCCGTGGAAAGTACCATCTTTCCCACCTAGTTTACCGTTAATTGGAGATTACATGTAGACAAAAATTTCATCATCGTGAAAGAATTCAAAAATTTCTGAAGAACAGTTGTACAATATCGAACAATGTAAGCCCAAAAGAAGTGACGACAGCATTAAATGTTGAATCTAGACGTTGAGTGCAGGTACAAACAAAACAAATGTGCCGTCAACATATGTAGAAAATTTTTAATAATCTGTGTCCTGTTTAGTTAGTTCCTGTAACAATAGTCTGTGACAAATACAGCACCGTATAAATTATCTGCACAATTCAACTTTATACTCTGAGAAATTAAATAAAGCAAATAGTTTGCTAACTACCTACTGTGCACCAAAGCACAAAAGCTTCAAATTTATTAGTTTCATCTACTCACTTGAAGTTCCAAGGCAATAATTGCTGTGTAAAATCGACGCAGAACGTGAACGAAAAGTGAGAACAAGGCCTGTTTGATGGTAGCAGGGCTTGTTGTGGCCCGACCCGCCGGTCGACGCCAACGAAGCGAAACGTCCCGAGCAGGCAGGCGCGCGGCCACATCAAACGGCGCAGCTCGGCCAGGCGCCGAAGTTACACTCCTCTCCACAGATACTAATGAGAGTACACGCCGCTCACGGTCAGAAGCTTTCTAGAACACACTAACTTGTGAACACGATGAATACACTTTAAAATTCGCAATAATAAATTAGCTGAGGAAGAAAACATGTTTTTTAAATATTTTTTTTATTTGTAACTGCTTTACGTCTCTTTTTAACATCGAGGTCTTTAGAGACGGGAAAGGATCGGGGGGCAAGGATGGGGGCAAGGAATGGGAAGGAATTCGGCCATGGCCTTTTTTGAAGGAAGCATCCCGGCATTTGCATGGAGTGATTTGGGGAAACCATGGAAAACCCAAATCTGGATGCCCGGACGGGGATTCGAACCGCCGTCCTCCCGAATGCGAGGCGATAACGATAACCGTTACACCGCCCTGCTTGGTCGAAAACATGTTAAACGAACAGATAGTTATAAAACTACGACACAGCGGTCCATAGCTTTTCACAAACTTTATGGGGTTTAATATAGAATCATCTATAAGTATACAGATGAATGTATGTATGTTTGTTTGTTTGTTAGTTTGTTTGTTCTTCATACAAATCCACAGTTTTCATTAGATCTCGATGAAACTTTGCACACTTATCCTTTGAAACAAGGAGAAAAATACTGTGTACATTTGGTTGAAAACTTATCTATATAAATAACATATGTTGTCTCATAACTTCGAAATACGGCGATAGACAGACACGTTGGATATGGACGTCTCCGTACCGTGTTTCCGTGTAGTTTCCGGTGTTGTTTGGGACCAATCCTTCGTTACAAACAACTTTCTATATTCAATTTTGGCAAAAAAAAATTCTTAATCCACGCGTACGAAGTCGCGGGTACGAGCTAGTATCCTATAATTGTAATAATTGAATAGATGTACAACTGTAGCTGTGTTGACATATTACTCGTTTACCCCACATTAAACAAAAAGTCTAACTTAGTCCACAACCCGGAGGTTGGTTGGATCCTCCCGAGGGAGGCGTAATAAGTCATTGTGTCAGAGGTAGGACGGTCAGTTCCTTTCCTCTGGGACGTACAGTTTAAGATGGAATCCGAATCACGGAATGACCTGGCGTTCCTCATATGATCCAACGCAATCCTTGAAAATTCCTGCATCCACCGGGATTTGAACCTGGGACCGGAACAGCGAACTTTTAAAAGCAAGCGCCTTAACCACTTTTTTTTGTGAGCTACCAGATCGCTCTACCCTACATTACCCTGCCGTTATATAATAAATGTTTGTCTAAAATAAACGGAATGGTTTATAAATTGCAATTAAGTAGGATTGATTCCTATATTTGTGGGATTTTGTTCTGTTTATTGAGGGGAACTGTTTTGAATATTTGCTTCTAACTTTGTAAGTGTATTAAATTAATTTGTAAATCCAACATTTTAACAAAGAACATAACTTTATATTATGCCAACTACCATATTTTAGCTTTTTTTTTATACGTGGGATCTGTTTATTTTGTTCAAAGCTCATATTCCCGCTGTCGAAGTGATAGAAGAAGCAACAAATGTTCGGTAATATGAAACAAGCTTCCAAACAGAAGACATAGAAAGTGGGAAAGAAAGGTACAAGTGTCATTCGAACCCTAAGGTTCCATACTCTAACGACCTTTACAGATGTCTCTTATTTGATACTTTAGACGACATTAGCTTTCCGTAGTTAATGCTTGCATATTTCCAAGGTAGGAAATAGACTTCTCTCCACAGGGGTGCGCCAAGTTTCCGCTTGAATCGACAGTGCAATCGTTAAATTTCAATAAATTTTATAATAATTAGTATCTACTACATCCATTAGAAATCAATGCATCCTAAATTAAAGCAATGTGAATACAATAGTAGCTTTAATATACGGCAAAGTAGCTACGAGTAAAATTTTTCTTTCCTTGGTTTGCAACTTAAAAGTTATATTAGATATACATATTTTAGTATGGTCGATTTTGGGAACAAATTTCTAGAGTTTTTGAAACAGACCTAACAAAAAAGTATAAAACCGACAATTTTGACGCCTGCTCATGTCCTTATTTTCTGATAGAAAATAAAAATGGAAAAGTGTCTAAGTTCTTTGCTTGACGGGCTCTAAACGGCTATACTCTTGAAATGAAATTGTATTTTGTTCGATATAGTTTCGATAAGTACTAAAGAGCTTGGGACACAGAGAATGGATGATAACAGAGAATAGCAATTGGAAGTAATATTCGTAAAAAGAGGATCTTGCTGTGGGTGTGTTAAGTAAATCGCTTAACAAAGGTCAGCCGTAATACACCACTTTCGAGCAAATATCAATGTCGAAATTGTTAGATATCACTTACAAGAAAAGATTTTTTTCAAAGAAGAACTCCCAGTGTGTAATTTAATCAATACTATTTGCAACGTACCATATTTAGAAAGTTTCAACGTCTACTACAAGTGTGTAAAAAGATGAATGGATCATTGTGGAAAGTCTCAGACCATTCAATTCTGACAAGAGCACAAGTATCGAAATTCTGCTATAGCAAACAACAGAAAGAGCTGACTTTCATTACTGATCGCAACTTTTCATTCCATCTCAGAAAATGTCCTGCAGTCAACAAGATTGGATACTCAAGTATGTTATGCTAAGTTTACGCTGAAATACTGTAACTAAGTTCCAAATCTGTATCTGGTTTTTATTGGCATCGAATGTATAAACCTGCGTAAAGAAGATATGTATGAGCGGTGAAGGTGACGCACCCGAAGCGACGGTGACTGGGCCCAGCGAGCGCGGGTGTAGTATTTTTACCGGCTGGTCCAGTTTCCAGTGAATAATCGAGGGCGCTCGCTTTGAACAATCGCGGTCGTTGGTCCGTAAACGCGGTTTAATCCGGTGACTGCTAATTAAAGCACCCTACGAGACTTGATCGCCTACACGCTCAGCGCACCGGAAACGGACACATAAGCTGTCTCGCCGTGATAATACGCCTTACTGTAGCAGCACGTGTAGAACATTTGTGTCATGTTACATAGAACGCAAGAATTTTTTCTTTAAATTTTGGTAGTACGTAAGTATATTACAGAAATTAAAGTTTAGTTATAAACTCAAGAGAAGTCGTTAATCGAATTTATAAACAATAATTTAAAAAATACTCACTAAGCTACTAATGTCGTAAGGGACAGTGAAATCGATTATTTTTGGAAGAAGATTATAATTATCTGTAAATTGAATGATGTGTAAATATTTGTTTTGACAAAAATTTTCTTTGAAGCGTGGAGTTAAGATCATTGAGAACACCAAAGATAATAAGTTGGTACGTGGAGTGCATGGAGGAAGGAATATATGGAGACGACTTAAGGGACCTACACCACGCACTGGAGTGAAACCTGGTGAGAGAATTCGGGTGGGGAGGCAGCCATATTGCTTGGCCGTAGAAACACGGGGAATATGCTCAAAAACCTCAAGGGAACCATACGACAACCGTGGCACCGCAATTTGATGATGGATTATTATACAACTCGACGAGACAGACCAAAATTAAGAATAAATTTTTTTGATATCCTGTTTAGTTCTGGAGATATACTGTCTCTAAAGTGAGGTGCTTTGGGTTGAAATTCGGAAGAAACATTTCCCCAAGGTCAAATTTGGTGTTAGATCCTTATGTAACATGACGAGAAAAATCGAAAATAAAGAATAAAAATTTTAGAAATCTCGCTTAGTTCTCGAGATATACTGTCTCAAAAGTAAGGTATTTTAGGTTGAAATTCAGAAGAAAACTATCCCCAAAGTCAAATTTGACAATAGATTCTTATGTAACACGACGAGAGAAATTGAAAGTAAACATATAAATTTTCGATATCTCGTTTAGTTCTCGAGATAAGCTGTCTCCAAAATTCAAAAGCTTAAATGGGAGTAGTATACATTGTGATACGCGATGCACGTTGTGTCTCTAACATGGTGCTTATGAAATTACTTACAACTGATAATAAATTGTTTGTCTCTTCTGGTAAAGGCTGCATTTCAACCTACCCACATTTCCATTAATACTGTAGACACACCTAAACACATGAAATGCATCGAGAACTAAATTTCGGGTAACAACAACGTTTGCTTCATACGTTTCATAGTTCGCACAGCAAAAATTATCACAATTAATTTCATCGTACACTTTCAGTGTAAACTGAACTGGACTAAAGCATGCAGAATACCATATTCATTGTATCGCGATGTAAACTTGACCCGCTTAAATTAGACTTCCAACACTTGTTTACAATAAGGCTAGCCTATTATGTGTAAAGTAGTAACACAGTAACATATGCTACAATACACAAACAAATATTTGAGAAAGACATTATCCTGCTGAGAGCAATGAATACATTTATAACGATAGGCCCTAATGTTTCAGTTACCTACCAGACACTTCAAGAACAATAATGACAATGAAACGTTATTCCTGGTTGTTACCTATCTTGTCTGTTTGTGCAACCATATGCAACACAACTTGGCATTATAGAAAACTTTAGAATATTAGAAAATGAAATATTCTCAGCAGCAGACACAGTGCAAACAGCCCAATGTTTTGGGGTTATTCCTATGGTCGCCGCGCATGCACAGTAGGAGACAAGTTTTTATATGAGGTTTCACAGATTTAGCGTTATTTCGTCTCCATATATTCCATCCTCCATGGTCTAGTGCCGCAATAGAGAGGAGTATCTTTGGAGGAGTGGACAAAGCAGTAGTCTATTATTACGTGACATGTAGTGCAGAAAAACAGTAATTGACGAGCTGAGTTTTGAACCTAAAGCGTTCATGTTAATAAAATGAAATTGTGTGATCATCGAGGCAACCTGTAACTGAGTGAAAAATAAAAGAAGATTTGTATAATCTCAGTAAGATATCAAGTATAAATGGTACGTAGAATATTATAAGTGAGCTGTTGGAGACGATGTACTACTAACGTATGGCACATAGCACACGTTAAGATGAGAACAACCAAAAATCTTACATGATGGAGTCACCATGAATACTGCACATGGTTCTGATCTGTTCAATGGCCTCATATTTGTCAGGCAAGTCCTTGCATTCGACCCGTTTGGCTATGATGGACACGGTATTGTGTAATGTGTAGTATTTCCGTCCTAGACCGTATTACGGTTTTTCAGGTGTTTCTCCGTAGTTACGAAGATTGCCTGTCTCAAAAAATACAAACAGATTAACGCAAAACATATTTTAACAACACACAAACGGCAACTACACATCCATTTGTCATTAATCCTCTATTAGGCAATGCAGTATGTTGGTAATATATAAGAAACGTATAGTGTTAAATGGTACCTACTGGTTAAAAGTGAAACTTTTTTTGCTTAAATGCATTCTTTTTATTTACTAACAGGATCTACAAAGTTTAAGTTGTACACAAAATTCGATAACAGCGTTTATTTGTTTTTAACTATAAGAACAATATAATATTTGAGATATTAATTTTGTTGTCGTCATGACACTTCTTGGTTTCAGAAGAATTAAATAATGTTGATTATTATTTACAGAGCTCTACATTTACACGCTGCAATTTACAAAACTGTGGGGGAGGGGGAGGGGGCAGTGGGTGGTTTGCACCAAAATTAACTTAGTGCATTCTAGTCGCGAAGAAAGAATTCATATAAGCACCCGTACAATCTTGTCTCTCCTACCATTACGACCCTAATAGCTTGGTGGAAGAAGTATTTCAGTGGACTCGTAAATGAAAGATGTTCACACGTTTATCAATCATTTCAAACGAAACCCACATCGTCTGTCTGTTAGACAATCGCACATCAATATATGTACGTATGAATTCTGTGACTCTATCGTAAGATTGTGGCAAACAGTCACGAATCGAGCGGCTCTTCTCTATACTTTCTCTACACTGTCAGTCAATCCGTTGTGACACGGATCACAAACGGCACAACAATAGTGCAAATGTGGACGCACGAGAGTTATGTAAGAGGCATGAGCGTTAGAATTCTTCAAAATTCTACCTATGAATCGCAGCCTAGAATTAGCTTTATCTACAGGTGAAGTTATTTGAAGGACTTATTTCTTATTTTTTCTTACTGTTGTGTCTAAATACTTCAAAGGAATAAACCATGTCAGTAACTGAACTGTTCACTGTATTCTCCTGAACAAACGGATTCATTTTGTTACTTATGTCCACTTCGTTGCATTTTTTGCGATTTAATGTAAGTTGTTTGGGAGGTTCTAATCACTGTCAGGCCATCCAGATTTGGGTTTTCCATGTTTTCCCCAAATCACTCCAGGCGGATGCCGGGTTGATTCCTTCAAAAGGCCACAGCTGAATTCCGTCCCGTTCCTTGCCGCCAGTCTTTCCACACCTTTAATGATCTCGAGATCGAAGAGGCATCAAGTCACAAGGAAAACAAAATAAGTTGCCATTGATCGCACCATGTCGAAATTACGTCCAGATTGAGTTGAATTTTTAAGTTGACTGTGTCTGTGTAATTTTTTGGTTAGCGACCAAAATTTAGATCCCAGTTAAATGACAAAATCAAGTACAATTTCAGTTTCACGTTATTTTCAACGGCACTTTCAAGCTTCGTTCTGGATACTGGCAGTATGGCTACCGTCATCTGTTATTTGATTATTTACTCTTGAGTTTGTATCCATTTCTCGTAACTATTGTTCTGACACGTACTGTCCTTGTGTGTCGTTATGACACTAGGTAACTTCGCTTCACTCAATACGCGACTGTGTCATGTAGCTATTCTATTACCGCGTATAAAGACCCACTGCCTGATAGCTAAGAACATGGTACATGGCCTTAGGAAAGCGCAAACTGAAAAAGAAAAAACTGAAACAAAATCGTTGGAAAATTTCTGAAAAAAAACTATTAATTTCGGAATATTTATTTCAGAAATATTACAGACGTCTGATGGTGTATTATTATTATTTTTATTTTTCCTCTTCGTTTCTGCCATCTATGGACTACGACTACGCAACTTCATTTTCTGTTCTGAGTTTCCTTCCTCCGTGCCAATACTCTTTCATTCTCCGGCTGACTCTTGCTTTTTCTTCCACTGAAAATTCCCTCCTTTTCCTGATTGGTTTTTCTTCAGTCAGATCATTTATCTCCGCAGTTTTTCATCTGAATACTTTCCTGTCTTGGATGTCTTCCATGCTGATCCCACATCTTTTCAGATCCTGATGGACCTCCTTCACCGATGGAACTTGAGTTTTCCCGTTCCATTGAAAGTTGAGTATTTTCTTTGCCATTCTTTCTGGTTCCGTTCTCTTAATATGTAAAGCTAATCTCCTTTTCTTAATTGTGTTTGATACCTTTTAAAACTTCTCGTATAATTCTTGGTTCGAAATCAAACGGAAATTAAATACGCTTCCTGTCAATTTTTTTGGTCCCAAGACTTTCCTTAGAAAGTTTCTTTCTTTCTTTTCTATTTCCGTTAATCTCTTTCTGGCTAGTGTTTCTGCTGCGTATAAACATTCTGGCTTCACTATTGTTATTATTATATTACCTTGAATTGAAACTACTGAAGTATTTCTCACAACACCTTTTACGTTATGAAATGGTTTCCCCAAATCACTCCAGGTGAATGCCGGGATGTTTCCTTCAAAAGGCCATGGCCGAATTCCTTCCCATTCCTTGCCCCTATCCTTTCCCGTCTCTAAAGACCACGTTGTTAAAAAGGGACGTTAAACTGTTAAAAAAAACCATTATGAAAAGTGGTAGCAGAATCGAATTAATGGTTTTATCTACTCTCCTTTCGAACAGCATTTTACATAGATGAAATTTTCTAGGCTAGTTTCCTGAGAAAATTTCATCTGTATACAACGCCGAGAAAGCAGCCACTCTTATATAGCATAATACTTGTTTTGTAATTTTCTATCGTATGTATTTACCGCGTCATTCAGCTAATTATTTCTTTGAACAGCATCGCCAATGGCTTGAAACATGTGCACTAGAAAAGCAGCGACTCGTTTCAGAGTCTGTGCAGATGGCGATACGGCTAGATCCGGCTAGGAGCAGGATGCGGCGAGCTGGCGGGACAGTTTGTAGCTCCACGTGGAAAACATCTCAAAACGACCTTCAGCTTGGCCCGCTTCCAGCCGCCGTCTGCTCCGGCAGGTAAAATCCAAGGGCATTATCCAGACCATCTCCACCACTGCTATACTCTGACCTTCCGCAGAATTACATCTCTAGCCCGAGTCGGTTAACAGCGAGACACTAAAACCGCGCCGTACCAACAAGCATTCAAGTTTGTATGTTCACTGCCTCCGCTTTGGCTGATAATATCAGATCCTCTTCAGATTGTAAACGCTTAAAATAGACAACAATAATTATCCACCTAATACACCAGATTTTCAGTTAACGCTTAGTGGGTCAGCAACAACATTGAATTTACCAAATAGAAGGAATTAAAGAGTAATAATAACAACCGTAGACGAGAACGTGACATCATGAATCTCACAGGCAGAGTATTATTTTGTCTATTGATTGAACCGTTAATAAGTAATGCAACTATTCTTTGCTGCACGCGTTTCATCCCCCCCCCCCGCACCCCCTTGTGTGTTATTTGTCCTGCTTATAGCTTTACGCCTCGTCCAAGTCGACGTCACTGGAGGTGGGAATGACGAATTATCTACGTTATTGCTATGTAGTTTGACAGCCAGTTATTTCAGTGTTTTTTTTTTTATCATGTAAAACTGACTATCAAAATCACAATTATTTTATGATCTACAATCGTAAGTTGGGTTTCTAGAGGATTACGTAATTTTTTATAATAATATTAAAAAGGACTGAGGACTGTGAACAGCTAAGGAATGACCTCGCCGAGCAGGTCAACATGGAAGGAAGGTAAGTACCATAACGATTCATCATATTACAGAAACTGAATGGAAAATAAAACTTTTTATGATCATAAGCAGCAGGGAGAATTGCTTGTTGAATCTATAAAACGTAAATACTTGATATATCATTGAATAAAAAACTGCATTGGGGAGGTGATATGGAAATTGTAAATGTTCTGCTTCTGTTAGTTGATGTGCCAGGGAAGTGAGGGAAGTAGCATACAAAGCCTTACTGCTTGAATATAGTGGCGGCGAATGACAGACACGCCTTGGATGTCAAATACAGAGCTTCGAATGGTTGCGGATGAATTCTGTTTGCAGTAGTTAACACGTAACACACTCAATAGCTGTTATGATGAAGGAGCTCGGTGACGGGTTACCGACAGACAGGAGGGGGGTGGAGATGGTGCTGGTTATGCACTAAGCATACGATGGTTCAAGTGTTAATCAGTGTCCTGATCATGGAAACGAAATTGTACAGCATTTTATATAACGCTTTACTCTTTTCTAGACTCCCTGAAACCAATCTTCGTTTCATTTTGCTACAGCTGCTGAAAGCGAATGAGGTTTACATTTTAATATGAAATAAAGAAGATGTAAATTTGTGCTGTAATTAAATTTATACGCAAGAAAACCTACTCCGGTACAAGAAACAATTCTACCCGTTGGATGCCGAAACATTATACTGCCGGTCCTACGAACGGGAAGGGATTATGAGAGTATTGCTTCTTGATTTTCTGAAAAATCACAAAAGCATATTGTGCTAACCTGGTTAAAACTGCTCATGGTGGCTGTTAAGGAAAAAAAGGGGTAGACTGTCAAAAAAACGCGCCAATTATTCCAGACAGGGATCTTTGGCTGCAGTTTGTGAGTCTGAGTTTCAGTTAATTCGCACCATCTGGCCGCTTCACACTTCAACCTGTTCCCAAACCTTAAAAAATTTGTCTTGTATATATTAAAAGTCAGTTGATGACGTTATATGTGCTATCACCTCATTCGAACAATTTTGGACTCTAAACCTGGAATATTGGTGATGTGATCTGAACGTATAATGGGAAAGAGTTATGACTAGTAAATGGAATGTAAAACATTTTATAAAATAATAATACACATTTTATTAATCAAATTTTAACGCTTAGCATCTACGAGATTCATTTAAGACTTTTGAGGGACCGAGCGTGGTGGTGTAACGGTTAGCGTTCTGGCCTCGCATTCGGGAGGACGGCGGTTCGAATCCCCGTCCAGGCATCCAGATTTGGGTTTTCCATGGTTTCCCAAATCACTCCAGGCAAATGCCGGGATGCTTCTTTCAAAAAGGCCATGGCCGAATTCCATCCCATTCCTTGCCCCCCTTCCTTTCCCGTCTCTAAAGACCTCGTTGTTAAGAGAAGTTAAGCAGTTAAAAAAAAATAATCTTTTGAGGGAGTTAAATTCGAAAAAAATTGAGGTAAAAATGTCTCCGTACATTCGTCTAAGATCTGAAATTAGGGGGCCTCGCGCATCCTAGAGGGGCCCCGCACCTAGGCTAGATAGGCGACCTGTCTTAATCCGGCCCTGACTCACTTTCGCCCCCACAAATTTCAGCCTTACATTCTTTTAGCGTGTTAGTTCAATTATTCATCATTTCTATTGGTAAATTATTCCAATCGCTGACCCCCTTACCTGCGAAAGAAAATCTTCCTACACCCTTGTGCCCAAAATCGAGTGCCATACTTTTCCCTTCCTTGCACCTGTCTTAATTGTAGCTTCCCTCCACAGGAATTCGTTAGAATAGGACTGTGGACAATTGGCAAACTAGCCATAGTGAGTAATGATGTGAAACTGCTGATACACTGGGAAAAGTGTCATGTCAGCTGATAGAACCGAAATGGAAGTAATTAGTATTAGATACACTCGAAGAGGCGTGCGTTAGCGTACAACTCAATGGACCAATACGTTGGGATTTTTTTTGCTTTTGGCCTTGTCGACGTCGAGGTCATTAGAGGCGCGACAAGGAACTGGAAGGAATTCAGCGAAGGTGTTTTATAAAGGAAGAATCGAGGCATTCGTCTGGAGTGATTTGGGGAAACAACGGAACATCCTAATCTTGATGGCCGGACGAGGATTCGAACCTGTGTCCTCCCGAATGCGAGGCCAGAGCGTTAACCTCTCACCCACCACAATATCTTGGTGAGGTCAGTGCGCGGAGGTCCTGGTAAGCCGCCTCACACACTAACAGAGAGATATGCCACAATGAATTTAAATTGTTGCCGTATTGTTTTTATCGTGAGTTTGCAACATAGTTGTTCTGGCTTGGTGCCGGAGGAGAGGCTCACCCCTGGAGGCCCTCTCCCAGCTGGCGTGCATCCCGCCGCAGACTTTTACGAGTGGCAGAGCAAACAAGCACGGGGCACAGTCAGTACCTGAGCGCCCGAGCTATTCTCGACTGTGCAAAGCCGAGCCATTGCCAACCTGCACACTTCAAAAAGTCACCTCCAGTGCACGACCACTGTCGACGAGTAGATGTACGACCAGAACTGCGCATAATACTGTGACCAGACACAAAGCCTAGCGGACACGAAACAAAGTAAGTTGGATTTAACTTTATTACTAATTCTTCAGAGATATCTACGCGATGTAGAGCAAGTAAACCGGAATATGGACAGTACTGATTTCCTCCGCAATAAGAGAATAAGGAATTGGGTTACAAAACTTTGGTCAGACCATTACTTGAATATGATGGTGTAGTTTCTGACCCATATTTTGCATATCAGACACGGAAGTTGGAGGGTGTGCAAAGGAGAGCAGCTATGTTTGTTTGTGGAAATTATCGCAGGACCCACTATATAACTGAAATGATAAAGGTGCTGGATCGGTAGTCATTGGAAGACCGGAGTGCTGGTGTTGAACAAGGCGCATGTTGGTGACTGGGCTTGGAAGAATATTGGTCGGAAAATTAGGAGTAGTGCATGGAAGGGAAAAGATAACCATGGGCTCAAGCTGGTATTTTATTTTATGCATAAGGGAGTGGGAAAATTTTCTTTTGAGCGTAATGGTGTCAGGGATTGGTAAAAGTTACCTATTTAAATGATGAATATTTTACTAAAAACGCTGCAGGAATTTAAATTTAAAATTCATAAATCGCAAAAGTAGATAGGGGAGGAATTTTAAAACGGAAAGTATAAAAGATAACAATAATAATAAATACTAAAAAAGCAATTTTTCTGTAGAAACAACTAGAAATATGCAAACTGGGATATAGATTTCTTAGTTTGTAACCTCGCCGAATGTCAGAAATAAAGAGGATTGTAGCAATACACACAGTCGGCACAAAGCCCTGGAGACATAAAGCCGGCTGTGTCTCAATTGAGCGCGCCCTTATCGCTGGGCACTGGCCCTCGGCAGGACAATCCACAGCCAGCATACTGCTTATCTTTAGGGACAAGCACCGTGTCTGCTAATGGAAACCTACAGTCGCACCGTAACCAGACCAATTTCACTTAAACATATTAATTCAAACGCAGCTGTGCACGAAAGCCTACTGGAATTGTTGTTATTTCTGAAAATGAGAAATACGAGAAATGACGTGAGTTCACTCGTAATATTGCCAAACGAACATACAAAGCTTGGACAAGAAACAATACCAGCAATCTGAAATGAGTATGAAAGTAACAGAGAGTGAAAAATATTAAAAATAAGATTACGCTTTTAGTGTTCTGATGAAATAAGGTACAGAGTGACAACGTATTAATTGCATGCGTGTGGGATATGTTTGCGGTAAATTTTGTGTTCTGACTTATTCGCAACTAGAACCAATCTTAACTGATCTATAAAACGATTCATATCGAATTTATTTTTTTGGCTTATTACAGCTATACATATATATTTTTATAAAGATTACTTTTCAGTCAGATGAAAAGAGCTAACAGTTTAAAGACATGTTTTTGTGGCCTATATGAGCTATTAAGAACTGATCGTGTCTCTATGACATCCATTATGAGCTAAAATTTATTTTAATTTTTATTTAATACTAGCCTAGGTTCGAGAAGAAAAACCAAACACAAATGTCATCTAGGAAGTTTTCTCTCCCCTAATTATTTTCTCATCTTCGGGATTCCTCTAGCTCTGTGAAAGGTTTAATTTATGTTTTCCGAATAACATTGTTCACAAGACCTCCATCAATAACTTAATTATTCCTGACTTTTACAAAGATAAGCTCTAACAATGTTATTTCGTTTCAAGTCAAATGCTCATGTCCCGCTACTCTCTACTGCTAATTCTTTCAAAGGTATCAGTTCAAGTTTAACATTTCACAGAGGTAAAGGAATGACCGTAATAATCAAGCATTCTGAAAATACGATTTAATTAAATGACTGCCGCCAGTGAAAATGTTTCGCTGCCATGTGCTCCATTGTTTTCTTCATCTGATATGTAATTTTGAGGTGAAAATCTTCTACTACCACAGCGGGACTTAGATGGTTGTATCTGTAACTGTATCTGTAACAGGCTACGTCGGAATTTGAAGCAATTTTCAAACACACAATTTTACTCTATCAACTACCCTGCTGCTTTTGTGCGTTGTTGCAAAGATAATGCATATATCAGAATATTCAGAAAATTGAAAAAAAACCTCGAAGTAAAGTAAAATAACGTGTTAATTAGAAAAACCAACATGCACAACACAAAGTTAACAGCAATATTAAAAGAGTCCAAAACAAAAAAATTGAAGGACCGTTATCACGAACAACCAAAGTTTGGTCTGGTAGATTTTTGTAAAAATAAATCTGTAATGCCAAACATTTGAAATAATGGTAAAACGTAATCAAGTAGAAAAAAGTCTTCGATGGGTACCAAAAACCGCGTCCATTAGTGCTGGCATGACACGCTTTAACGGGAGTAGCCATTCAACCGACATCATTTTCCAGCTTTTCTAGCAGTACACATTCAGCATTTTTTTTTTTTTTTTTTTTTTAATACGGTTTTCAAGACGAAGACTCGGCAAACGAAACGGCATTATAGTTAGATAGTTGAGGTGTAATACTTCTCCCCTGTCCCCACTGAAGTCCTCTCTTTATGAACTTTGAAATTAGATCTGATTTACATTTCCTGCTCCAGCGCTTCAAAATACAGCATTAAAAGCCAATGTTGTTGGTGTAAAAGACATCTTAATTTTTGGAATTCAATAGGTCTTTTTATTTCATCATTTTTGCGGATTAATTCTGAGACTATGACTTTGATTGTTTATCCCGGGTCAAAACCGAGAATGTGTTAGTGACAAGTTCACTGTAACAATACTAGGCATCAATTACTTTTGTTCTACTAAACGTTATATTAATCTGTAATCAAAATCTTGCGCGTAAAATGCATCTTTGACTTTTTTTGTCCTCCAAAGGAAATTATAAGAAATGTATAAACGTGGCGACTGTACGAACATTTTAAAACTGTGATAATATTATTTAGTCATACTGTATACGTTTCCCTTGCTAAATTGGCAGTTTTTAAACTTCATAGATGTATTACTAATCTTATCTTCAATAGAAAATAATTATTTCACGACTTTCTTCAAATAATTACTTAATTCAAGTAATCTCGCATTAGGAATTGTGAACTTTTTTTTCGCCCTTGTCTTCTATCCAAGTCTTGGATGGCGATAATTTTCCAAGTCACCTGGAAACGAAATTGTTTACTTCAGTTTCTAAATACAAGCACGGAACAAAGTAAAGTAATTGGTGAATTATAAAAGGTGTCAAATGCGAAATGTCCCATTTTAGTGAAATAGTCCATGGATTTCCAGCTCTCAAATAGTTTTAAAAGATTTAAATCACATTTATTTATCTCCTAATTAATTTGCACCCAAATGTAACTGCTAATGAGCAGGTTTATTTTTGGAGCAGAGTTCTAAAAACCACAAATTAGATCGTTAAATTCGAAACCGTATGTTGTACTGGACGCGGTTGTCAGTGTTTAACAACAAAATCCGTTCGTTGTCCTGTGTGATAAAAACTCGTTCAGTTCTCTTTACATTTTAAATATAAAGATAAATAATCTTTATTTGTAAATTTCAAATACAGCATTGAAATCTTTTTCGATTTTTTTAAAATTAATCAGAGATTGGAACGGATATTTTAAAAATTGAATAGTGTTTAGAGTATTAATGTTTTTGTAAATATAAGTTGACGAGTTACATAATAAATAAACTGCGATTTACAAGAATGTTTCATATATAAACTCCTATCAAATATAATCCTACTCATACAAAATCCTATATGTTGCAGATATATGGCTAACAGTATGATATGTTATTTACTGCTAATGGGTGGAGTAAGAATTACCCGAAAAGGAGAATAACAATAGGAAAAAAAATCCTTCTTTCAAAATAAAACTCCTTTAATTTCAAACATGGATTTAGATTCCAGGATGAACTTCCTGAAACAGTATGTATGGAACACAGCACTTAATCGAGGTGAAGTCAGGAGTCATGGAATACCAAACAGAAGGAAAACTAAAGCATATGAAATGTGGTGCTATAGCAAGATGATGAAAACTAAGTTGGCATATAAAAAGCGACATCATCAATTTCTGGAAATGATGGGTCAGGATAAAAGTTTTTGGAGGAAGCTCACAATCAGAAGACAAAGAATGGGGAGCCACTTATTAAAACACAGGGGATTGTTAAATTTGTTAGTTTTGGGAACATTCGAAGAGAAGAATTGTAGATGGAGACAAAGATTTTTTTAAAAAAAAATAGATACTTGCAAACAAGATGCGATTGGTATGTGAAGATCAAGAGACAACCTTAGTGTATGAAGAGCTTGAGCATTAATCCAATTTAAAGATCTACTGCAATGGAAATAATACCTGTAACTCACAACGGTAAAAAAAAGTGTTACTCATACGTAATTTAAGGTCACACAAAAAAAAATTGAACAATTTTTTATTGTTTATCTATCGTTGATCGCATCAAAATAAAGTAGTAAACAATAAAATTACAAAACATAATTTAAAAAAAAAAAACACTTCTTTCTGCCACACACAAAACTTTTATTCTATATATGTTAGTACCTCTAGGCCTAGACCAAAAATGGCAAATCTTGATAAATTAAACGTTAAAAAGAATAACGTGAAAGTATAACGCGACAGTATAGACGATAAAATTTGTAACTAAACGTACTTTATGGTTAGAATGCCAAATACTTTAAAAATATTATTATGCTGACAATATTTCGGAACAAATCACGAAATTCTCCACAATGAAGAAGACCGCTCTAGAAACTTTGTCTTGAGGTTGATTAACAAAAGCCTTCATAAAAATTATGAGCACGAATATAATTTCACTTAAAAACGAAGTATAAAATAACCAATATATTAAAACCAGACTCTCATGGCGCAATATGTCTTGAAATAGGAAAACTATAACATTACATGCTTTCATTTAATATGATTTGAAACAAGGAACTACATAAATTCATTGCAATGATTCTTAAAAGATGAAATACATTTGTGTGCTAAATGTTAATATGGTCCAGTGTGATGCATTTAAACCATCCAATACTTGAAGTGCAGGAATGATTTCCATCCAAAAATTCCAGATAGTTCTGTGTTAGATCGCCAAAGATACTATTTGATAAGCTCGTCATTTGATGTTTTAAGAACAAGTATATAAATGACGCTAAAGCTATTTTGATAAATTAATGAGGCTTACTTGGAATTATCGAAAGATTGACAAAGTTTTTAAGTGGTCAAGTGGTACTACCTCTTACAGACTTCCAGCATACTAGCTAACAAAAATGTTGTCACGAATATTAAAACAGCTAGGAAAATAGTTACAACATGAAAGGAAACGGAATGATCTCACTAAATACGTAAGAATCTCTGACCTTTATGTAAATAGCCTGGGTCTCACACTAGCATTTTGGATTGGATCAGTGATTTTTGTTGACGAATTCAATGAGTAGGTAGCAATACAAATTTTTCTGTGTTGTCTGTCTTGAATAACCGAGCAATAAATATTTTGGCGGGTATGCTTATAGTCGATGTCTGTTCTTTACTGTAAATTAATTCTTTACACTACGGTGCAGAAAGAAAACCAACGTTTCGCGAGTATCCAGGAGGCCATGTGAAGAATTAACGGACTTAAGATGTTGTCTTAAAATCACTGGAGTGACTCCTATATCTTACTTCGTAAACAAAAATTAAGTTACTACGGCTGTTTGAAAGATTTGGGACTGGTTTCCAAAGTTGAGAGGCTTATGTAATGAGGATCAGGAGAAGGAGGTTCGGTGGAAAGCACGCTGTGGCAGCAGTGGCTGCTTACTGACTGACTTAGCAGAACTGAAATTAGTAATGGGGACGAATTTAACTAACACATATTCTAATGCACGAGGAAGTTCACGTGTTTTATTAAGGGGTGTAGTTATTTTTTTATTTTTTTTGCTATGAATTAGATCCGATGTAATCTCAAATATTATGAGGGTGGAAGAGGTGAACACACTAGTAGAACCTCAAAGCAGAAACCTGTGGTACATTTTTATTATTATTCCTAGAGACTAAGGCTCTCCTTCCAGACTTAATAAATGAGTGAATAATTATCTCGGTAGATTCTAAAATGAAGTTAAGTGAATTTTAGAGGTTTGTTCTCCAAGGTTCGATGGCGAACAATGTAACACTCGGTGGAGCCCCTGTTGGCCTCAATCAAATGATATTAGCAACATATAGATAAAAACTGAAGGTAATTCTCCTTTACTTATTATACATCTTAGCTATTTAAATGCCTAAAGTAATAGTGGTGACTAATAGTGTTGAGTTCCGGATAATTTTCAATGGATCCTGTGCCTCATATTAGAGGGCCCGCAAAACTAGGCCAAAGCTCTCGCTGCAGGGTTGTCCGGCAAGGCAGAGCCTAGCTATTCAATATACCTGCGGCTGCTTTCTCGGTGCCTGGAATTCAAAATGGCGGCCTAATGACGGAGTCCCCGTACGTCAATGGCAGGCAACGATTTTTGCTGCCGCCTGTCCTGTACTGCTATACACTTCCCGTCAGCTCGGACACAAACGTCCCGGAAACAAGAACTGCAGTCGGTATAGCCTCCACTAACTGACAACATAACGGAAGCGATTTTTCTTACGACATTTTCAAAAATAAATTCTAAGATGATTGAAAGACGAAAGAACTAATGATTGTAATAATTCTATAAAGGTCCAGTTCAACTTGAAATATCTATAATAGCTTTTTCAGCAAAGAATGTATTTAGTGAAGATATTTTTAGCTCTGTGTTATAGGAATTGTTTGTAAGAACTTTTTTTCAGTTGTATTCTTTTTAATTAAGATATATTATGTCCAATGATTCCTTGAAAAGTGAGCAGTTTGCACAAACTTGTGGACAGATTCCGGATCAACTGTGACAAAAAGCAAATAATATCATCGGGGCCAGTTCACATGAAGAATACCATAAGCTATCCCAAGACCTTCGCTTAATACCCTGTGGACTTTCAGTTAGAAAGATCTCAGGAAATTCGAGACAAATGAAAGAAGACTTGAATAGCTGGCCGTTATTCCAGTTTAAAGCGGAAGTAAGTACAAATAGAGTTTCGAATGGTGGGTCCCTACGTACGGGGAGAATCCTGAAAGCGAAAGCAGCGCCCCTCGAGGCAGTTTGCGGCGGGTGAGGTCGGGGTCGCCAGCGCGCCACTGTACCTGTCATGGCGGCCACTCGACCTAGGTCAGCTTTGCAGAAAAAGGATATGGATTGGTGATCATGCGCAGGCACCAGCTGCGCGGACGCGTGTGCTGGTCCAGGTAGCGCAGCGCGACGGGCACGAAGCCCGGGTACGGCTGCTCCTCCTCCTCCTCGTCCTCCTCCTCCTCGCCCTCCTCCTCCTCGTCGTCGTCGTCGTCCTCGTCGTCGTCGTCGTCGTCGAAGCGGCGGCGGCGGTCGGCCGGCTGCCGCCGCCGCCGCCCGCGCTCCTCGTCGCTGCTGGAGGACGAGGGCGCCGGGTCTGCCTCCAGGTCGGAGAGCTCCCCCACGTCGGAGCCCGACGACTCCGAGGGGGTCTGCGGGCGCCGCCGCAGCGACATGGCCGAGCAACAGGCGGCGCACCTCTAATCGATGCCGCTACGCTCTATCGGCACACCTAATCTAAACTCACTATCGTACGACTACTAATACAATTATTGCTACTTTTAGGTAGTTTTCGGCGGAGATGTCTTCTTCGGCGGCTCTTAATGGTCGATCAACTGTTCGATTGAAAGTCCTTATTGCATGTGAATGGCGTTTATACACAGAGTACGGCACACAGTTTGAGAATTACAACAATCTCGTAAAGTATACGAAGAACGCAGAAGTTTGCACTGTCTGCTTGTTCGACTAACATTTGTAAAAATATTTGATACTAGAAGCAACTTCCGATATATCCGTACACGAGTTCTAACTCTAATTTGTTGATGTCCATACTCCACTACTTGAGCTAAGCACTTTTATTAGAAACGTCACTACAGAGAGAGACTGTAGAAAAATAGATAGGTAGCATTCTATATGAGGCTACGCGGTGAGAGAGGGTTTGTTAAGACACTGGAGCGCCAGTCAGGCAGGCAGCGAGTGGATGAGACGCGGGCGGCGCTGCGCGCGGCGCGCTGCTAGGTGCCCGCTGCTGCGCTCATGCCGCGGTGCGCGACGTCGGCGTCGCGTGGCAACTGTCCGCCGCGCCGCGCCGGGGCGCCCGCCGTCTGCGCGGGTCAGGGACGCCCGCGCGCATGCGTCGCGACGCCCCGCCCCTCGCGGGCTCCCCGGCGGCGCCGGCGACGTCGCCGTCGATAAGTCCCTGCAACTTCCGGTAGGTCTCCGGCACCGGCCGAGGACGCACCGCGGATTTGGGTCACCAGCGGGCGCGCAGCTACAACACGGTGATTATCAGCGCACAACTAAAACCTGGAAACCAGACCCACTTTAAAGCGACGTCATCGTCTACTGACACTCTTCAGTACTGTTGTTACAGTAATTATTCTTGAATGTTTAAAACCGATTTCAGAGGTTAAAAATGGCTAGGTCACAACATGACAAAATCCATTCTAGCATTTTTTTTTTTCGGCTATCTCGATTTTTCTGTCGCAGCGACAAAAACTGCTAGTGCGTGTCTAGCCAGTTTTGCCTCTTCAGTACCAGAAAACGACGACGGTGGGTCCTAGGACCCAGCTGTGTGATTTGTGAAGAGACACGTTAGGAAACTCATACCACGAGTACCAGAGCAGGTGTAAGAAATAAAATATCACTTCGCCATGCAGCACCTGTCAGCAGCCACTTGGCATGAGCCTCCGACGGCCGGAAATAACCGTTTCTCACTACGGAACGGTTATGCAAGCACCAGTATGAGCGGTTTTGTATGAGCTACTGAGTGATTATGACCAGTCTTTCCATTGGTTTAATGCTATCTAATATCTCTTCCACGCAAGTCCTTTACAACTCCTCCAATAATCTCTAATGTTCATACATGCCTTAAAATGTGGTCCAGTCCTTTTGTTAAGTTATACTACAAACTCGTTTTTCTACCCATCGGTTCCAGAGCATATTCCGAGCCAGGTAATTGAGCGGTAACGCAAGGGCAAAGCATTCTAGAGCACACGGGTTCAAATCCCCGTATGGCCATATACATTTCGGTTTTCCACAGTTTCCCGAGATCTTCTCAGCGAATGTAGTGATGGTTCCTTCAAAACGCCATGGCCAAATTCCTTCCGTTTCCCTGCCCCTCTCCTAATCTTCTACTGCCTCTAATGACCAAAACACGAAGCAAAATGACATAAAACAGAACGTACTCTTTCCGCCCAGATATTCTTAATTTGCTTCATGCATGCATATTACAACGTTTCACCACCTTCAATTTTTCATCTTTCTGTTTAAAAGAAATAGTAAAATATATCAATATTAATCGTAGTGACGTAATATTCTTTCTCTTTCCAAGACTTTCCTGAAAGTAAACTAAACGTCATCTAGTATCTCTACCTCATTCCTTTCTGTCTTCTCGAAATTATTCCAGTGACCATTTTTTAAACACGTGTCTTTAAATTTATGGTTAAATACCTTTCTATGGAGAGGTGAGTATGAAGCTACGAGTATTATGAATATATTTCTGGATCCGTTCTGTTTTGTATGTTCTTTTAAGTGTCAGTTTTATTATTCTTTTAGATTTATTTTTAACCTAGAGATTTTAGCATTAAGAAATCAGTATTAATAATTCTACTGCATTGCTTGATTTTAAATATTCCGAAGTCTTCCCAGTTTTTGTTCACAAAGCTGAATATATTATCAAATTTCAATATTATTTTTTTTGCGTGTCTCTGCCATTCTAGTAGCTTTCCTTATACATCCTTAACTACCTTCCTTTAAAGTAGCAAGATAGTTCATATTATTTATATCAGTTGGTCCAATAATAAGCTTTTCTGACTGATAAATTGGTCTGGTATCTAATCTAAGCAGTAAATGTTATCCCTAATGAACACGGGGATGGATATTATTGCCTAGTTTTTGCTAATACAAATAAGAAGAAACCGAAGAGAACGGAGACTGGCACATTATTCAATAGATAAAAGAGATGATAATGTTGAGGGGGTAGAAAATAAAGTACCAGAAAATGAATTATTGTCAGGAAATTAGGAATAGGAAATCTTAAAAATGCCTATAGTAAATCACAGCAGATGCAACCTGAGGCCGACCTGTTTGAAGCAAATGGGTAGGAGATATCAAAGAAATAGATGAGAAACTAAAATTACACCAAGAATGGAAAGGCTTTAAGAGACTGGTAAAGAAATGAGACCAGAGCTTACAGACGAGATAAAATCTGGTATAAATAAGAAACTGTTATTTTCGGTTTTTCACAGATTGCAACATAAAAGTATAACAATTTAAGGTTAATTTTAGCATCGTCAATCACGATACTGTGTAGGAACGATCTTTTAGCTGAGTCTTTAAGTTCGAAATGAATTTTTATTATTTATATCTTTGTAGATATACCACCACTTAGGGACCGTGCACAAACTACGTGGCTCGGTCCAGGGGGGGGAGGGGTTGGCTGGAAGGCTACGCTGGGCTACGTGGGGGGAGATGGGGGGGGGGGGTTCCGAGCCAGGCCATGTAGCTTTCCTTTCATAACATTTTTCACAATTCAAATGAGGAACAGAACTCACAACAGCATGTGAATACGAGGGTGGTTTGAAAAGTTCTAGGAATGTATTAGAATTAAGTATCTTACCTCGGTGGAACTGCTTTTATTTTTCAACATAGTCTCCCTGTAGACTAATGCATTAGGTCCAGCGATGTTCCAATGCCTTGATCCCATCTCGAAAATGAGATTCCTCCAGGCCTGAAAAATACCTCTCCAATTCGGCTGTCAGTTCTTCCCTTGTAGAAAATCTCCGTCCACCGAGGAAATTTTTCAGCTTGGGGAATAGATGAAAGTCTGATGGTGCCATATCAGGTGAATAAGGTGGATGTGGCAACAATTCGTACCTCAGTTCATGAAGTTTTGTCATGGCAATAACACTTTTGTGCGGCGGAGCGTTGTCATGATGAAAGATGACGTTTTTCCTTGCCAAGCCAGGCCTTGTTTCGCGTATCCTTTCCTGTAATTGGTCTAGGAGGTTTGCATAGTATTGCCCCGTGATTGTTTGGACAGTAGGAAGATAATCTATCAGCAGAATGCCTTTTGCATCCCAGAAAACTGAGGCCATGACCTTTCCGGTCGAACGCACTGCCTTTGCTTTCTCTGGTGGTGGTGAATCAGCATGTTTCCACTGCTTTGACTGCTGTTTTGTCTCTGCGGTATAGTAGTGGACCCAAGTTTCATCTTTAGTCACAAACCGGCGCAAAAAATCTTGTTGGTTGCTCTGAAAACGGGCCAGACTTTGTTCGGACATTTCCAATCTGGTGCGTTTATCGTCCAGTGCCAAGAGCCGCGGCACCCATCTTGCGGATAATTTTTTCATACCCGATTCTTCGGTTAAAATATAATATACCCGTTCAGAAGACATCCCTACAGCTTCAGCAATCTCCCACACTTTCAGTCGACGATCCTCCATGACTATTTTATGCACTTTTGCGATAAATTCTGGGGTCGTAACACTTTTTGGCCATCCACTACGTGGATCATCATCCAAGCTCTCCCGACCAAATTTAAACTCGCTGGTCCACTTGGCAACAGTTGAGAATGAAGGAGCAGAGTCCCCTAGTGTGTTCTGAAAGTCGGCATGAATTTCCTTTGATTTCATGCCTTTTTTTACAAAGTATTTAATCACTGCTCGAATCTCAGATTTTTCCATTGTCACAAATCACTACGCGGGAACAACAACAAAGAGTCGTCACTACCACACTCCTGCAGCTAGAGCACTGACGCGCCACGTGTTCACTCACAAAGGATGTGTGATTATTGCGCGGGAGCCTCGTTGCTCTAGCACTGACATCTAGGGGTGATTCCGATAACTTTTCAAACCGCCCTCGTATTTCTTTCCCTCAGTTAATTATGTCCGTATGTAATTTACAATAGTCTGACAAGATAAAACGGTACAAAATGTCTTCTGGAACAAAAGGGAGAAAAGCTACGTGGTTGGGGGGGGGGGGGGGGTAGAGGTAAAAATCACGTAGGGCTACGTGGGGGGGAGGGGGGGTTCACAGGAGGCCAAAATGGAGCTACGTGGCTTAAGCACGCTCCCTTATGTAATGTCACGGGGTGGCAGTATGATTTTTAAGCCCACTGCCAATATCTAAGTAAACAATATTAATAGAAACTATTTCTGCTACGCGGCCCTAATTCAGTGAGCCGAGCAACTGATCACAAAATTGGACGTTTTATATTCAAACTAAATGAAGCCGAGGAGTTTTCACTGAAAATGTAGAATAACCAATGAAGATCACAGAACAGGCTATGAAACAATTACCGGGAGATTTACCCTAATTACATACCTTCATTCTACCATCGCGGTTGAATGGTCACAGACAATGAAATTCATCATCTATGAGCTCGAGAGGTCAGGCAAGAGATTTACGAGAAGGTTTTTTTATTATTATGATTATTATTAGGCTTTTGGCATATGCCATACAGCCATCAACATCATACGTCGTACATCATTTACAATACCATTTTAATTATGCACTATTTACAATAATTACTATATCTTATGATAACAGTTACTATAATTCAATATTAACAATAATAATATATATAAAAAATAGACATGTATTTCTTTATATTTCACTTTTCAGCCACCACTACCTATCACAGATCCCTGGTGTTTGTGTGTGGAAGTAGCATGGAGTTTCCTATCGTGTACAACGTTGGCCTATAGCTGTGGGAGTGTGGGAAAAATGATGGTTAAAATTGTTCGATGCAGGGCATTTTCATATTTCGACCAAAGACTTGTGTCTCCTTATTCTTCTCTTTCCTGCCACAACTACATAGAATAGACCTTTGGAGTTTGTGTGTGGTAATAGCATCGAATCTTCCATCGTGCAGTATGGTGATTAGATGTTGGTAGCTATCAATCAAAATTCTTAACAATCACGAATGAAGTCGTGGGCACCAGCTAGTGGCATATATAAAAACCAATTAATAGTATTTTTCATAATCAGAAAAATAATAATATCCTGTATAGTGAATCCAGATGGCGATGAGGATGATCTCTGTCTAGTTTATAATAATTTAAAGTAATTTACATTATAATTTACAGGTATCATTTCAACCGTGGTTGTAATTTCAATTTATCATTTATCATTTACGATACTATTTATATTATGTACTGTTTAGCTTATAGTAGCAGATACTATAATTCAATATTTATAATAATTTAATGTTTTTTACGTTACAATTTACAGGTGGTAACTGTGGTTGCAATTTCAGTTTATCATACATCATTTATAATACAATTTACATTATGCACTGTTTACAATTATTAAAATAGCTTATAATAACAGTTGCTACAATTCAGTATTTATAACAATTTAAAGTAATTTGCATTATAATTTACAGGTATCAATTCCACTGTGGTTACAATTTCAATTTACTTTTGGTTGATTGGAATGTTTACAATTGGTTTATGATACGAATTACTTCTTATTGCTCTTGTGTTGTTTCGTTGTCCTTTTCCCAGGTTGGGTGTGATTTCACGAATTTGTTCATATATGGAGACCGGAATCGTTTAGGTATTTAATGATGGCTGATAAAATCTGAGGATTATTCTCATACACCAAGGTTGCGATGCTGGTAGGTAAAGGGATATTTTGTTTTATAATGGAGCCAAGTAATTTATTTTGTGAGGTGTTATATTCTGAGCTTCCTAAAAGCAGATTGTCTAGGTCGGATGTTTCTGTGAGGTGTTCCTCACAGTAGGGGTTTCGGACACTTTAATACGGTGCAGGTGGGCCGGGTAGTACCCATGCCCTAACCTGATTCTTATTATTGATGACATATTTCGTCTACTCAGTTCTATATTATTATACCAAGATTTTGTTGGTATTTCTAATTGTATGGTGGCGTAATTTCGTCCCTTTTCTTGTTTTGTTATTTCCCATTCTTTTTTCCATCTTTCATAGGCTGTTTTTCTTATTTTACTGTGGAAATCGTTGTGGGGTAACGGAATTGCTTTGAATTTTCCTTCAGCTATCGCAGCCTTTGCCAGGTCGCCAACAATTTCGTTGTTAGTTATTCCTGCGTGTAATTTAATCCACATAATATTTATTTGCTTATTTGTGGTATAGTATCAAATTTATCAAAGTATATATATATATATATATATATATATATATGGGTTTATACGTGTGGTCCAGTTCTGATGCTATATTTTGCTAAGTACGTTTTTTGCATGTGTGAGAATTAGGATTTTTCTAAAATGTTGTACTCCGTATTGAATACTTCCGTAATTCTAGAGTTTCCGCCGTAAATATGCTTGCCTCTAGTGCAAGGTTATACTTTCCAGTGGCTCCTGTTTTGAGGCAGCAGAAAGCGTAGCCCACTCCTTCAATGTTTTTAGATCTATCGGTATAAATTTCTGTGAAGTCTCGCCAGTTGTATCTTATATGATTCTGTATGTAGTTGTTGATTTTTCCTGCGTAGGTTTCTATGCTTGGTTGTTGATGGATCAGTGGCTTATACAGTAAAGAGAACAGATGGACGATTAACCACGAATTGGAGAGACTCAGCTAGGAGTTATTAAAAGTTTTGCTTCCTGATGACAACCCGGAAGAAGAAACAAAAGAACAAGCTACACTACTAAGAAACATTAAATACCTAAACGATTCCGGTCTCCATATATGAACAAATTCGTGAAATCACACCCAACCTGCTGGAGTGAAGAGGAAGGAAGTAATTTTACACCCGAAGAAGTAATAACCGCGATAAACAAAATGAAAAAAAGCTCCCGGTCCGGATGGAATTCCAGCCGAGGTCCTCTAGGAATTAATCATAAAATTAACCCCCGTCCTATGCAGACTCCTCAACGAATGTCTATATCAGGGCAGAGATCCGGGAAAATGGAAAAAACCATGATGTGGAAATTCTAAAGAAAGGAGACGACAAGGATCATCTACCGAAATCTTACCGGCCGATTTATTTATTGAATGTGCTTGGCAAAGTTCAAGAGAAGATTCTATGCAAAAAATTACAAAACCACCGAGAAGTTCAGGGAATGAATCCTAGGCAATATGGATTTAAAACGGGGAAGTCGACAGAGGATGCCATAAATAGGTCGATGGAAGTACAAAATAATACGTAGTGGGCATATCTGTTGACATCTCGGTAGCTTTCGACAATTTATGGTGCCCGCCCTATTTGAATGGCTGAGGGAGATTGGTTGTCCAGGAAGATTGTTCTACACCTTCAGGGACTATTGCAGATTTAGAACTGCTTCCTTGAGATGCCAGAACCCGTTCATCACGAAGACCCTTACTAATGGATGCCCGCAAGGTTCGGTTTGTGGTCCCATATTCTGCGATATAGCGATGGAATCAGTGATCGAACTGTTTCAAAGAATACCTGAACTTCTAAGTTTAATAGCTTTTGCTGATGACCTTTTACTACTCGTGGAAGGAGCAACAAGAGCAGAAATTGAGAACAATAGTAATCTAGTACTTGACTGCCTTAGCCAATGGTGCAATAAAGTTAAGCTGATCTTGGCACCACATAAAACAACATTTATGTTGCTCAAGGGCAAGCTGACTCGAAAATTTACTACAAGAATCGACGGTAAATAATTCGTAGAAACCCAGTGTAAAGGTACTAAGGCATTCAATTGGATGAACGTTTAAACTTCGAAGCCCACTTAGGGAAGACAATAGCACGAGCAGTGGCGGTCATGAATAAAATCATTCATATCGGCCAACGAAAATTCATTGTTCCAGTCCAAACAATAAGACTATACCATGACGCAATTTTATCCTCTTTAGTGGGCTACTCAGCAAGTGTGTGGGCAAAGCATCTAAGAAAATAAAACTAAAACAGCGCGTCAAACGTGTCCAACGAGGAATACTTTTAAGATTGACAGGTGCATACCGAACGGTGGCAACAAATTCATTAACCGTTGCCATTGGTGTATGGCCACTGGACCTTGAAGTAAGGAAACGGGGTTCCATATACTGGCTCAGGAAAGGGAAACAAGATAAGGTAGCAGAAATTGTAGGCAGCGAAGCAACATCGGAAGCTAATATTGCTGGAATGGCAACAAGAATGGAACAACAGTGAAACAGGTCGAAGAGCACATGATATGTTTCCATCCGTAGAGGACAGGTTAAAGTTGAAGTAACTTCAACCTTCTCCCGGATTGGTACACTACATTACAGGTCACGGCCCATACTATAGTCGAAATATTGTGGACTCAAGCAAGTGTGAATGTGGGGAAGAGAGTACGCCGGAACTCGTGGTATGGGAATGTGAAATAACAGCCAGTTTGAGATAACACTAACAAGTTCGGCTGCAAGGTTGGAGAATATTCGACATACTACGCGACGAAAGTTTGTGGCATTTGCTGGACGAGGCAACTGATCTAGCCTCAAAATTTTGGAAGGAGAAATTTATAAAAAGGAAAAATTCCTAGTGAAATCAAAGGCCACAGATAACAGAAGAGGAGAACAGAATTACAACTCGTGGAATAGAGGAAGCTAATTCCAGAAAGTCTGGCTTTCACAACACCGGATTGACGGAAGATATTCTACGATAATGAGCAACATCAATCGTCGGAGGAACATCGGTGTTCTCCAGAGAGGCCGTCTTCTGAGCGTCCTGATGTTCCAGGAGGTCACCTCGTGATGGCCTGAGCGGCTGACTTCGCTGCCGGTTCCAGGCAATCAACACCAACAAAAAATTAACATTAGTGGAACCGAAGTGCGGCTGTGAAAATTGGTGGTGGTAATAGTAGTATTAGTAGTAGTAGTGGTATTAGTAGTAGTAATGTTAGTAGTAATATTAGGGACAACAGCAGTAGTAGTGTTGTGGTACCCACTCTGTTTAATACCTATAGCAGAAGTAATAGAGATATTGGAACATGAATCAAAATTTTCTTGCCTTCATTGTTTATATATATATATATATATGTGTGTGTGTGTGTGTGTATATATAAAAGAATGTAAATAAGGGCCCAGATTAGATACTAGGTTACGGGCTACGTTGAATATCGGAAAATAAATAATAATAACATTATAAAGGTTTAGTTTATATGGATAGCTATAAACTGGCAGCTCTCGGTCCCGGTAGATCAATGGGAATATTGTTCTTAGTTGCTCAAAACTTTTAAGTATAAGAGATTTCCTTTCTTTATTGCGTTTTCTTGCGAGTTTCTAATTCTTAATAATATCTTTAGTTTGCTTGGATGGATGTGAAGTTATTGCTGCTCGTCGAATGAGAAAAATTTTAGTCACTAGTTCTCTTCTGATGTGAAGAGGCATCTCTTTCGCTTCTACTAAAAGGGCATTGGTGGGGGTTGACCTAATTGCTCCCAAGCCTATCCTGGATGGGAGGATGTCCAATTTTTTCAGTACATATTTCGGGGAATTTCCGTAAAAGATACTTCCGTAGTCTATTATTGATCAAATGAGAGAACGGTATAATGTTATTATTGTTGGTGTGTTGGCTCCCCACCAAACTTCACTTACTGCTCTCATTATGTTTAAAACTTTCCCAGTCCTTTCTATTATGCGTTCAACATGTCGGGCCAAGGTAATCCTGTTATCTAAGTAAAGACCTAATAGCTTTGATGCTGTTTTACTCGGAATTAAATATGGGCCTAAGGGCATTTGCGTCTGACTGATTGGTTGATATTTTCTAGTAAAGATGACCACGGAGGTTTTGGATGGTGACAGGTTTACCTGGTTTTGTTCCATCCATTGCGCTATGCCTTTTGCTGTTTCTTCTAACCTCTTCCTTGTTAAAGTGAAGCTTGCAGATGACGTATAGATACATTTATCAACTGCTTATTGTAGAATCTTTACTGCCGGTGGTGTAATAAGTTCTATGTCAGCTACAAATATTGCATATAACAATGGACTTAATATTGCTCCTTGTGGAAGGCCTTTAGTTATTATTCGGGGGCCGAACAGAATATTGTCTCTTTTGCGTAGGTATATGACACGTGTGTTTAACAATTTGTATATTCCTTTAAGGTAGATATCTGGTAGGGTACGAAAAGGTAAAGTGCAGTCTCACTCTGTTCGTCAAAACAGGGATAGAGTTCACCTTGTGCCATTCAATATCGGGACAGTAGTAACTCTTAAAAGATTCATGTTGCTGGCTTTGGAACTGGTGCTGTGAATAGTTTCACTCATTCGTAATAAGGTATTTTTGACAATCTATTAAAGAAACCTTTCCATTAAGTATACACTTTGTTTGCGCAGTTGACATGTAACGAACATAAATATTTCAACTTAGAGGAAGTTACTCTGTTGTTATAAAGATACAACCTTTTGATTAATATATTTGTTGATGAGTAGCAAATAGAGAAGCAAGGTATGGTTAAAATACAGAATTTTCTAATTGGCTGATTCTGTTCTACCAGAAATCCATTAGCTTTGAATTCAGACCTACCAACGAGGGCGAATGCTGTGTTGCGGGAATGCCGAGTATTCCCCTTCCCATTGTGCGTCGCCTCTCGTTGGCTGACGGGTGCGGTGGAGTATGTGGGCCTTGCTCCCAGGTTATCTCGCATACAGAGCTGAAGACAACTGGCTGGTATACAGCTCCACAGTACAGGAGTCAGCTTCAAGGTTAGACACAAGATTTATACGATACACATTATTTCATCTTGCAAGTGGACGTTATTAGGTTCACGGATATTAGAAAACAAAGCAATAAATCGTATTCTACGCAGTTTTAAATAATAAACTAAAGCACATTCCATTTAGAACGCAAATGCCGTAAAAAAAAAAAAGAGTAACGCTCTTGTAATACTTTTGCTAATCATATACAAGGCAAAATGCTAAAGCGAGGAAATCAGCGATTACTCTGAAGGAAGTTACCATTCCATATCAAAAGTCGGATAAATTATCATAACCGGATGTTTTATCATTACAGTGTCTGGCACTGCTACTGTTGGAACTGTGTGTGTATGTGTGTAGGTAGATGACTATGGCTAGTATGTACTGCGTCTAGTGTATTTGCCGTACTTATGAAAGGACATAGAGGGTGGAATCAGGTGCGAGCCTTAGAACTGCGCTTTTGAAAAACACCACTGCACGCCAAGATAAATGCCCCCATCAGTCAGACGAATCACCATCAATAGTGTTGTATAAGCGGAGGTTTCGGATTCTACCAAGACTTTTGTTACAAGGTTTGTGAGTGTTCCACCCCCTCCTCCAATTGGTTGGCGAAGTCCCTGGCGAATGGGTTGCTTGGCATCTATTACCGCTTTCAGTACTTGCTAGATGCAAAATACAGCCAACCAGTTGCATCAGTCAGGCTATTAGTATTGACCGGTTTCGACCTTCTTAAGATGGTCTTCTTCAGAAGTACATGCTACTATACTAGTGGGTGGAGATGACCATGTGCTTGCACCAAGCACGCTTCGTCAACTGTAGAATTTCACCATTAAGTTTTCTATAAAATGGTTTAGAGCTCTTTGGTTTGCCTCTGTTCTGTTGACCCCTATCTAACAATCAAGACATTACCCTATGATAATGATAGATTCATTTAATATATTTTGACTCTAAATTTTCGTTCTTATACTGAATGTGAGTATTGTCGCCATCTTAAACCTCAGAGTGTTCTCAGATCTCTAACTCGCAGAATTGTAATTAACGACTGAAGTAGGGGACACATCCAATGTTTGCTTATAGTATTACTTTTCAGAAAATGGTTTCATTTGTTGGCAGTCTATCATTACCATGACGCCACAATATGATAATGGATTCTTGTAGAACTCGACGACAAAAATCGAAAATGAAGAATAAAATATTTTGATATCTCAATTTGTTTTTGAGATATAGCATGTTAAAAATCAGTTATAGGTGTATTTCCTTGTATTTTTGGCTGGCGACGTTTCTTCTGGTCCAGGCCGTATTTCAACCTAACAACAACCACTAGGAAGAAAATGAAACACCTATAGTGTATTTCTACCGTCTAGATATAATGGTTTTGGTGACTTTTTTCTGGTCCAGACCATAAATGACCCTAACCTCCTCACTTCTCACTTTTGAAATACACTATCTCGATAACTAAGCGAGATATCAATATATATATATATATATATATATATTCGATTTTTCTCGTCGAGTTATATACAAATTTGATCATAAATTTGGCTTAGGTAAAACTTTTCTTCTGGTACAGGCCACATTTCAACCTAACCGCGTCATTTTTGAGATACAATATTTCGAAAACTAAGCGAGATATCAGAAAAATTTATTCTTTACTTTCAATTTGACTCGTCGAGTTACATAATAATCAATCATCAAATTGCGGCACCACGGTTATCCTAGAATGCCACATTCGTCCCATTAATGAACTACAGTTTTAAAAACACGACTCTGCTGTAACGCAATCGTAGGAAATAAAGCTCATAACAGCAAAAACATTTTTTTGATTTTTTCTATAGAAGTCTAATTTGTTTCTATTTAATCACGATTTGTGCGTTGAAGAATTCTATATTTTAAGTTTAGTTGCTAGGGTATTTTTCTACTTGTGGAAGCCTTTGAAGAGTCAAAAACAAAAGGTGGAGCTAGCAAATTCAGTGATTTTCTACGATCATAATGTACAATTTTTTGTGAAAGTAACTAAATAAGTTAATCTACGGCATTTAATGTATGAGAAGGCCTACCTTATCGTGAACACATTTAACTTGCTAATTTAATTTTGAAGTTCGAATATTGTTACTTAATTTAAATCACCCAGAAATGATGGGAACTATTGCTATGAAGAAATTATATTAACTGTTCGGAAAAAAAAAACAACCTTGGTTTATTCTTTACTGTATCTGTTACCAAAGCCAGTGTTTGAATATTCGTAAGAGAAATTCTTGAACTGACTATATATACAAATAACAAACATATTATTGTCTCCATTCTACGGAGCTGCAGACTTGTACCGGTGAAACAACAGTTTGATGCCCACACTCACTCTCAGCCTACAATCGCTGCCTCCAAAGATCTTTACTTATCGATAAGATCTTATTCTAACCCCAAAGGCTATACTTATTACGGCAATACAAACTACTGTTTTAATATAAAAATCAATTTATATACATGAGACAGCTTTGTTTATGTATTAGAACGTGCAAGCTCGAAGTTTCATACCAGCCTTTAGTTACAAATTATTATTTCTCATACATACTAAAACTACACATGATTAAAGTTTCGCTAGTCAACCTCCGAACTATATTCAAATGTTTCATATTATGAATTTCCAACAAAACTCATTATAAACATGATATCAAAGTATTTGAGAGAAATAATGATGTGAACCATATAGCCGATAAAGAACTAGTGATACGTGATAAAAGTGATAATAAACTACTAATGGTTTTCCGTATTGTACTAGAACGTTTAAGTGTTCGTACTCTAATTGTTAGATATTCAGTGGATGATGCAGTCTTTTTGAAATACTGTTTAAACGAATCCTGGAAAGAATTATACGCAAGTTCTGCAGCTCGTTGCTAGATGTTCACACGTATTTCTCTTCGCTAGTACTGTTCCCCGAGGACAAGTTGATGTAAGGAGTGTAATTACGCGACACGAGCTGTGAAGTAGTCTGAATAATGTTCCGTTTAGTTGTTCTGCGACGCAGTGCTTACAGTTGCGTGATGTCTGTTCTCGCCACCAGAGATAACAAACCGACGAGGAGGGCCATCGGTTTCCGTTACAGAAATACACATCGACGAGTGTATGAAAGGGACACCTCATAGGCCGAAACAAATATCGACGGACCTCGTTGTAAACAGCTGCAACCTCGCTCTGGAAATAGAACCGTGGACGAGGGGATTATCGCAAGCAGGAGCCCACAGAACTGATTCCGTGCAAATTCTCACCACCGAACCATTTCAGTCTGTAGGCGTTTGTAGGTATTGCGGATTACCGAAATAATTTATGTTTATGAAAATTTAAGTGCTTACGACTCATACATTGAAGACTCAAAGAAACTGTTAAGCAAACACAGAGATATATAAACACTCAGAGTTCGGCGCTGCGGTGGGCAACGTCTATATATAAGAAAACAGGTGTCTGGTGCAGGAATTAGATCGGTTACTGCTGCTACAATGGCAGGTTATCACGATATAAGTGAGTTTGAACGTGGTGTTATGGTCGGCGCAAAAAGACATGGGACGCCTGATAGGTGTAGATACTACTCTGACAGATGATACGTATGTACCCATTCTGGCTGATCACCTGCATTCATTGTCCATTGTGCATGCCGACGGACTTGGGCAATTCCGGCAGGAATTACTAAAGAGTTGCTCCAGGAACACTCTTCTGAGTTTAAACACCTCCGCTGGCCACCAATCTCCCCATACATGAACATCATTGAGCATATCTAGGAGGCCTTGAAACGTATCGTTCAGAAGAGATCTCCACCTCCTCGTACTCTTACGGATTTATGGACAGCCCTGCAGGATGCATGGTGTCAGTTCCCTCCAGCACTACTTCAGACATTAGTCGAGTCCATGCAACGACGTATTGCGGCACTTCTACGTACTCACGGGGGACCTACATGATATTAGGCAGGTGTACAGTTTCTTTGGCTCTTCAGTGTAAATAAATGATAAAATAATTTGAATGATATTTTATGTGTGATCCCCTCTCAGATTGATTCGATCCACTAGCAGAAGGTGTAATAGACCCGGTTGCTAGGGGTGTCCACTTAGAAAGTTCATCGATATTTTTATTCGATGTAAAACATCGGAACCCTGCATCGATGTTTTTCGATGCATCGCTTATCAAAATCTATGTTTTTTCAACATCGAATACTTTTATGTTTTTCTTAGCTCAACAAATAAAAACTAACAATGTCCTTCGGAAAAAGTCATTTCCTTTATCTCTTACCTGCTCCTTTAAAATTCCCAAGAGAAAACGTGACAACAATTTGATATTCACCATTTCCAGTTGAACGCAGATCGTTCAGCTCGTGTGAACACACAGTAATACTATACCAGCAGTGTAGTGCTCTAGCTGTAATACTGTTTTTAACTTTATGCTATTTTGTTTATGGCTTTACGCTTCGTCGACTTCAATAGAGGCGGGAAAGGACTGGGGGCAACGTACGGGAAAGAATTCGGTCAAAGCCATTTGGGAGAAGCATCCCGCCATTCGCCTCGAGTGGTTAGGGGAAACCATGGAAAACCCAAATCTGGATGCCCGGACAGGGATTCGAACCCACGTCCTCCAGAATGCGAAGCGAGAGCGTTAACGTTCACTCAACATTATGAATTAATTTTATGATAACATGTGTTGATTAAGTAGTGTTATATGTGTGAGGTGTAGCTTTGTGAGTGAAACAGAAACTAGAGATTAACAGAAATGTTTTATTACGATACCAGACAATTACGACAAAAACTAGACATTAAATACTCAAGTCTAAGTCTACCTAAAAATTCTAATTTTAAGTCTTAACCACTTATCACCAATAGTGTTTAGGCAAACTTTGCAGAAACAATAGTTTATCGTTTTCCTTTAATTCTGTTCCTTTGCTGATTGACTATTTGAACAGCCTTCGAAAATAAACGTTCGGATACAAGTCCCGACAAAAGTCAATCAGATGTCGCCCCAACCCGACTTATATCTAAATACTGAGTAGTATTAGGTAACACTTAGTTGTTTTAGAGCAATGCTGTCCAACCACGTTTGATCCTAAGTTAGCCTGCGGGCCATATAATACTTGTATATAGTTACAGTAGATATTTAAATATAACAAATATATAAGTAACACACTTTAATTACGATCAAAAAGTAAAAACCATCAATGAGACCTTTGCAGAGGTTTTTAAATTATAATAAAAGGGTAAAAAAACTTCAATGAGACCTTTTGCAGAGGTTTTTTAAATAGCACATTTTTGTCCGCTGCTGTTTGCGCGCAAATTCAAATGCACTGGCGGGGCACGGGTGGGGTTGGGCAGCCTTGTTTTAGAGTAATACTATGTTATTTCGATTCATAGTAAACATCGGCAAACAGTAAGAGTGAACCTAAGTGTTTTTATTCATTCACTCTTGCGGATAGTATACCCAACCGCAAAAAAAAATTCATCTTCACCGTCATTATGTTCCTCTAGTTGCTTACAGGTATCACCACCTGTTAAGGCAGTTACTTCAAATTCAAATGATTTAATTTAATCTTGTACAAATTTAGGTATCTTCACATTTATTTCTATTATTTTTTACATTATTAACCAGAGCTAGTTTTTTCATTCGATGTTTTCATTTTAAAAAAATCGATGCATCGAATAGAAAAATTCTTTGTGAAAACATCGAATCAATCCGATGCATCATAAGGTAAACATCGAACGAATACGATGCATCGATGTTTAGCGAATATCCCTACTGGTTTCATAGGTGTCGCTTATACTTGTATATTGTCGCTCTAACAGCAACTAGCAGAGTTGTTCAGGCTATTGCTATGGGAAAGACAAACTAATATTGCTGTCTAATGTGCAATCGTAATATTTAATAAAGAATCTGATGCCAATTTGAAAGTGTTTATGCAATAAAAGTGAAGTTAAATGTGTCATATGCCTTCTAATTTAAACCATACTGACAATCACAGTTGAGAAAGTTAAGTACTATAGTGGGGAGTAACTCTTAGTTGGCGATCATTGCAAGCAGTACTTTCACGTTTATGGAACCCCAAGGCTGTCTCACTCGTTAAATCGTGTCGGGATAGTGTAAATGTTGGGGGGGGGGGGGGAGGTAAAACAACCATAATGTTTTTAACATTGGCAATCAATCATATACATCTGAAGAATGTGCTTCTCAACGTTAGGCCCGTATAGGAATGCATAAGGACAGCAACTAGTAGAAGGGGTACTGTGCTATTGCTCGGGAGACGTAATATAAACAATAGTGCATTGAATTCGTTAGTTCTTAGATATCCGCCGGCAAAGGACAAAGAGAGCAGTACAGGTACCAGTGAACAATGGTGAACCTCCCGATCCTCAGGAGTGCGTTTCCGTTGAGTAATATAAACGTAAAAGTTAGCTTCCGTGAACCAGAGGAGTCTTGCGCCAGATGTTCAACAAAGGCGGTGTTAGCTCAAACGCAACATACGTGACGATGAATGCTGAAAACTTGTGCGTGTGATTCTGCATAACCTTGTGCGCCAATGGCAAGTTTCGATTGCTTTACAAAAAAACGCATTTGCATTTTTACCATTTCCATAGAGCCTATCACGTGCCATGAGCAGTTTCCTCAATCCCCGATTTGTCTGTCAGTTCGCCCTCTAGCAGCGCCTGCCGCCTTCGACAAGAGACCAGCCTCCGCTGGAGGGAGCGCAGACCTTGTGATTACGTCAAGTCACCTGTCCGTCTTGAGGCGACGTTCTACGAACTTTAGTTGTCACGTCCATTAACTGGCGCTATCACCAACGGTAAAATAATACTCAACGAACACTGCCCACTGCAAAGGACAGGCAGCTGTAACACGCTTGTTTGTCCGACATGTTGCCATTTGTAAATTTTCATGCTCTACCTACATTAACTGAATTTAAGATTAGCCAAGAACATCTAGTACATTTTGCCATTTCACTAAACGGAATTTAAATTTGTTTGCCTTGACGCTTAATAAAGTCCTAAGAGCCATCTCATTAGTTATAGTAACTTGGTCTTTTATTGTGTTCATCCTTGTAAAATCATCCTTTTTATTATAAAAATGCTAAATTTTATACGGATTTTTTAGTATTGAATTCGTAAACTTGACACGCCAATGACTTAAATGAATTAAGAATATTTCACGTTGAATACTAGAGGATGCCAATGATACGGTAATGTGAACCGTCTTCTCATTCGTTTAAGAGCTCTCTACAACCTGACAAATTCTTCGGAGGCTGTTCTTGCTTATATCTCCGCCACTAGTGTTGTACCACGGTCTTATTTGGGTTTGACATTGATAATTTCACTCACGTACCTATTACCATAGAGAAACAATATGTCACATTATGGATAGTTAAATTCATACATACAAATAAGAGTATTTATCCTTCGGAGTATTGAAAGAGCGATGTGACTAATGGGAGTCAGCAAGAAGGTAGTGTTGCGCTCTGCTGTGACAGTTAAAATTCATATTTTGTTGTTGAGTTGGTTGTGTGGCACATACTTTCCAGCACAGTGTACTAGCCGGATCTCTAGATCAGCCTCATAGCGTACAGGCAGAGCATCTCTATGTATTATGTAGAACATGGATCCCCTTCTTTATCTTAGCGCCCATCTTTATAAAGTGTCCTGTCAAGTGTGACGCCGAGATATCTATAATGCCTGTGGTGATTAAGGACATCGTATTTTAGAAACTAATTTTAAGTTTCTTTACTGTCAGTTCATTATTGAAATAAAAACAGCTTATACATTTTTTTTGCTCAAGTTGTAACTTACATTTGTGAAAATATTTTCCCAACATCATTAGATCATTGAATAAAATGTTTGCCATTGCCTCTAAAGATTTTTTTTGGTCGTTACTACTGACTCGGTTGTGTTTTCAGCATATGGATGATAGATAACGGTGAGACAACTGAGCCTTGTGGTAAGACAGATTACATTATGTATGTTCGCTCTGATTCCACGTAAGAACAGTCGGTATGTGGAACACTACACATAATTCATAATATATCCATAATATTATCAATAACTGATAATTTATCATCCTAAAAATATAACTAATTTCCAGTTTTAATTACAAATATACATAATCCAATACTACTTACTATATATGAATTCAGTTTCCAGAGACTCGCATTAATTGCTATAATTGTAGACAGTTCCAAAAAATAATCATACACTACATCATTGAATGTTGTTAACTTTGTTCTTTTTCTTCCATATCTTAAGGTTTATATTGATTTCTCGGTAACCTTTTACTTCCAAATACCAACAAGAAGAGGCTTTCACAAGGTGATATTGATTCTGAACCAAAAACTCTTTCAGTTATGATTTAAAGGTATTAATTTTTTCAGATAATATTTTATTTTTTGTGGCAGTACGTTGAGTCAAGAAGCACCAGAGAATGTTATCTCCTTCTGTACAATTAACAATGACTTGTAATCTTCTTGGGTGAGAGCTATATATTTCAGCATTGAAACTGACGTATTTAGGACTTTCTACAAGAAAAGATAGTAGGCTACGATTATAGGTACACCAAGAATCTTAAAAGGATTTCTGCACAGAGTTCTTGAAATCGCCCCGCAAATAATTCTTAGGGCATATTTTGTGACATATACGTCTTCTGTGGCTTTGAAGAATTTACTGAGATGTGTCATAAGCGAAAATGTAAAGAGTTAACCAACTTCTTTGTTATTATATCAGCTATTCTACCCGTTATCCTCAACCAATAGGTTGCAGATATAAGATTCGTAAGAAGTTGCTGAATGTGTTTCTTACAGCACAGTTTGTTATCTACTCATAAAACCTGGAATTTCGGAAAACTGCTCTCATTGTCTTTTACTTCGGATGTTTTCAACAAGTTTAATTTAACTTAATTGGTATAACCATGTTGTTGTTTTTAATTAATAATTTATTTGCCCTGAACAACCTGTTTAATTTTTTAGAGTATCATTTGAAATATGTCAGAGATTTTGTATCTATGGCTCTGTTAAAGTTATACTAGTAATATCACCTACGAAGAACACTATAGTTTCACTATCAACTGGCAAGAAGCAAAGAACATTTAAATGGTGGGTAAGCGGTAACGCTCTGGCCATGAATTCGTGAGGACAAGAGTTCGAATCCAGATTTCAGTTTTCCATAGTTTCCCAAAATCATTACGCACGAATGACGGGATAGTTTCTTCAAAAACCCATGGCCGATATCCTTCCTGTTCCTGTCCCGCATCTTATGACTTCTACGTCGACGAGGAATAAGACAATAAGAAGAAGAACATAAACGATTGCTGCAGTAGAGGAGCAAGGCTTGATTCCTGAGTGCCACCTGTATTTAAAACTTTCATAGATACACATTGCTTTCTAGATACGATTTAAACCAAATTCCTGGCGTACCACTAACACCACGGTAGTTTAGTGGTGAAAATCTTGTGATCGATTCAATCAAAAAGTCCTTAAGCTAGATTACAAAAGATTATTCCTATGGAATTTATTTTTTATTGATTGCTTCCAAAATGTTGCCTAGAAAAGAAGCATATTTGAGTTAGAGTACTTATAGATGGTAGAAAGAAATAGCGTGATTACCAAGACTTATACAGATTTAATTGTAAGTGTAGTTGACTGATGATGCAGTGTAAAATAATAATAAGAGCAGATCTGAATCACTTTTTTGCATTCCTTAGCTGTCGCACTGAGTACTGAAAGCGTATTCGTGTTATTCGAAAACTCCTGGTGCGAGATGTCCCAGTGAGACACGTATTATGCCATTATCACCAACTCAAGCTCAGGCTGCAATATTGTTGTGATCGTCTTATTGTGTTGTGTTCTAACCCACTGCATGAATCAATGTCATGGCAGTAACATCTTTTCCCTTTTTTAGGAAAAAAATGTTGTAGAGAGAAGAGGGAAAAAGTTTACTGAATTGCAGGTTTTAGTAAGTTGCAGTAATAATTGCGTGCTTTAAAACATTCCCGATACGTGTGTTTGGTGAATTGTGTAATGCTCTGACTTTTATGACACTCAAACAAAGAATTTGTAATTTTTTAAACGGTAACTTTTTAGTATCTTAAAACTATTAAAGATCGAAAAATATTGCTCGTGAATTATCATATATTTAAATTCGTTCTACAAGTGATTAGTAATTATAAATGTCAGCACAGTAATCACAACATGTCCGCGTTGTCTTACAGTTTCATGCTTTGCCACGCATTTTGCCATTGTCGCTGGCATTATTGGAAATGGAAATTGTTCAGCCCCGCTGTACATGTTTTTGGTCTATCTCGATAACTTCAGTGGCTGCTCTGGGTATGAGTCATCAATACTAATAGAGGCCAGCTTGGTCATTGTGTGTGTCACGATGTGACGTCACGCATTCGGCGGCATATTAGCATAGGCTGAACAATTTGTCACCGGTGGTCTGAAAGCTGGTGGAAATTTCAGAATATTTTTTCATTCTGGGTAATGGTAGGATACATAATATAAACGGGTGAATCGTAACCCCGGATTTCACTGTATTTTCAGAAAATAGCAAAAAGAACTCTAATGTGAGCAAGTTGCGTTATTGTATTTCATAATAAAAATGTTGATCGCAAACGATCAAGTTGTTTCATTACCAATAGTACAAATCGTGAAGAAGAAAAAATGAATGTGAAATTAATCATCATGTTTTTAATTTATTTCTTACACTGTAGTCCTCAAAATACTAGCGTACTGTTGCTAGACGTATATCTCTCTCATTTTAATGTGTACAGAAGATTATATCAAAAACTGCATAATCAATAACATTTAAACCTAATATGGGATTTTAAACAAAGTAATTTTATTTTTACACAGTAAGTATATTACTAATGAAACATAACGTGATCTAGAACCAAAATATTAAGTTTATTTTAATGAACACAGGTAAATTCTAACATTATTAATAATTATATCTCTAATTCAATTTTTATTAACATGTTGATATCTCAATTTTTTCCGATGCAGTTAGTAATATAAGATTAAAAATTCTATGTGCAAGAAAATTCTATGTCCATTCTGCCTCGCAAAAGAAAATAATATTACCCAGTCAGATATATATAAGAATTTTACTTTTCTGTTAAAAATGAAAAACGCAGAATAGGACTAGGGCAAAGAGCGGAGAGGAATCCGGCTATGGAATTTTGAAGAAACCATCCCGTCATTCGCCTGAAGTGCTTTAGAGAAACCATGTAAAATCGAAATTTAGATGGCTGAAGTGGTATTTGAACCCACGTCCTCCCGAATGTGAAGCAGAGCGTTACCGAAATCGACTTTTAAAAACGGATAAGTTACAATTTTCACGATTTTATACGTAACTGAACCTGAGGCAGGCATGGGCATATAACATATTACTCCCATTTATTTGCGTCTTCGAATTATAAATCTTAACAGTACCATTATGGAAAACTTCATTATTGCTGTTCATTTATAATTTATAAATAGAAAATGTGCACTTCTGCAAGTGTCCCAATCGTTTCAGAAAAAGTTCCCACTCGAGTTTTGCATGTAGACATGAGGTACAGAACAGATGAATGGATCATGTATGCAAGAGACCGACTGGCGTCCATATGAGCACGGCCGTCTGCTCAGCAAAGCTTGCTGAGTAGTTAGGCGGTTAGCTTTGATCTGAGTGGGATAGGGCAGCGAGCAGTCGCCATTGCCCTAAGAGCACGCTACACCCGGTTAGCCAAGTTTATCCAAATTCAGTTTGGGGTGGCTAGCAGGTCACGCGTCAACAGATGCTATCCCAAAGGGCAAACTGGATTTATTTGATTTTTCAATAAAAGGAGTTTTTCTGACAACACATCCATTTCAAAAGCGATTCTCTTAATGCGTAACTCGATAGACCATTTACTATTGCTTAAATTTCGTGACAATCGATAACTCTACTGCTGGCCCACTATACTCTGAATATTTCCGCGCCTAGAGGCAACACTTAAGAAAGGCAGAGGAACATTCTGAAGCACATGCATCACCACGATGTTGAGTAACTCGGAGAACGAAACAATCTCGAACTGTCAAAATTCTTACACAACAATTTATTAATGTCCAATTTTAATCAAAAAAATCTTGAATTATATTTAAACAATAAGTAAAATTACAGATTGTTGATTACAAGTACTGTGTATTAAATAAACCGCCAAAACAATGATAAATGTCAAAAAATTCTTCTATATGAGCACGCTATATGAGCACGCTTACCGAAAAGTAGTTAAATATCTCTTGAATTATTTAGCAGAATTTAAATTGGTTTTTATGTTGGCCAAAAATGACAGGATATCATAAACCGCAGCCCGGATTTCATATAGTAGAAATGGCATCCGAAGAATATATAATATAAACGAATATCAGCGAGAAGGGTAGAAAACTAATTGGATTTAACAAAGAATCGTTCAGTCATCTTCCACTTGGAAACAAACTGTGGATTTAGTTTCATGTGACAGTCAGAGGTTATCGGACATTGTGCACAATCAGCGTATCCTGCGTGCCAGGTCTAGACTATTATTTGTATGAAATGACATTACGTGGAGCGTAATTAGGCAGGAACTGGTAACGATCGGTTATTTGATAATCGGTTCAGTTCGAGCTACAAAAAAAGATAAAAAAAACATGATCTACTTCATTATTTTGTACCTCCTGCGTTGCGTTTACAGGCCGGCATTCTATTGGATTAGTATTGGTATCTAACTTATTTTGCAAACTGCCCCGGTATTATATTTCGTTCGATCCTCTTTTTTCCCTCCAAAACTCTTTATTTCCTTCGGATCTTATAACTGTACGTTAGTTCTCCTCCACGTATAAAAATCAATATTCTCGCACACTATTAATCACTTCTCCGGATAATTTATTCTACTATCTGACACCTTTACCTACAACTAAAAAGTTTTCCATTCCCTTATGCCTGACATCAAGATCCATTTTTTGGCCATCTCTTCTCTCCCACATCCTACTCTGAATTCATATTCCCATATTCAACCACGTCGATGCATTCCCATGAACTGTGTGAGCTGTAAAGGAATCTGTTTCTGAAACCACACTCGTGAAACGGGTGACTCTGGAGAACATCTGCAAACGATTCCCGTAATGTTAGTATGTTAAACATACCACTTAACTTATACCATAAGAGAGCTGTGTTGAGAGTTACTGGAAGGTAGGATGCGGCTAAAGAGAGAAGTAAGTATCTATAGAACATACGTTGATGTTAAGAGCTAGATGGATGTTGATCGAAGAGTTAGGAGTAATTACATCTAACGGTAGTGAGGACCATGACCATAAATTGAAACTTAATTTCAGGCATAAGTCACAGGAATATTTGTATTTGTAGGTGTGGTAATCAGAAACTGGAATAAGTTACAGGGTTAGCGCGACATTTCATTTTAAACAGTGAAACAATTTAGGGTAAAAATGTACAGTATGCAGTAAGTATGCAGATGTGGATGACAGGGGTGATTGGAAATAGCACATAAGCTCCATCGGAACTAATAATAAGTTCTTCTGCACTCTATACGACCAGTTTTGTGATATCAACGTTAGGCTTCTTCATTCTTAATGATTTTTTAATTTATGGATAGTTAAGAAGTAACGATCACTATATAACATGATACAGAGAATTCTCTCTAAATTTGGTAATCTAATAATACTTACAGTGCTTATTTAGCATTTACGTAATTAACGATGAGTGATTTTTAAATATTATAATAGCCAATAGTTATTTTTTTCCTGTAATGGCTTCACGCCTCGTCCATTATAGGATCACTGGAGGCAGTAGGGAATTAGAGACAAGGAACGTGAAGGAATTCGGCTATGATCTTGTGAAGGACCGATTCCGGCTTTCGCGTGATTTTGTCAAAAAACGGAGAATTTGAATCAGGTTGGTTGCACGAGGATTTGAAACGGTGTCCTTTAGAATGTCATGCCCAGGCGTTACAGCTCAGCCATCAGACTAGGTCACCAGCTGACGTTGATACACCGGGATCGAACAGCGATACCATCAACTAATGAAGCACATCTTGTTCGGCAACCGCGAAAATCTTGCTGCTGAAGTTTTCATCCAGCGATCGGCTGCGTTCGAATGAAAGGTGTGAGCAACTCCAACAAGGCCGGTCAAAGGACGGGAATGAGGGCAAGACGGCTTACAGTCGGATTTGTTAGTTCACAGAGGGCTTCTCACACAGCCATTCGCATCGATTTCTTTTACCTACTTTCTTACCCCAATACATGCTTCATGAAAATTCCAGATATATCTTACTTTAGTCGAAGTAAATAAAACAAAGTTGGTGGCATATCATAACGTCTTTAACTGAATTATGGTAGACAATTGTACGAAGGAATACAATAAAAGAATGTACAGACAGCGTATTCACGCATGGTATCCTCTGCAGGCTGACGCGTATGCTTAGTGCATCACTTGAAGATGGTTGGTACAGAAGAACCGCCGTTTGTTGCAGATATTAAACAAACTATATCCTTTGGCACACATTTGTGTGAGAATGATTGAACAACTGGGCTCCATATCGTATCAACACCTTTTCCATGGTTCCAGAAATCATTCTAAGTGGATGCCGAAATGGTTACATCTAAGGGCCGTAGCTGAATTCCTTCCCGTCCCTTGCCCCTTGTCCTTTTCTTTCTCTGGCGACCTCGGCGTTTACGAAGATTAAAGCCATAACAACAAAAAAGATCCTTTGCACATCCGTGCTATTTGAGAAAAAATCTTTCATAATCGAAAAGCGAAAAAGCTACTCTCTTCAAATCTTGGGTCAAAACTTCTAAATAATAACAGCTATTCAAAAATGTATGCTGACCTATATCACGGACAATACTGAAAACAATATAATATTTTTATTAGCTGGTACGAATGCAGGAAGTAGAAGTGACCTTAAGTTATTGGAAGACTAACATTGAGATTCAAGATGGAATACAAGTTTAAAACAGCATAATGTTAATCCCTTTACATGGAAAATGACAGCGTTAACTTGTCTCACGATTGATGGAAGGTACCCATTCCAAAGAGGAAAGCTGAAGGGTAATTTGAGAAAAAACCTCGTTCTGAAATACGATGCCATCACAGTTGTCTCATAAATTTCGAACGCAATCTCTTTAAAGTTTCTGGTAACGCGTATATTGATGGCAGCATGGAATGTCTTGACAGGGCGAATTCCAGTCTTCACCAAACAGTGAGGGTGGAAGATTACTAAACACATGGGAACACATGGCGTCAACTTTGAAATTCCATTTAAAGTTAGTTGATTTTAATAGATGCATCCACTTAACGAAGGATTTCAAGTAATTCAACGTAACTGATGTATGTATAATTTGTTCTTTGCTAGAAAATTATTGTAAATCATACTCAACTTTCTACATCAAGTTTTTAAGCGTAAAACATTTTGTTGTTAACTATATTATTCCGGCCATGTACTAACTTAAACCTCCGTTTCTCTAAGAAGTTATCTTACTCATTGTCTTGTTGTCACGCATTAGACCTCTCTCGGAACAAAACAAAATGTTAGCAGACTTGTAGTTCGTAAATGCAGTATTTTATTGTTAAACCTGCTTGGTGCACATAACACAAATTTTCTCTCTCGCCGTTTCACATTGCGTGTCATGAAACAATTAAAATTAATGAAAAAATATTTAAGTTAATTTATACAGTAAGGTTACACATAAATTTTAATTAATTATTTTAATTCAATTGCAATGAAAGATACACTCCGGTGAAAATTTTTTAGTCGTCTGTTTACATTTTTCTTCTTCTTCTTCTCCTCCTCTTGCTCCTTCTTCTCCTCCTCCTCCTCCTCTTCCTCCTTCAAAACTAAACATCCAAGGCTCGATTCCTTTCCGTTCCTTGCCTCCTGTCCTTTCCTGCCTCTAATGACCACGATGTTAACAAGGCGTAAAGCCATAATGAAAAAGATATTATATTTATTATTTGCCCATAAATATCCTGAATCCCCCACATGCATTTTGCCCTTTAAAAACTTTAATTTTAAATGCTTTCAGCGCTTTTGGCTAATTATTTGTCACTTGGTAATTTATTCCAATCCCTGCCTCACTTACCAAAAAGAAATTACCATAACCTCATACCTGAAAACAAGTGCCAGTGGTCATCTTTTACCTGCCTTCACTATTCTTAATTCTTCCACCAATATCTTTTCAGGCTTCATCACGAATACGCTCCTTGTGCACTCTCATCGCTCTCCTGACCTCCTCCTGTATTCCAATTCAACTCTTTTATAATATTAAGTTCTAATTGTGTTCAGCTGTTATTTCCACAGACAGAACAAACTGCCGTCTTTGCGCCCGCTCCAACTCCAGAAATGAATACCCATGATGTGGTTCCCATACTACACCACCACTTTCAACCAAAGGTCTGAACAAAGTTTTGTGGTTCAGGTCTAAAAAAACAAGCAACAATCATTTTAAAATGCCAGATTGCTTGGCATGAACCCACATCGGGACAGTTACAAGTTTTTCAAACCATTTGGTCATAACAAATTGGGCTAGTGTGAAACTCAGTCACCGTTCCTCAACAGCTAACCTGGCACTCCAAATGTCATATTTCATTCACAGTTCTTTTTTATAATTCTTGCCTTATCTTATTTTACGCCTCCTCGGCATCGAAGTCGTTAGATACGGACTGGTGGCAAGGAACGGGAAGGAATTCAACAATGGCCTTTTTAAGGAACCTTCCTGGCACTCGCTTGGATTGATTTGGGAAACCACGTAAAATCCAAATATGGATAGCCGAACAGGTATTCGAATCCGCGTCCACCCATACGCGAGTACATGCACATAACGCTTTGCTGTCAATAATTAATTTTAATGAGTAATTGCAAGATACTATTTTACGGTAATGTGATGACTTTCAGTTTGATTATCTCATCGTCTTCGTACCTACAGCACTTCTGAATGTACGGACCATCACAATCAAGACGTGACCTATAATTATGTGCATTGCTGAATGCATGCCTGGAAGACATGAATTGAGGCGAATGTTGATACTTCGCACTCCAGTAAATAAAATTATCTCTACAGTTTGATCATTATCAATGTTTTTCAAGCCGTCCAGTCTAAGTTGGAACTCTCACCGTGATATCGTAGTGGACAGCTCTATTAGTCCTTTGTAGTAATGGAATTAACCAACAGTTCCAGCAGCACGTCCCCCATACACCCAACCTGCTAATCTAGACGCGAGGTCAGCGTACGTCGGCCATCTATAAAGCTTCGTCTAAATTTCCTGTCGCCGCGAAATGACGTTATTAACCTGCGCTGCAGCCAGGTCGCCGGATGGCTGAGTTAATGACGCAGAAAACCGATCAACGCCGAACATGCAAAGGTCAGCCGCGCCAAGAAGTATAACTGGAGCGCCTGCTCGTGTGAGATTGACTACCGGTCACAAACGAACAGCGCATCCGCTCCTCTGTGCCTTAATTAAAAGGAAATTGCACAAATTGTTCCCATTACTCGTTAATAAACACTTTTATCAGCTGAAGTTTTGGCGTCTCTTCCGATCGGAAGGAAAGATTTCCTGCTCAAATTATCGGAATTACACAGTAAGGTTAATAAAAACAAAAACTGAAATAAATGCAGTTTCAAACTGAAATGCATCGTTGATAAAATTATCATCTCCTTTGTCTAAAACGTAGAAGAGTGGATTTTGACATAAATTAACGATTTCCGTATGTTCCACTAATTCTCGGAAGATGACAAGGAACAGCGACGCCCATTAATTGGTTTTCACCTCTCAGACAATTTCTGCGTTTGAGGCCCTGAACATAATTCACAAGTAAACCAAAAGTAACTGTAGTACTATACCACTTCTACTAGTGTCAGTACACTGTGACCTGGAGGTATATAAAGTTTCCATTCAGTACTAAGCTATATGGTAACTTTTTGGTTAGTGGTCCACAGTGGGCTTTCTCTCAAAACTCTCGCAGCGAATGTCTGCTGAAGTTATACGACTTCATTGATGGTGATTTGCCTGTAGATCTGATCTTGCATTTCGCAATATCTTTAATGTGGTTTAATATAGTAAGCCTGAGTAAGCTAGCAACACTTTTATCTTATCCCTTCTTTCATCGTCATGGCCGACACACTACACTTAATAGGAACGATTCTAGGGCAAAACCGCGATGGACAAAACCGCAAAGGACAAAACCGCTAGAGGACGTACAGGGTGTCCAGAAAAGGACTCCCTGATTTCAAAATTAAATATCTCGAAAACAAAGATCGATAGAGGAATGCAGTAAACGGTATGTTTATTGTGACAGCTGTAAGAAGTGTATACAGCAGTGTGAAATAATAGTTACAAAAGCTGCTAACAGATGGCGCTGTACGCTCATATCAGCATACATAAGTGAAATAATCGTATGAAAACAATCTTTGCAAACAATCACATAAACTCTTCCTTCGGTATGCTAACCTCCTTTCACGTTTCAATGGTGGAACTGATCGCCCTGAGCTTCGGATCACTATTTAGGCATTACATATGGCGATTACAGCGCCATCTGTTAGCAGCTTTTGTAACTATTATTTCACAGTGCTGTATACACTTCTTACAGCTGTCACAATAAACATACCGTTTACTGCATTCCTCTATCGATCTTTGTTTTTGAGATATTTAATTTTGAAATCAGGGAGTCCTTTTCTGGACACCCTGTAGATTCATGGCGTTACCCAGGATGCACTACGAGGAGGTAATCTACAAACACCCTATATATTATTTTTTATTAAAAAAATCAAAATTTCACAAAACATGAACATTATGGAAAATACAAATACATTATACATGGATTATACAAAATATATATAAATAAACTACTAATAATTTAATATAAATTGTAACAAATTATACAAGCACTCCATCTAATAATTGAAATTATGGAATATACCAGAGAGAAATTTCTGTGCATCCCTAGAATCATCATACTAACTAAATTGAAAATCGACTTGGTGACTCCCCTTCCATATTGCACCAATTTAACCTCCGTCAGATTTTGCTGCTTCTTGAAGGCTTCTATGAGTTTTCAAATTGTAGGATGGCCTGATCCAAATAATAAGCGAAGAGCATTGGGCCAACCTTCGACGGAATTGTTGGTACTTTCTAATGAATTTTTCACATTCTGATTTTGGTTCCAAATTTCGATTGGAAATGGTGGCTCTCGTCGTCGATTTCCTCGCAGAATACGTCGGATTCACGTATCATCAATGTAATCTAAAAATGGAGTGAATTCCTCATCTGCAGACTCCCTGTCACAGAGTTATTCGTAAACAGAGATGACTTCTGAAACAGGAATAAAAGCAATGGCTGCAAGCTTCTTTATCTTTGTTTGAAACGTGAGGTCTTCTTTATTATTGTACTTTTCTTGAAATCCCGGGATTTGCTGAATTTACCTCCAAAGGAGTATCGATCAAAAGTGCCAATTCATGGACCAGTGGCGTCATCTATTAGCGCTATCAGTAGCGCCATCTATTATCGCTATTATTCGCGACTTTGTCCGTGTGCGGTTTTGTCCGTCCGCGGTTCTGACCCCGTGGATTCGTCACTTCACGGTTTTGTCCGGACACCATAAGAACTACTAGAGCCATCCCAACATACACAATAACGCTTGGACGAAGATGAAAGGAATGTGTCAGTTGCTACTATGTATGTCATCTGTTACAGAAGTCCTGTAGTAGTCCTCGGACCTGGCCTAAGGAAGACTACAATCTTATCTCCTAATTTAATTTAGTTAAACCTTCTTACGTGGAAGAAGAGAATGAGACACAACATCGACTTGATAAAGTGGAAAGAGAATATACCATGTGGGTCTGAACAACCATAATCCGTATGGAAGTCACTGAGCAGACTTCGAGTTGGAGTTGGTCGCTGTGAAGACACTCACGCTTCTTGGAGTTACCTGGGAGAACAACCAGATACCACATGTTTTTGCGGCGAGATCTGAACTATTGTACATTTGTTGTCATGCACACAACTCGGAATTAATGTTTCTCAGACAGACCTTCAATTGGATAGTGACAAAGCCATCGAACTGGCGGAAAAGCTACCTCGTATCTGATACTGCCATCGACACGAAAAGGAGAAGACCCGAATTACTTCATGTGGTATTCGTATCATGTAAATCCAAAGAATTATCAATTTTTTCATTGAATTGTTAATGCTGATGTATAACATTTATTGGGAGACAGTATTAGCTTGTTACTGCAAAATAATCTTCACGTCTTCATTAGGTGAACACCGGTTGGGAAGACGTGGCTCTGGCGACTGAACGGTTTCCGGTAGTAGGAGTCATTCATTGCTTCCAGTGGTCTCCTGGGTGGTACACAAAGGAGGGGGAAAAGGCCAAAAGCGCTCTCCTGCAACTGACGTTGGAAACAGTCTCTGAAGGTAGATCAACCAGCAAGGATCAACTGTATGGTGACACAGAAGGTAGGGGGAAACTACAGCATTCAAGACCCCAACGGAAACCAGAGGCTACATACTCGTAATTGCTCAAATTACTTGAGTGATTACGAGTTTTTCAGCTGAAATACTATTGCCAACAAATAGTGGTCAAATGAATATACGGACATAGACTGACCATGAAGGAGTCATCAAAATCGATAGAAACATTCTGTGAGATGGAGAGAGGAATATTTCAATTCTGACTGGAATGGGAATATTAGAGAAATTAAAGAATGAAATGGAACGATTTAAGTCAGGTGCTATTGTTATTAGAGGAATTAATTGGAGGGGGCACGGAGTTTCTTGGCTAACACACAAGCTTTGAAATAATGTCATGGTATGGGATTGATTATGAATAGGACAACAGGAAACTAGTGTGTATTTACTGCTGACAGTTTAGTGCAATAATTATTTTTATGGCTTTATAAACTAATCCTACACTAATTACATCACTACAAGAGAAGAATATTGTAAAATGGACAAAGTACATGATGAATTTTACTATCTGAGGAAAAATACACTGACGGAAATTAAAAGTGCAGCAACCAGACGGAGTTGTGATAAGTGAATGAAATTTGTCCCAAGTATCCCCATATGAAGAGTATTAAATGATTAGAATGCATAGAATGGAATGAGAATCACTGGGCTATTTATTACACAAAATTGTAATGTTTTTTAGCGTGTCAGTGGTGAACAGTGTGGTGTAACATGACACTTTTCTGTCCATAAGTTCTTGTTAACCAGGTATGTCAAGGCGAAGAGTGACTACCCTCTAAACTGAAATGTCTAACTGTGAGAGAGATTTGGTGTGTTGGAAATGGGTGTATCATGTCCTGAAATCTCCCGAAGAATTGACCGTAGTGCAATGTCAGTATACAAATCCGTTACATAGTGGATGAAAGAAGGCTTTAGTACTCCTAGAGCAGAAACAGGTCCATCCGTACGAAGAACAACAGCACATGAAGACCATCAAATTGAGGGGGGGGGGGGGGGTGCCTGTTACTGGCAGACGAGTGACTGCAGGCAAGATCCAAACAGTGGTTACAGAAAGAGTCGCCCCCCAGACTATTGTAAACCCATTGCTTGAAGTTGGGTTACATTCTCTGAACCCCATGCAATGTGTTCCATTAACCTGATTTCATTTCCAGCATCGTCTAACTTGGTGCACTGTAAAACGCAAATGGACACGTGAATGACGTACATTTGTTTTTAGAGACGGGTCTCAATTCTATCTTTGGCCATGTGCGCAGGCGTAATAGTGAAACGGCTTACCCTGCTGTGATTTCAGTACGTCACACAGACCCAACCACTGGTGTCACAGTTTGGGCGCTATCAGTTTCGACAGCAGGACTGTGTTGGTTGTTGTTGAAGGCACAGTAACAGACCAACACTACGTGGACGAAGTTGCATCCTACAGTGATACCCTTCATGTTCATCTCCCAATCTCATCTTCCAACAGGATAATATCCGTCCTCAAAGCGCGGACATCACAACACAAGATTTGCAAGGGATTATGATCACAATTTGGACCGCACGATTCCCAAATTTGTCCCCAATAGAGCATGCCTGGGATGCCAGGAGTAGACACATTGGATCACATGGTCCTCAAAGTGTGAGCATCACAACACAAGGCTTACAAGTGATTACTATCATAATTTGGACCGCTTGTTCCCCAAATTTGTCCCCTATAGAGCATGCCTGGAATGCCAGGAGTAGACACATTGGATCACATGGTCACCGAGCACAAACTGTGCAACAACTGACTGCACAGGGCATGCAGGCGTAAAGATACATACTCCAAGAAGACATCCGAACACTTATTGATTGAATGCTGGCAAGGATCCACTAATGTATAGGTGCTCAAGGAGGGCGCACTTCTTACTGAGAACTGTGTCTAAATGTAAGAAACTTATCATTTCTTCTGTGTATTATCATGGATGTATCTACAAAAATTCCACCATTCTTGTTGGGTGTTGCACTTTTAATTTCTGTTAGTGTAATAATAGTGAGTGGCAGTAGAAGAAAGAAAAGGATACTATTGTGTAGTATTTCGTTACAGCAGAAAGAAATGAGCTTGTAATTTGGATAAAAGAATTTTGTGAAAAACATAAATTAACTTAATCACAACAACACGCTTCTTAAGAATTATACAAGAATAACACACACGGTGAAATGTCCATGAGAAATGTGGATATCAGCTAGATTGTATTAAGGCTAAACAGAATTTCAGAAAATACGAGTTAGCAGACTGTAAAGCTTACCTGCGAGCTGATGATGACTTTGAGCGAAATTCAGATTGAACGTCAGTCGGATAGGAAAGCAAGCAAATTACTGAATAAACTAAAAAAGTCATAAAAAAGAAAAATTTGCAGGATTTAAATACGAATCTAAGAAATAACTGTGGAAGAAACTCAGCTGAAGAAGCATTGAATACACTAAAGGAGATAAACATAGATCGTAACGAAACATTGTGTATGAGGAAAGATGCCACCCAAAATCCTTGAATCACAGAAGAAATTTTGGTGTTCATAGAATCCTTAAGTTGAATCAGAAAGACAGTAATTCAGTTTTAGAAATCATCAACCAGAAACACGAGGAAACCAAAGAGTGACGAATCAAGGAAGGCATAAGAAACATAAGAACGAAATGGTTGTGCGTAAAGTTGATAAGACCTACAGGAGGCTCAAATAGAATTTCAGATAAATTTAGAAATGATGTATAAGTGTGTTATAAATGATTTATTTGTGTTAAAGATGTCGATTGGATATCTCATTTTACGTCAAGAAGAAAGAGCTAATAAACGCGAAACTGTAGTATAATGGTAATGGAAAACGGTGTTGGACAGAGAGGAAGATGTTGACACTGATGATGCAGGAGAGCATCAGAGATCTGAAAGATAAGAACCCAAAAAATGCAGTAAGAACTGTTGAGATTCTTGCAGATCTGAAAAATCCATAGAAGATTGGATCTAAAGGTTAAGCACATTAAAATCGAATTGCAACAAAATACGAGAGACTCTAACGCATTTTAATAAACGCATCATCTTAACACTCCGAAGAAAGATAAAGTTAACGATTGTTAAAATTACTGCGCAGCCGCTCTGAAATCATAAGCCTCGAAATTACTGATTTGTGTAAGTTAATACACATAAGAATAAAAAGATATGTGGGAGAGATATTAGCTGAAGATCAGATCGTGTTTACGAAAAATCGTGGCACAAGATAAGCAGTAGTAGCGCTAAGACTAATAATGGATTGATTTATGAACTTAGGGATAGCTCCCGATAATACTAGAGGGGACAAGGTGTTAAGAATCCGTGTTTATAATCAAGAGAAGACGGTATTTTTTAATCTTAAAAGAAATGCTAGGTCATAATTTGAAATACAGAAAACTCCAGCGAGACAAGCATCATTTAGAAAGAGTATGAAGTAAGGGTACAGTCTATCACCACCAATATTCAACTTTTATGAGAAGGAAGTGATGGAAAAATTTGAATTTAACATGAATGTTCTAGAAAAAACAATTAGTATGCCACAATATGCTGACTATTTTTTTCCTCATAGCACATCAGAGTGAACATATTGAGAAATTTTTGAATAACATAAACAAAATACTAGGAGAAAAATTAGGCTAAACATAAATCAAATCACGACAAATCTCTTGAAGTGAAGCACAATTGACACCAGGTTAAATAAGAAAATGGAAACAGATGTATCAATATAAGCAAACTAATTCTGTTATTTAGGAAGTAATTTAACAACTGATTGTAAAATCAAAAACAATCTCAAAAGCGTAATACCACCACCAAAACGAACCTTATTTGAAAAGAGGTTACTTTTACATTCAAACGTTGACGTAGCACCCACAAAGAACTTTTTAAAACTGAATGAATGGAGTACAGTATTTTGTGGAATTATAGTTTGGAATTTAGGACTATTAAAATCAAAAGAGATTTGTTTAGGATAGGAGAAATGGAACAGCACATAAAAGCAGTCGAGATAATGGTTCATTGCAGAGCTTAAGAAAATAATATCGTATTAGGATCCTTTTTCTTATTTGTTAATTGTTTGGAATTTATCACTGTACCATCTCAGTTTATCATCCTAAATTCGATATTTGTAGCAACGTAAATTATTCCTAGCAACATGTAAGCTACGTTTCATCGGTTACATTTCTACAATTTTAATATTTAAATACCCTTGAAATTCTATAATTTTAAAATTTGAGGTTGTCACAGTTTCAACTTACCTTTAACTGTACAATATTCTGAGTAGCACTTCAGAGAGATCTAAAAATAGTAATCAGTTAATCTACGGAGATGGCCTCAGCAGAATCTCGTAATCGCGTTGCGAAGTCAATTTAGAGAATGTTAAGATATCATTAACAATCTCAGGGTGCGTTGAAACGTAATATAGAACAGATTAGTGCCAAGAAAGCTAATGACCGTAGCAGAAAATCATGTTGAAAAATGTGTCCTTCCGTTCGTTCCAAGCATCTTGTCAATAACTATCGGTGTCCTTTTCTGTTGACAGTTAGAAACAGCGATTATGATATCAGGTTTATTTCTGAAGCAAATATACTAAGTCATTCAGTTATCACAAATGTAATTAGGCTGACGGCAAAAATAAAAAGCATGGTGTTATGGGTGTACCGTGATTTGCTCCATTCGTGAATACTGCGGAAAGAGAGATACAATGCTATGCAAAAATAATGGCATTTCATTATGATTCAAGATTTAACCTCTTTGCAAAGATCTTATAAATGGAGGAAAACGAGGGATATTTTAACAAAAAAAATTTTTTTACTCTTAACATTGCTTCAGTTTACTTTGATACGCAAAACGTTAACTATTATTTTCATTCTTCAATATTCAATGCCTTCTTAAAACTTTTTCTTTCGTTAGAAACAAATATTCATGTTTCTTATTGGCCGATAACATTCTATCGTAACGGATACAGCTGTTACTCAACCAACAAAAT